>OX411310.1:89564336-90164336 GCA_948150685.1 Rhaphigaster nebulosa
CAATCCAAATGGCAATTCAACGATTGACAGAAACATAGAAATGGAAGGCTATTGCTTCGAAAGAGGGAAAAAATACAAATAAATTTGTGCAAAATGTTAGTGAGACCGGTTGGGACGTACACTTCGGAAACATGGGCCCTATGCAGTGTCACTATTAAAATGTTAAAAATATTTGAAAGGAAAGTGCCCAGGAAAATTTATGGTCCTGCTCTTGACGAGGGGAAATGGCGAATACGAACAAACTTAATGAAGTTTGTTCGTATTCGCCATTTCCAATGAGCCATTTCAGCTCAATGGAGCTGAATGAGCTGTACGGCGAATGTGATATCGTAAACTTCATAAAGGCGAGGCGAATAGAATGATAAGGAAATATAATGAGAATCCCAGATGATAAAATGCCAAAGAAGTTCGCCCGAGACGACTATGGTCGCAAGACCTAAGGAGGTTTGCGTAAGCTGAGAGTTACAAATCGTGCATTGTACAGAGAGCAGTGGTCTGATATCGTAAGGGAAGCCAAGTAATTATCACCACATAAAATATCACTAATAGTGCCCTCCCCTTGTGAGTGGGAAAACTAATTGAATTGAATTATTATGAACCTAAATGGAAAAAAAAATCCTCTATCTAACCAGAAAAAAAACTTCCTATTAAAAGATATCGTTTTTCATGTTTCCATTCCTGGGAAAATTACTGTGATTTAAAATGAAAAAAATAGGATCGGCTATATCCAACTCGGTCGG
Source organism: Rhaphigaster nebulosa (assembly GCA_948150685.1). Taxonomy (NCBI): domain Eukaryota; kingdom Metazoa; phylum Arthropoda; class Insecta; order Hemiptera; family Pentatomidae; genus Rhaphigaster; species Rhaphigaster nebulosa. The sequence continues at coordinate 89,565,077 of OX411310.1, forward strand.
TAATTGTAATCTTTAGAGGTTGCTAGAAGATAGTTGGGGTCGGCCCGATTCCCTAGCTAATTTCTATTTATTTTACTTTGACTCGTGCCAAAGGTTGGCCGAAATCAATTTACTCTAAAGCTATTGGGTCATGTCAAATCATCCAAACATTTTGGGATATGTCACCCATCATCTCAGATTTTGATAAAACTGTAATAAAACGAGATAATACAAAATAAATCAAACAACATAATGAAATTCATTTTGAGAAGCTCGGATAGATCGCCACAAAAAAAAAACGTTGAAAATGGTCCATTTGGCGGTCAACATTACAGAAATTTTTTTTGTTTATAAAGTATTTTCCACTAAAGCAGACGATTTTCTTAACCTAGACCTAATATGGCCTCCTTCCAGGTCTATTCTATCCAAGACTTCTAGACCCATTCCTCTCGTAGAACATGTCCCATCATAAAGCCAAAATAATAATAATAATAGTTATTACTGCATATTGAATGTCAACGATTGGGCACAAACTGCAGCCAGCAGCTCCTAAGTACAAAATTAGTCCAATTTCCGAATCCATTCGCATCCACCTTGTACCTAACCCTGTACATCAGCACCACATTTCTTTAACATATAGACATATTATAAGTTTAAAAAAACAACAGTAATTATTATTACAGACTACCCTATTCAAATACTTTCGCCCCTTTTTATTAATCATCCCTCTTTATTACATAAAGCATTTTTGTCGGCACTTTATCCTCCCCTTCTCACCGCTCTTCCCTTTTTTGTAATTCCCCAGTCATTGTTGCTAGAATCTGATCCTAACTCCAAGCTAACTTTTCTAAATGAGTTTCCACCCAACAATAAAAGCGATAATCTTAAAAGAGATCGTATATATATATATATATATATATATATATATATATATATATATATATATATATATATATATATATATATCTTAACGATTATATTTTAGTAATATAAAATACTATCTTGGATTGTGATTTGAAACCTCTATTTTATATTTAGTTGGTTTCATATTGAGCATTTAAATTAAACTTAAAATATAAATGCAAATATATTTCGCATTCAGGATGTTACTGATTCTGATTATTGATGATATATATATATATATATATATATATATATATATATATATATATATATATATATATATATATATATATATATACGACCTCTTTTAAGATTATCTCTTTTATTGTTGGGTGGAAACTCATTTAGAAAAGTTAGCTTGGGTCAGATTCTAGCTGACTGGACAATGACTGGGGAAAGGGAAGAGCGGTGAGAAGGATAGGATAAAGTCCCGACAAAAATGCTTTATGTAATTAAGAGGAATGATTAATAAAAAGGGGCGAAAGTATTTGAATAGGGTAGTCTGTAATAATAATTACTGTTGTTTTTTTAAACTTATAATATGTCTATATGTTAAAGAAATGTAGTGCTGATGTACAGGGTTAGGTACAAGGGGGATGTGAATGGATTCGGAAATTGGACTTATTTTGTACTTAGGAGCTGTGGGCTGCAGTTTGTGTCCAACCGTTGACATTCAATATGCAGTAATAATTATTATTATTATTATTTTGGCTTTATGTTCTATGAGAGGAATGGGTCTAGAAGTCATGGATAGAATAGACCTGGAAGGAGGCCAGATTAGGTCTAGGTTAAGAAAATCGTCTGCTTTAGTGGAAAATACTTTATAAAAAAAAAAATTGTTGTAATGTTGACCGCCAAATGGACCATCTTCAACGTGTTTTTTTGTGGCGATCCATCCGAGCTTCTCAAAATGAATTTCATTATGTTGTTTGATTTATTTTGTATTATCTCGTTTTATTATAGTTTTATTATAAAACATCGGGGAAGTGAAATGAAGTTCTGTAAGCAGAAAAGACGGTATTGGATATTACTAAATCACTGAAGTACGTTGTTGCAAAAATAAATAGAAGGAGGTGTATGATTCATTACTCTGACATTTTCCCTACACCATGTACCTGTACTTATAATTTACGATCAATCATTATTTGAATATGATCTTTAATTTCATATATAAATATACATATGTATTTTTAAGATGGATGATGAACGCATCGCAATCAACCCAGTTCATCCAATCTCCATCGAAAAGTTTTTGCAGATTGCAATCCATTCTGAAATCGCTAAAAAACCAAATTGTGAACCACAGGAACTTGTGAAAGTATTGAATTTCGTAACTCAGGTTTGTTTATGTCCATTAAATTGATGAAACAAGATTATGATTTTTAGATATAAGGAAAAAGAATCATTCTAATTAAAGTTTACGAAAAATTTAAAATTTTTTCTAGAATACCACTGAAGACGTTGCAGAGTTTAGTCTACCGTACGATAAGGTGGAGAATTCGATGACCATATCCTATCTTAGACGTGGAATTAGGTCCGGAACTGAAAGTGTGTGTGAAATGAAAATCCATAATGGATTACCGAACAACGAATGCTTTAATATCGGAGAATGCTGAAATGGTAATTGCTTGAAACTTAATAGCGACTGTACTTATCTATGCATGGTTATTCTCAAGAAAATTGTTAAAAACAATACGAATGTGATATATTTTCAATAACTCTGGCATGAACGATAATTTTCAAATTACTATAATTATTTTCAGTGCATAAATTTTAATTTTCAATTAATTAACTATATATGATGATAAGAGTAACTTTGTTATTATATTTATTACGGCTATTGTAATTGTTACTATTTTATTTGATTCATTTCAATATCAATGCCAACTTGGTTTTCTGATTTTAAAAATTTGAAGACTGATTCTATTGTTTTGTGGTCATATGTGATAGTTATTGATATATCAGGGTTTAAACCATAACTATTGAGGTGTGAGGTGAAGTATGGACATTCCTGGAAAATATGGCTTATTGTGATATATTGTTGTTACAATACTGACATTTTTTCATTTGTGCTTGTTTTGTAATGAGATAGGAGTGAGTAAGTCTCGTATGACCTGTTCTTACTCTTGTCAGTACGATCTCTTCCTTATGACATTTGCGGTTGGATGAGCCCCATGGCTTTACTTCTTTTTTTTATAATCTTTAATTTACTCGATGGACTCTCATTCCACATGGACTGCGATCTATCTTTTATATCCTTTTCGTGGGGTTTGCTTAAATCTGTTGGCATTTGGTTAAAAATGCTTTACCTCGTCCAGGTAGCGCGAGCACTTATTTTGCGGTTTGGTCGGCCAGTTTGTTACCGATTATTCCTTTGTGGGATTATAAAGCTGGGAACCCATATAAAGCTTAGTGTCATACCCAGATTTTGTAGAGTTGTTAAGTAGGTATGAATATTAGAAATTATTGGGTTTTCTGGATACACGCCCTTTAATGAGCTTAATGAATCTGTAATTATTATTATATTGTTATGAGTCGAAGTCATATAGAAATGGAGTGCTGCTGCTATTGCATTGATTTCGGCAGTGTATATGTTACATAATTTGCGTAATTTAATTTTATGAGTTGAATCCTTTGTTACAAAAGATGAGGCTGTTGGTTGGTCTGATTTAGATGCGACGGTGTAGATTATAAAGGCGCCCGGTATGTTTTTGAGAAGGCGTAAAAAGTTAACTTTGTATATAGATGGTTCGGTATTATTTTTGGAGTACTTAGCGAGATCCAGGATTGCTTAAGGACCTTGATGGGTCCAAGGTGGATTATTATTTTCAGGTTTGTTAAATGTTATCGTTTTAAGGAAAGATACAGCTGAGGATATGCTTTCTGATAATGGAAGCGTTGGATTTCGTTTTCGTCGAAAAGAAATGGAAAAATTCGATTCGAAAATATAATTGTGAGTCGGATGTCTTTGCTATGGGTATAATTTTGAAGCAAAGGTCGCTAATTTCGATCTTCTAAATAAAAGAGGTGTGGCTAGATTTAGAACATAGGCTAAGAATGTGACTTATTCGAAATGCTCCAGTCGCGATTCGGATTCCGGCATGATGGACAGTATCCAGCTTAGCTAGTACATGGGAACGGGCAGAGCCGTAGATGAAAGAACCGTAGTCGATTTTGGAACGTATCAATATCTGGTAAAATTTATGTTGATTAACTCGGTCAGCACCCCTAGAAGTACATCTTAGTAAACGAATAAGGTTTAGCTTTTTAGTTGTGCTCATTTTTAGCATAGAAATATGATGTTTCCTGGTTTAGTCTTCTATCGAATGTTTGGCCCGAAAATCTATCTTGATTTGTGTACGGTATTAGAGAGGTTCCTAAAACTAGGTTAGGTCAGTGAAGTGTGTTTCGTTTTCGGCTAAAGTGGAAGCATTTTGTCTAATCTACAGAGAATGTCAATATTGTTTGACCAGTTTTGTATTCTGTTTATTGCGTCCTGTAATTTGTGTTGAATATCTTGAATGCTTCCTGATCGAAAAAAGATGACTAGGCAAAGAGAAGTGTTTAAATCCCCTAGATAAGCTACGTCCCAAATCATTTACAGCCAAGGAAAAGAGAGTTGGGCTAATCACACATCCCTGGGGCACCCCCTTGATCTGCCTTTGTTCTTGAGAATGTTCGCATCCAATTTGTACTTTAAATGCTGGTTTGTCAGAAATTGTTTGATAAATGAGAGGATTTTCCCCCGGATTCCTAAATATGATAGCTTATTGAATATAACGGCATGATTTATGTTGTCAAATGTTTTCAACCTATCAAAGAAGACAGCGATCATTTGTTGTCCGTTAATAAAAGCATACTGGACGTCTGTCTCCAATGTTACTAAGTGGTCTATTGTCGATGTGAAGTTATTCTTTTCCATAATCCACATTAACCTTATATTGACCATACGCTCCATTATTTTTCAGAAACAACTCGTGAGAATGATTTAGCAGTAAATTGATGGGATGCGTTTATCTTTTCCGGTTTATGGAATTGTAATGACTATTGAGTCGCGTCAAATATTTGGTAATTTGCCGGTGTGTCAAATGTGATTGTAGTAGTAAATTAACCATTTTTTAGTGCTATTCGAAAGATTTTTAATCATATCATAATGTAAATTATCCGGGCCGAGTGAAGAATCTTTTATACAGTCCAGTATGTTATTGAGTTCCAACATTATAGGTTGTAGTCTATCCTATTTTGAGATATTTTCGACTCACGAATTTTTTCCACGATTCGGCTTTATATTGAATGAATGTTTTTCTATAAATAGCTTTATGTTTTTTGTATTCTATTAGATTTTCCGATGTCATGCATCTTTGAAATATTTTGTAGGCCCTACGTCAGTTTTTAATAGTTTCTTTGCATTTGTTGTTGAACCATGGAACTGATGGTCTTTTGGGGAAACCAGATGTCATCGGTATGGATGCCTATGGATGATTGTGTTAGTTATGGCTTCACACCCTTCATCGATACTTAAATCCGTTGCGAGCTTTGTGGTGGAGTTGCTAGGGATGTAAATTGAAGCCAATCAGCTTTATCTAACAACCATCTGGGTTTCATTCGACACGTAGGATTTAAATTTAGGAATTTTATTAAAATTGGGAAATGATCACTACTGTGTAGATCGGGAAGAACCGTCCAGTCTAGATTATTGTATAGCGAAGTGCTGCAAAGTGATAGATCTAGAGCGGAAAAGTCCCGTAACTAGAACTGAAGAAGATAGGATGTGTCGTATTAAGTAGGAATAGATCAGAAAGTTCAATAAAATTTTCTATTATCGTACCTCGCGTGTTAAAGTTTTGAGCGCCATAGGGTGTTGTGGCCTTTTGGGTCTTCGACAAAGAGGACAGGAAGTGGTAATTGATTTAATATGTCTAAGAGATGTTGTGTATCTATTGAACGATCCTGTGGTAGGTATAAATTGCAGACGGACAAAGTGAAATTAAGATGAATTTTAGTAGCTACAGCTTGGAAGTGAGTGTTTATTCGGTTTGTATTAGGGCCATGTTTTCTGTAGATATTAAAGTTCTTTTTTCGTGATTTGGAAGATTGGTTTCCTGAAGGGTTGGAGGTGGTGGGGAGAGACGAAGTGGGAGCGGAGGAGAGGGGATATGGAGGTGTGGGGATCATTAGAGTCTAGGGAAAGGAGATTCCCAAGTCGAAGATAGCCGATTCCACCCGAAACCTCCCTTATTTTCTCTCGTTGCTTTTTCTGCTTGATTTTACCGCTCTTATGGATTTTAATTTTTTTCAACAGATCTTCATAATTTAAAGTTCATGATTAAGAAAACGTTTAATAATTAATACCATAAACTTATTTTAACAATTTAATTTTCTATAAAAATAAGTTAAATAAATGTCATTATTATTATCCATCATGATTAAAATCCATAAAATTATCCATTTACTTCAGAGACACCAAATCCCCCCTTAAATATATTCTATTTTTCTATATGCAATTGTATGAATCTGTCTGTACTGTGGGACGGACGAATTTTTTTTTTTTTTTTATTCCATATGTCGATTCTGCGTATTTTGAAACGAAACACCCCAAATTTTGAGGGGAGAGGGTTAAAACAAATTTTCGTGGTTGTTTATGGTGGTCTGTTATTGAAAATAATAAACCAAAATCGTTCACGACTGACGATTATATTATACCTTCTCCCAAAGACTATTCAAGCCGTAAAATAGTCGTTAACAAGTGACCCAGCAGTAGAGTCACTATGGATGGCTACGGTGCTCTACGATTATCGTTGCCATATTAACCAATCCAATATAAATCCAATACAGTCGCACCGAGGAGCATATAGTACTCAAAGATAATCGTTTTGCATTAATACTAGTTATAAGAAGATATTATTAGTTTACACTGCAACATTTTATGGCCGATTTCGTGATTATTATTTAAATTAAATAAAAATGAACACTTTTAAAATAAAAGTATGCTCCATTGCGTCAAATGAATTAGTCTAAATATGCGAGAAAAAAAAAAATGTATTTAAAGAAAAGAAAATCGCCTAATTGGACAATGCTATTTTATTTATAGAATGATGTGGTTATTAAAAATAATAAGTAAATAATTTTTAATTACTATTTAAATTTATAATTTTTATTTTATGTTAATTATAAATTGTAGCAGAAAATTGACGATATTGATAACATATTATCTAATAAAAGTTTCTGATGAAACAGACAACATATAAGATGCTGGGTGCAATGTTCTTCCAAAGATTTCTGGAAAAACCCTCCCCACCCATCGCCCCCACGCCTGTGATTTACAGTTTTGAGGTATATATAGGGCACTTTCCATAACCCCAACATAACAGACAGTTATCTGTTTACCGTTTGGTAAGTAATATCCCACTTTAGAAATTATAATATGTTGCATTACATTATCATGTATTATAACTTTTGTGAATTGTTAACTTAATTATCTATCCTAAATGAAATATGTATTAAATTGAGTTTAGATCTTCAATGCAGATCCCCTAACTTTGATGTCTATTACCGAAATTGATTTTTTTAAAACCAAACCGTGCATATATAACTGTGAATATATTTGCTTGCACTTTTTTTTTTTTTAAATAGATTTTGGGGTCAGTTATTCAGTTCATACGAATACTAATTATGAATTGGTATGTCATCAACGTTAGGTTTTCTCACTCGTGTGCTACTAAGTTTGCTCATTCGTGTGCTACTAAGTTTGCTCACTCGTGTGCTACTAAGTTTATTGTAACTTGACCTTTCTCTATTAATGGTTTCCTACAGCTCACGAAGTTACTTAAATAACTGTTCAAGTAAAAAGTCAATTTCTTTCTCTCCTTTTTGGAGCGAAAATATAATGCATTTTGTCTTATTAGCGTTTACTTTTATACTTGGGTTTTAAGGTGTCTTGTTATTGTTTTACAAACTGTTCCTGATTGCTTGAAACTGATATTTTCTAAAGCAATTGCTGTTACAATGGTATTTTGTAAATAGTTAGTACTATATGCATTGTGTCTAGACCTGATAGTCTCTTCCAGGAGCTGGCGATTAAGACGCGATGTGCCTTGCTCGGTTATGTATGGTTGAGGAGTCTTTTAAATAAAAAAAAGTATTAGAAATTTTAAGGTATAAACATCGTAGAACATAGGTCATCTTTTTTTTTGGGGGGGGGATAATTTATTATTTTGAGTATAGTATTTCTTATCTCTCGTTAATAATTTTGGAAAACTTCTGTAATAATAAAAATTTCTGCTACATTTATATTTTATCTGTTTAATATTTTGAGTACAGTTTACAACGATGCACCTTTAAGCATTGTACAATATTTTTTAAATTTAATGTTATATGATTAAATTTATAGATGAATATTTAATTTTTTTTTTAATTGAAGTACTATTTAATATCTCTCTTTTGAATTTCTCGTTCATTGAGTTCTTACTGTTTTATTTTAAATTAAATTTTTCTGCTCTCTTTTGTGCCTGAAAAATTATTTATTATTTACATAGGAAATATAATTTATTTTGAAAATATGTTAATAATTCAAATTGAATATAATTTATATTCAAAACAGATCATAGTCATAAAAGTAGCTGATCCTTCTTACTGTAGTCGGATAGATTTTAATTTTATATTTAATTTCAGTAAAATGAAGTGGCTTTACTTGCTCGTGGCATTGCTTGTAGCTGTTGCGTCTGCCAGGCATCATGAACCATTTCCGGCACCCGGTCGTCCATGGGCTCCGAGACCACAGCCTTTTCCAAGACCTAATCCAATGCCACAAAGACCATGGGGTCCGGTCATTGCTTGAGTTGGCGGACTACTATTACTAAGGATCTAACTACATCAATGCTAAATTGGAACATACTTAATATTAAAACTAAATAACATATTTATAAATATATTTTTTCATTAAAAACTAAGATATTTCTTATATTACAATAAACTAAATTTTTCCAACAGTATTATGCAGTACATTAATTAACCATCCTTCTTTCTTATGCCTTACTTCTAGATGTCCCCGTATTATAAGAAGGCATTCAGTTGCCCGAAGGAAAAGCATGATGTTAGTATTATAGAATGCTTGTAGTAACATTGGCTTTCAATTTGATGTCGTGGCATTTTAGATCATGAGTGTTTGATTTATTAATATATTCATTCAGATGTTTTACATCCTTTGCAAAAGAACAAAGCTTGTATGTTTCATTACTCTTTTCAGTCTTTAAAACTATATTGGAAAAATATTGGACATGTGTGTCGGCGTTCGTTCCAATGGACCCTATGAGCCGAGAAAAAATAAATAAGCAAGCTGAAACTGCTTTAATTTTTTTTTTTTTTTCGAGTATGAAAAATGATATAGATTTTGTTTGTCTCCAAAACCTTTTTTTTCAGTGTATATAAAAGAAAAAATACAAACTCTAAAAATGATTGCTTTTTGGTCAAATAAACTGAAAAAATATTTAGATTTTTAGTTTTAGTTTAATTTTATAGATTTTTTTACAACAAAAATTATGGCAGATTTTGATTCAGCGCAATTTTTAGATTCAAATTTTTATTTTTAGCTTCGCCCCAAAATTTGAATGTAGCGGTTTTTCAGCTTGATAAAATCAAATCAGACGCCAGTTTTGAATAAAATTTTCTTAATATACTTCACTCACAATCAGTAGAGGAACAGCGTTTTTATAACTTATAATTCAATAGAACCTTGACTGCATAACTGTTTGACCACAAAGTTAAATGGGATATTTTCATGTACACTCACAAGGAGAGGGCACAGTCAATGGGTCACCGATTTCAACCAAAGTTTTCGTGGTGATTCTACATCGAAAAATATTGGATATCTGAGTCGGCGTTCGTTTGTTGAAGGAAAAATACAACTTTAAAAAATGATTGCTTTTTGATCAAATAATGGAAAAAAAATGTTTAGATTATTGCGTAAACTAGCCTCATAGATTTTTTTACACCAAAAATAATGGCAGATTGTTAATCAGCGCACCAAAAATCTTTTATTGGATTGAGTTTTTGGTTGACCGTAGATTTATTTAAGGAAGGAGTTGGTCGGGAGGTGCGATCAAAAAATAACACTTTAAAAATTAATACTTATTTATTTTTTGCACTAATGATTTATTTATTTGCGAAAAACAACTTCCCGTGAAATTTTTTTTTGATATTATATAATTATATAATATGATTAAAATAAGGATTAATATTATTTAATTAATTAATAAAAATTAATTAATAAATATTAATTATTAAAATAAAAATAAGGATACAAAATTATGATATAATAAACATAAAGTGACAAAATCAAATTGTAAAGAAAATGGCAAAAATTTACAGAGTAGAAAGGATTTTTTTGTACCGGATTAAAATGATTACAAAGGTAAAAAATTTAATAAGTAATTTAAATGTTATTACAAAATTTAATAACAAGTTTACCTTTTGCAATCTTATTATAATTTAATAGTAAGTTAACCCTTAAAAATTAATAATTTGCATTGTTAAATTAATAAATAACAAGTTTTCCCAAGTGTCATCAGTTTGGAAAAACAACTGTAGGAATGTAATTATAAGAGACAGAAAAAAAAATAGAGAAGGAAGAGGGAGTAAGAGAGAAATTGTAAGAATGATAGGGCTATTATTGTTTTTTAATAAGATTTAAAATATGTCTGAAAGTAAGGGAAATACAATTTTGTCTATTTAATGATTAACCGGGTTCGGTTCATAAGTCTTTTTTCATGGTTGGGAACTGTAGCCAGGATAAAGGATTGATCAAAGTTGAAGGAATGGTTGATAGTCAAGGCGTGTTCTGATAGTTTGGAGGCAGACTGGCTGCGGGAGGAGATGGATGTATTGTTTTGGGAAATGCGAGATTTTAGATGGCTTTAGGTTTCGCCTGTGTAAGAAGAATCACAATTGGGCGTGGAGCACGGAATCCGGTAAATTACATTAGAGCGGTGTTTGAGAGGGATAGGATCTTTTAAGTTGGTAAAAAGGTAAGATAGTTTATTATGGAACTTAAGGTCAAGACATAAGGTAGGTATAGTAGATTGTAGGAATTTTTTAATATTATCGGAGAGAATAGAGATATAAGGAAGAGATCTGTAAAGAAAAAGTTTGGAAGTAGATTGTGAAGAATTAAGAGAAGGAAGGGTTAAGGTAGTAGGGTTGTTATAAGAGTCAAAGTTTCTGAATGATGTTGGATGGGAAGCTATTGGTAAGTAAAATTTCTTTGATGCGTTGAATGTTAGTTTGATGATATTGAGGATCTGGTAAGGAAAGATACCGATGGACTACGTTTCTACCAACATTTATTTTAAGGTGGTAAGGATGCTGAGAAAAGTAGTTAAGGCGTCTACCGGAATAAGTTGGTTTCGTATACCAATCAGAGGATAATGAGCCATCAGTATTTCTCGTGATGAGGAGGTTGAGAAAGGGAAGAGAATGGTTAATTTCTTTAATAATTGAATCAATTGAGGACGATATTGGAAATATCTGGGGTAAGAGAGTCTTAGCGAGTCTAGAATTCTGATGAATTTTGTCAATAGGGATGTTAGTAAAAAGGCTTTCAGCATCAAAAGAAGTTAAGATAAAGTGGTCGGGAATGCGAAAGGATAGTAATTGTTCTCGTAGATGAAAGGAATTGTTAATATCATAGGGATTATTGTGGCTAGGTATCTGGGGGGACGGATAATATCTTCTATTTACTGAGGTTAGAGGAGGAGGAGTTAATATTAGAAATAATGGAACAGAGAGGATTACCAGGTTTATGAATTTTAGGCAGTCCATATAAGCGAGGAGGTAAGGAATTATAAGATATGAGTTTGTAGTACGTGGGACGGTTAATTTGTTTGGTCTCAAGGAGGTTCTGTAGGTGATGATTGAATCTGGATATAAGAGAGCGGGTGGGATCACGAGTGGAAGGTGTATAGGTGTTTTGATCAGAAAGGATTTGGTAAATTTTGACAGTATATTCAGTCTTGTCCATAACTACAGTTAAATTACCTTTATCAGCTTTGGTGACAATAAGGCAGTCATTAGATTTCAGGAAGTATCGGGTAAGGGATATATCTTTAAAAAATAAGGGGGAAAGAAGAGAAGAACGGGAAGGAGGGTGTTGGAGGTGATTACAAATCATGTTTTTGATGCAATTGCGGGAAATTTCCTTAACCTCCTCAGCAACTCCAAAACGGTCGTCCCTATATATTTATTCTAAGTCAGTAATAAGGTTTGGGTAAGGTTAGAATTCCCTTTTTTTTATTTCCTTTTTTTATTTATTTAGCAGCGTTATTAATTTTTAGTTAATGTTATTTCTCTTTTAGTTTACTATTTTTATTAATATAAAGCCAGTTTTATTAACGTATTAATATTCACGAATTTATTTTTAGTTGTTGTCATTACTCTACCAGTTTCATTTTACAAATTCATCACTGTTTTCATTTTTTTCTCAATAAATCTTTTTATTTATTAATTTATTCACTGTATATACCATTGTTTTATTCTTATTTTTGTATCTTGTTTATTCAGCCCTGGAGAAGACCTGTAAAGTGTGTCGAAACGTCGGTTCCTTAATAAATAGTTTTTACTATTTGTGATCCACTTTTTGACCGCCCCCCGGACCATCTCATTCCTTCATAAGTTCTACGGTCAACCATTGATTATTCAATAAATAATGATAATATCATTGGAATCACGAGGAATGGCTTCATCTCTAACTTTGGGTAATGTATGTACGATTTCTGATAAAATAATTTATTTAGATAGATTCTTTTTCTTTTGGTATCGCAATTAAAGCCACTATGACGTCTACCGAAGCTATACTTGCTCTAAGAGGAGCATTTACAACTTATTCAACCATAGCTCTAATTTTCCTAACTTTTATGAAATCTTTTACGTAATGCAATTGAAATATTTTGAGGTAATAATAGCATTTTATGTATAACTTTTATTCAAGGATGGAAATAAGTTTTATAAGAAATCTTTGTTACTTGGACTTTTATAGTGTAATGCCGGCCTTACTGACAATGGAAGGAACAGTCAATTGGATTTCAACCAACTTTTTTGTGGTGATTCTTCGTCAAAAAACATTGGACATGTGTGTCGGGGTACGTTCCAATGAGCTCTAAGTGCCGAGAAAAAAAAAATAAAACACACTGAAACTGCATTATTTTTTATCTCAAGTTTAGAAAATGATATAGATGTGGTTTTTCCACCGAAGTTTTTCAGTGTATGTTTAAGTATAGCTACAAACTCTTAAAAATCAATGCTTTTTCTAATCAAATTAAATTTCAATTGAATATGAGATAATGCAATAGGTGTTTATGCTTGTAGAAAGAAGAAACCTCCATCTTTCAAACGAGTCCAAAATCGAAATCGGATCAACTGAGCTTCTTATCGAAACGTGATTTCGTGCCTTACAAATTTTGAACGCCCTCGAAACTGAAAAAAATAATAATTTTTTTGTTTTCGATGATGTTTTCAACATATGAGATTTTTGGTGCGCTGAGTCAAAATCAGCCATAATTTTTGGTGAAAAAAAATCTACAAGGCTAGCATTAACCAATTATCTTAACATTTTTTCAATTTATTTGACCAAGAAGCAATCATTTTTAGAGTTTGTATTTTTTCTTTAATTGTTTTTATTATTTTTTTACCTTTAAAAAAAAGGTTTGATGGAAAACTATGTCAATATAATTTTTCAAACTGGAGTTAAAAAAAAAATAAAGCAGTTTCAGCGTGTTTTATTTTTTTCCTGACTACTAGGACCTATTGGAACGATCGTCGACTCGCATGTTCCGTTGGTGTAAAATAATCTCTTAGGCTGGTTTACCCCATAATCTAAACATTCTTTTCAATTTTTTCCACCAATAAGCAATCTTTTGTTAATTTTTGTATTATTTCCTTCATATACACTGAAAACCAGACGTTTTGTTGGAAAAACTACGTTGATATCATTTTCTAAACTCGAGATAAAAAATAATGCAGCGTTTTTTTTTTTTTTTTTCTCGGCTCCTAGGTCATTGTAACGATCGTCGACTCACATAACTAATATTTTTCGGTGTAGAATCAACACAGAAATATCTGATGTGGACAACACATGACTTCCTTGTACCCCTATTAAACTATAAATCGTTGGCTCAAAAAGTGATCCTCAATTTGGTTACTAATTTCCGAAAATTGCAATATCTCAAAAACGAAATTCGGCGTCGGGACACCCATCTATTGACACACACACATACTCTTGTTTCTGGAGGTTTCATTCCGTTATTAAATGTCATTTTTTTTCCAGTAGGTAACTAGTTTCCAAGAGATTTCTTCGTGTTCCGTGACAACATTAAAACTGTCTATATCACTAGATAAAGCATTAGAAATCGACAGTTTCTAAATTTTAAGCGGAAGAACCCACTTAACTTATATCTTATTCTCCTGCTGCAGACTTGTTCATCGCATAAATGGGGAGGAAAACCAGTATTATATGCCCAATATTAACACTTAAAATAAGTAATAAAAATGTTTAATTAGAGTATAAACAAAATCGCGTTGGTAAGTTTTATTACCGAAACATATGATTTCTCCATTTAATTTTAATATAATTTTTGATGTAAGTTTATTATGACCTTCAAGGAAAGTGCCTTTTTAGGCTCACCAATTTTAACCAAAATCTAGAAAATACATTCATATTGATATAAAAGTCCTATTTACTAAATTTTAAATGTTTTACATTATATTTTAATATAATTTTTGATGAAAGTCTAATATGACCTTCAAATAAAGTACCTCTTCCGGTTTTCCAATTTAGACCAAAATCTAGTATGGCATTTAAATCAATATATAAGTTCTAAATACCAAATTTGAGAAGTTTTCCAAAGTATTTTAATATAATTTTTGATGGAAATCAATTATGACCTTCAAGTAAAGTACCACTTCCGGTGATTAAGCAGTGACTAATAAGGGAGGTTCACAACTAGATTTTACAACAATCCTAAATAAAAAATTTCAACTTTCTACGGCTAACCGTTTTTGAGTTATGCGAAATACGAACGTACGTACAAACGCCAAGACGAAACTAGTCAAAATGGATTCAGGGATGGTCAAAATGGATATTTCCGTTAAAATCTGAAAACCGAAAATTTTCGCGATTACAATACTTCCTTTAATTCGTACAAGGAAGTAAAAATTGGTTGAAATCTGTGACCCATTCACTATGCCCTCGCCTTGTGAGTGTCCATGAAACTATCTTATTTAACATTGTGACCAAACAGTTATAGCTTACAAATATTGGAATTATCTTTCGTTACATGGATAAAAATGATTTTTTTTTTAGCATTTAGATTTTACTTTAATAAAATATTATTTTTATATTTTAAAAGATGAATACATTCATACAAGAATGGCTCACCAATCCTTTCGCTAGTCTCTAGTTCTCTAATATATAATAATACTACTATTTTTTTTTTAAAGCCCGTTTTTCCAATTTTCATTGCTGCTTCACTGGATAGATTTTTGCAATATGTTCAATTCAATGAGGTATCCATGGAGGTATACTCAATTTCATACTTTATCGGTTATGGCTTGGGATTTAGCGGTGGGGCCATTTCCAGTGGGGGTGGTGGTGGTGTCCAGGCTGGCTTACTCGAATCCCACGGTGTAAACCGTTTCCACGGTTTCCATTCATATGGAGGGGGTTCTTTAGATCGTCTATGCTTAGCAGCACTCACTATAACCACTAATAGCATCGCCAGGAAGATTCTCAGCAAGTTCATTTTCCTGTAAATAAATAGCAAAGCCTTCGAATAAAATTTAGTTAACACGCATAATGTTTACTATTTATAAAATTGTTGTTATGTTTTACGTGCTTATGTTTATTAAACTTATATTATGTTTATTAAAAATAAATATTTGCGACTTAAAAACAAAATGCAACTAGGGCCTATAATATAAGTATTATAGGACCTAGTTGCACAAGGGCCGCCATACATCTACAGATAATCCTCAAGGAAAATGTTTTCGCGATTTCCTCCAACGAACCTTCGCCCACACAATGAGAGGACTTTCCTCATGTACATACTCCATGAAAATAACTTGAGAATTTTATCTAGGTCAACACACTTAGTGTTTCTCGTGGTTTTGCAATCGTTGCTTCAATAGATTATCATATTTTTGCAGCTGTTGGCTGTGTGGTTGCATGAGGCTGCATTCGCAAGAAAAGGCGAAAAATAAGTGTGTGATGCAAGAGGTAGCTTTTAGAAAGAAGGCCAAGTATTTCCAAAATAATCTAATTAGTGAAATAAAAATTTCCCCAAAAAAATTTCTACAATTTTCTGAGGATGGACCGCGGTGCTTATTTAGACCTCCTTTCATCGGTTACTCCTTTTATCTTCAAAGAAGATACTGTTAGGGAGTTAGCTTTTCCACCCTCTCCCCAAGATTTTGTAACGAAGAGACTCTCCGCTACTGGAAAGAGCTATTAAGACTTATTAAATAAATTTTATTTACGAAGGCCTACTTTTTATTTCGATCGCGATATTCTTTTGAACCCCTTTACCACAAGCAAGGTTCATTGTCGAATATTTGTATAAATTCTTTTTGAAATTCGAGAGACATGACAGACATGCACTTTCAAAATTTTCAAGGACGACTGATCCTCAATCAAACACGCTATCAAGAGAATAGAATTGAATTTCTTTCGAGGTTTTAGGCCTCTTTTGCCTTCCGCCCGTGTTCTCATGGAAGCCGCCGCACACGTTATAAAATTCGTCAATGCCTGGACCGTTCATGCGAAATCTTGAGGAAATTCCACTTGTTTATGGTGGCCTTAAGCCAGCGATCTGCTATCTTCATATATTTCTGCTATTTATGATACCTTCATCAAACTATCAAACTCGAGATTTAAAGCATTTAAGAAAAATCTATTATTCAAGGTGTAATGAGTTGCTAAGGATTTGAATTGGTTGACGTACCTTCGACGTAGTTAAAGCATTGTGGCGCGTTTTTACAAAACCCTACATCTCCACATTCATAATTCATGAATTTGTTTAAAAATCGTTTAGATTCTTTTGAATTCATATCAACTTAATTAAATTTAATGAAATAATCAGCATCATCCGTTAAAAAAAAAATATTAAAGTTCTACATTTTTGCAAAACTCTGCAAAAGTGTTTTGTAAAAAAAATTGATTTGGGCCAATTTTCTTTTTCTTTTTTTTTTTTTTAATTTTCAACAAAACACATATCAACCCACGATGACCCTGGGAACTCGATATTACCACCCGCCATTTTATATCAAAGTGGCGGCCGATTATATGTTTCATAGCTCATATCCCGGCCATTTATTGAGGTAGATGAAAAATATAAAATGTTTTGGAGTCATAATACCAAAGCCAAAAAATAAAATAAAATATAAAAACAATGTAATGGGGTGGTTGAACGGGTTAACAAGCTTGCATAAGTGCACCTACTTACAAACCCAAAGGTTGTGAGTTCGAATTCCGGTTCCGGCATTAATTATTCAATTGATAATTAATTTAATTTATCATCCCTTCCTCCTTCCCCGAGGTATGTGAGGCGCGTCAGCCTCCTGGAGGACACTCACACAGACCCGGCGTAGGAGTGATAATCCTGCCCCGTGTACCTAAATTGTGAATCACGTTGTGGTTTTCCAGAACGTAAAATAGCCGCCCGGAGGTTTATCCGTGGACGGTCTGCTTCGGGGAAAAGAAATATAGGTCCCCGTGCGCCTATTGACCGCGATAAGCCATAATCCGAGGCTCTTGACCGGTATGTCACTGTTCAGTAACCCGAGTTAGTCGGTGGGAAGGACACTGCCGAATTGGTTCCAAAGGGACCGGTTATGGAGCTATGGATAGCCAGTTGCTGCACCATGGAAATCATGGTTCGTAGCAACGTGAGGTGGATGACCCTCAAGGCTGTCTCTGCTCCCGCAAGCAATAAATGTTTGTAAGCATACCACATCGCGCTGCCAAAGATCACCATGGTGTATAGTGCCAACCGGAAAAAAAATTAATAGTTTTCTTAGATATAATTAATATAATGTTTTTATAACATCGATATTTCTGTGCCGATATAATTAAGATATTGTTGGCATAATGTCGATATTTCTCTGCCGATGTCAGGAAGATATTGTTTTTATAATATCGATATTTCTGGAATAATATAATTATGATATTGTTTGTACAATATCAATATTTCTGAACCGAAATAATTAGTATAATGTTTTTGTAATATCGATGTTTCGGGGACGATATAATTGAGATATTATTTTATAATAACGATATTTCTGTACCGATATAATAATATTGTTTTTATTATGTTCATTCGCAGCAGGATTTAAATAATAAGAAGCAGGCTATATCTTAATCTCCTTAAGATATCCTCGATACGATTAGAATGGTTTTTTTGTTTTTAATTTGTCATACGAATTAACGATATTTTGAAATATCGAAATTTTTGTGCCGATAAAGATCTTGTTTTTATGAATTTCATTTTCAGCAGAATTTAAACATCAAGAAAAAGGATATCTCCTAATATTCCTCCAATTCGTTTAGACTTTTTTTCTTTTAATTTTATAAAAAATACTAACAATATTTTTAAATATCGAAATATTTATGCCGATTTTATCAAAGTAACGATATACGTTAACTGATACAGATATAAATCTCAATATCGATATTTTGCTTTCGACATCCCAAACCTAGAACACAGCCACAGAACACAGTGACACGTATACACCACCTCACAAGTTTTTATGGTTCTTTGTGTGTCGAACCCGCCATCTATGTAAAAAACATTATTTTATATTTTTTCTCCTTTTTTTTTTAAATATCGGTTTTCGATACTGAAATTTTAAAATCGATATTACGATATATCGAGAAAAAAAATATCTATATATTTTAAAATATATATCGGTATTTATCAACATTCCTTTTATTAAATAATTAAAAACAGCCCTTAACGAGCACTTTTAGCTATAAAAATATTTTTCTTGAAAACATTCAAGAGGTCATCGTGAAATTTTGCAGGAAGTGTTTAAAAATCCTCCAATATTTTTTGTTTATCTTATTGCCCTTGAACCCATTTTCATTCTATCCCCACATTTTCATATTTTACTATTGTAGGCTGATGTTTGGTGTCAATAAGAAATTAAATGCTGCAAATTATTAGATAATAGTTTATTATTTCGAAATTGATAATCCTAACAAACAATATAAAAGTTCTTTGGAATCATTATAAAAAAGTTGAAAAATTAAACATTATAATTTTTTTTTTTTTTTTAAACGCTTTATATTTTTCCTATATCTCCATAAATGGTCGAGATATGAGCTTTGAAAACATTAATCAGTCATAATGTTGATACAAAATGGCGGGAGATGATGTCGAGTTCCGAAGATAATCCTGGGTTGGCTTGCGTTTTTCCTGCAAATTAAAATAAAAATATCGGTCCAGTTGTCTCGTAGACAAATTCGTCATATGAAAACATAATCATATCTCCTAAGTTGAACTAATTGTTACAAAAACAATTTTTTATATCAGATGAGTTCAATAGATTCTAAACTTTTTTAAATATTTTAATGATTAATGAAATTGGAGATGTAGGGTTTTGCAAAAACGCGCCAACATTCTTAATGTTATCGAGCTTAAAATCTATACTATACAATTTTAAATTGTGTTAATATCAAATATACATAATATTGCAAGTATAGCGTATATTGTAATACGTTATTCTATTTAAAAATTTCGAACTGTCACTTAAATGATACTAACTTTCGTTTCACGTTAGTTTAAAAAAAGTGCCCATTTCTGGCCACGATATGTACATTGAGTAATATAACTTACCATTTAAATTTTCTCACTTACCAATTGGAAAATAATGTATCCTAAATAAAAGTAATATTGACTCCTATTAATTGCTCTTATATACTAAACCTTTTATCTTAGACCAAAGCAGGAGGATTTGCTTGAAATCCTTATTGCCCGAAGTGATAACATTTGCCTAATTTGATGTTTATTATGTTATTTTAATTATAGGAACGCGTATGTGTACAATACAATATTGTTTGAAGAACGAAAAACAAGTATTATGCCGCCCTAAGAAGTAAAGATTTTCGGGTATCTTCATCTTCGGACATATAACGTCCTGGAGCATGAAATTTTACGAAGATATGCTTTAGTGCAAGAAGAGAAAGTCTCTAAATGTTCATTGCATTCGGACCTAAGTGAACTGATGTATAACACTTCAAAACTGTCATTTATCCATGTCTGATTCTTCTTCTTGCTCTTGTTTCCCTTTGACGGGCTACAGCCTAAGCGGCAGAACCATATGACTTGAAAATTTGCGTTCATATGTATTTTGAGTTTTTTTACTGTCCTTTGTTTCATGTATACAGATTTGAAATCTTAAAAATGTTTTAGAAATAAAAGAACATGTTTAAATAAAGTCTCTTTTTCATTTCAGCCGGACTTAAGTGAGCTTAGGTATAACACATCCAAAATGGCATTTTTGTATCATGGCAATGAGAGTGAAATTATTGTGTGAAAGTTTTTTTTTTTTTTAAAGAAAATCGGAAATTAAGCGGAAATAAAGTGTGAGAACTTGAAGCTTTACTGCCGTTTTGACAAATTCATTGTGATTTTGATCCTGTTCCTAGAAAACGTCTAAAAAAAATAAGGCTGATCAACATTTTATAGGTTATCTATTCAAATGTTATTTTGTGCTATAGTGGGGTAATAACCATAAAAAATACGGGTTATTACTATCTGCCATTGGTTTTAATTATTTTTGCTGCAATCTGGTCCATGTCTCTTACTGAAACTATAAATAAAGTTACATTAGGGTTTGTATTTTTTTCCTACTGATTAAATCTGTCTTTGGGAAGCCATCCTTCCCCTCCCCCCACACATTATGTAATAAAAACACCCCTGTAGAGGTGGCCCACAAAAGTCAAACATTTCTTTCTTTTTTATTTAAGTTCTGATAAGACTTAAGAACTCTTAGGAGGAGGGAGAGAAGGGGAGTTTTAGAGTTCTTTTTCATTTGTAGAAATAGTTCTGTTGTTGAGAACACAAAAAAAAGCAACTACAAATACAGGAGGCCAACTTCAGACTTCTTCCAACTTCAAATCGCTATACCGTTTTTACTATCACCTGCCAGACTTTGGTTACTAAGGATAAATGCTAGAAATCATAGGGGAGAAGGAGGGGTTATACGTACTTTCAACGAAATGACAAGTTGATGACAAAAATTTCGACTAAAGTGTAAAGTTGGCCCTACGTTTCTTTAGTTGCTGTTTTTTGTAGTTTAAACAAGAGAGCTCTCGAAGTCTTGGAGGGCTATCAGAGCATGGCTATCATCGCCTAGTATGCTATTTTCAAGTGTCAGCTCTCTTAAGTCCGATTGCAATGAAAATTTAAGGACTTTCTCTTCTCGTACTAAAGCATTTCTACGTAATATTTCAAGCTCCAAGTCGTGCTTTAAAAATGCGTTTCTAATTTTTTAGCTAGTGCTGCTCTTGTACTTTTTCACGATTTGATTATAAGCATCTGGAATCGGGAGATAAAGCTAACTGGTGAACAGAGAAAGAAGACTGCTGTTGCTTCATAGCGTTGTGTTCTATCCCCTTGCGTATAAAAAATCCTATCCAGCATTTTTTTTCATACGCTTTTACCGTTTGTAAAAGCGTATTGAAACATTGATTCAGTTCAACATCCCCACCCACCAAGCTTAAGCACCTCGGAAGAATTTCCATGACACACACATTCAAACTTTTTGCACGATATTCAATATAATGATGTATTTAATAGAATATAATACTGCCCCCTTTTGCAGACCAAGTCAATTTTATTGGACGGTGTGCTTAAATAAGCAAGAAGATTTCGGTTTTCAACCGTTGCTCTTATGGATTGAGACATCACTTGAGAAGCCGCATAGTGGCCAAGCGGAGTAGAATCGTCCTTTACAAGATATTCCGATTTTGACTCCTCTCCTTTGCTCAGTTCATTAACTTACTTTCTATTTGTTTGCCCGTACAGATGCAAGGAGTTTTCTGTATCTTGACATGCACAGATAATTGGGAGGAGATGTATAGTGGAAGGCACTCGACTGCTATACCAAGTTTCAATATTCATGGGCTTCAAATTCACTAACAAACTACCAATCCACTTAGGTAGATATGCAAGTGCATTTCGTCCCTTAGGGCGAATAGGGTTGTAAAATATCAAAGTTATTTCTGTAGTCGGGGTTTTCGTTTGTTATTATATTTAATTTGATTTTAACGTTTTTAGTTTTTTAAGTATTGGCTATTTATTATTTATTACTTTATGATTATGAATTTGCAAATGATAAAATAAGAGACATCAACAACAATCCGAAAATACTTAAAATAATGAAATATGTTTTCTGTATTTTGATCTCCCATTCTTTTATATGTGCGAGATTAAGGTAAATACTTGTTCAGTAATAACTTAAGAGGTCATATAGGTTTTATAAATTACTTATCAGCACTTGACACAACGTTTTTGAACTATCCAACTAACGTAGTAAGCAACTACTATTCAATTGAAATAATTTGTGAGATTGACTTTTGCCCACTGTGGTGACTGGTTGCTCTCGGTGGCTGGCGAGGTGGTGAATTTGAAATTCGATTCAGCATTCCAAAAAAACATATAGAATCGTTGGGAAAAAATACTTCGAAACTTTTTTCTTCGGTAAACACTTTACTGTTTTTTTTTTTTTTTAAAGAAATTGGTTTGTTTTTTACTGCCCTTCAAAATTTGTCAGTTTTTTATCAGTAGTATGGATATGAGGATTTATACCTCGACCTGATTAAATTAAAACTGCCACGTGGTCTCACCTCGACCTAACCTAAACCAACACTTGGTCTCACATTGACCTAACCTTAACTATCGGTCCACGCCCCTTTTTAGTCATGTGATCCATTCACGTGAGCATGACGCCTTCTGGCCTATGCTCCGCCCACAAGATTTTTTCCTCAACCCATTGAACGGTCAGGTACCCACCTTATAGAGGCTGAGTGTACCCGCCCACAATTTTGTTTTTCTGCCCTTTGATATACTCAAGGTTTTGAAAAGGCTGAGTGTGACCGGCCGTCATTTTGTTTTTTCTGCGACTTGTGACTTTAAGTTTTGTATAGGCTGAATGTGCCCGAGCGCCATTTTGTTTTTCTTCCACCGCCATCTCCTCCCCCCTTCCTCTCCCTACAACTTAAATAAATTAGGGTTTCGTCGAAGGGTCAGGTACTCAGTTATAGCGGATTGAACACCCATCACTCCAAGCTTCATCGTTCCATCCCGCCTTCACTCCATTTGGAAACGTGACCATGGAGCATACACAGCCATTTTGTTTTTCTCTAACTTGAAAAAGATTTTGTCGAAGCATCAGGTACCCACCTTGCACTTTGTAACCTTCACAACGGTTGCATAACCTTCTCAATATTTGCATAAACTTTACAATATTTAACATTACTTAAATGTAAACAGGTTGGATTATGTATAAGCAAGTTGGATGATGTCCAGGTTAAATGTAAACATGGACTTTGGTCTTTTAATCCTTTCATATATCAGGATAGATAATGTCCCTAACCTTCCCGGCGGTTGCGTAACCTTCTCAATGTTTCCATAACCTTTACAATATTAAACTTTATCTAAATCTAAACGGGTTCCTTCCATCCTTTCATGATATCAAAATAAACCAAAAGGACACTAAGACCCAAGCAGTTGAGTGTTCATAAGAAGCTTAAACTAACCTAACATAAAAATAGAGTGGGGCTTCTTAATCCTATAACAACTGTTGGATTTTAAACTGTTAATCCCTAAAACATAACTAAATAGTAGGGCTCCTTAATCCTATAACAGGTTTTGGACTTTGAGCTGTTAATATCAAAACATAAAGAATGACATAGGACTTGTTAATCCTTCCGCTAAAAAATAAACAAATTTAGCTTTCACAATAATGTTCTAGCTCTTAATCCTTCCTTTGAAAGTAATGGACTTTAAAGTGTTAATCTCTACAACATCTCTTACTCTGATAACAGCTTTTAGAATTTGAACTTTAATCCTCTAAATTTATTCATCTCGCTGAAACATAAATTACATTACACAACTTTTTTAATTTTATAAGTATTTTTAATCTCTCATAGTATAAACTATTAAAACGCCTTAAAAGGATTAACTATTAAAACCTTCAAGTTTCTTTATCATTTACAAACAATAATATAAAGTCTTTTATTCCTTTTATAATATCTGGATAGGTAACGTCATTATTATCAGCCAAAATTTTGTACTTTTCAAGTTCTCAATGTTTACATTCTAAGCGATCTTTCCAGTTTTTACCTTTACCTAGCTATTATATCTTTTTTCAATTTTCTATAATCTTCTCAATGTTTTTACATTTTCTGTCCGCTAGGGCATAGCGCCTTCCCCACTTTGAGATTTCTCTGGATTGTTTACATAATCTACTCAATGTCTACGATTTAGGAGTGGTTATGGGTATTGAGATATGGTTGGAGATGGTTAGGAGTAGAATAGGGTGGTCAGACATGGTTACAGATGTTTAGGGATGGTGTAGGGTGGTCAGATTTTTCTGGCCCAATGATGGGCCACCACATACCATCTCTAACATGTTTGACCATTCCATACCATCCCTAACCTTGTCTGACCACCCCATACCACCCCTGACCTTCTCCAACCATATCTGAACACCCCTAAGCACTCCTAACCATTCTCAACCGTACCTGATCATCCCCATTAATCCTAAACCGCACCTAACGATTTTATTTTGTTCGAAAATTTAGTGAAAATAATAGATTATCAACAAAATGTTCGTTCGAATTACATCTGTCAGTCAATAGGAGAAAACCAGGTCCGCCATATAAAACAAAACATTATATCTTTATTACTCTTGATTGAAATGCAGAGGTATATGCTAGGGATTACTCGACGAGATTGAAGAAGAAATATTTGGATAAGAAGGTAGAGTAGATTACCACATATAATAGTGTGTAAACAATCGTAAATGGAAATGGGCTGGACACACAATTAGAAGCATAAAATACGATGGACAAAGAATATTATTAACTGTTACCCGATAGTCTTTAAAAGGTAGAAGGGGTGACCAGGACATGCTTGGGATAAAGAGATAAAGTAGACAAGTGGAGGAGTAACTTGGCCCCAGATCGTAAGGGAAAGAAATCAATGGAGAGGCTTATGGAAGTGCATTACAAAGTATATCTACAGGTGAACACTTTATAGTAAGGTATTTTATATGTTTAAAAATTCTATAAAGACTTTAATTTATAATCAAGAAAAAAGAACACAACCAAACCTCAGTGAATGACTGATATTGTTCCTTCAGAAATAGTAAATTAATTTGTATATATTCTGTATAATTTTTATATAAATAGTTTTTGATATCTATATGTAGGAACAGGAAATAGAAATAAAGGATATTATTATTATATTCTTCTTCTTCTTTAGTAGCACTACAACCCATGAAGGGTCCAACATCAATCTTCCTGTGTTCCTGTTCTTTGCCACTGCCATCCATTTTCGCACGCTCAGGTACTCTCTAGCGTCATTGGTAACACAATCTGCCCAGCATAGCTTTGGTCATCCAACTAAATCGGGGCTCTGTCAGATTCTTCTTAGGTGATAAATTATCAGCAATTTCGGCCAGATGTTCTGCCTATGTGAGCCTTCCAAGCTTGATGAAACGGAAGATATCCTGTTCATTATATAAATCATACAGCTCCCGATTGCTTCTCCGCCTCCATTCATTGTTTTCAAACACACCTCCATAAATTTGGCGCAACACTTTCCGCTCAAGCATAAGAAGGAGCTAGTCCTCAGCTCTGAATGTAGTCTGAGCCATAACAAAGTACAGGCTGGATAAGAGTTTTTTAAATGATAATTTTTGTTCGCCTTGTCACCAGATTGTTTGAAAGATGCTTCTGGAGTCCGAAATAGCAACGGTTCGCAGCCAATATTCTCCTCTTGATCTCAAATGCGGTTTCATTGTTGCAAATTACCATACATCGAGCAAGGAAGGCTTCAACTACTGCTTGTCTGGATTTCCCCCCCCATATCTATGTCCTCTGCTTATACCAACATCTGTACCGATTTGATCCATACCGTGCCGATAGTTTGTATCTGAGAGTCCCTTATTGCTTTCTCTAATGCGATGTTAAAAAGTAGGCACACTCTGCCTGGCTCCTTTCCTGGAAGAGAATTCCAAAGACCGCCGACCTTGTACCTGAATCAAACATTCAACACTTATCATTGTCAGCCTTATTAGTCGTACGAACTTGGATGGAACATTTAGATTATATAATACTTTGCAAAGCTCTGCTCGGTGAATACAATCGTATGCCGAATTATAGTCAACAAACAGATGTACAGTCACATTATATTCTCTTCCTTTCTCGAGCATTGTTCGGAGACTGAAAATTTGGTCTGTTATAGATCTGTCTTGCCAGAATCCACATTGATAAT
Source organism: Rhaphigaster nebulosa (assembly GCA_948150685.1). NCBI lineage: Eukaryota > Metazoa > Arthropoda > Insecta > Hemiptera > Pentatomidae > Rhaphigaster > Rhaphigaster nebulosa. Next base: position 89,591,506 of record OX411310.1, read on the forward strand.
TAACAATCTCTCGTTCAAAAATTGCGAGAAGCCGGCAAAATAAAATATTTTAGAGGATTTTAAATGCACATGGAAGCAAGGATATTCCTCTATAATTAGTACATTTAAACATATCTCCTTTTTTGTGTATGGAACAGATCAGCGTTTTTCTCCAGTCCCCAGGTAATACTTCACTGGTCCAGATAGATGTTCATCAGCAAGTTGTGAAAACACTTTAGTAGCTCCATAGATTTCTGTTTAAACAGTTCCGAGTGAATCAATTCCAGGAGTTTTATGATTCTTCAACCGACTAATTGCTTCAACAACTTCTTCTTCATCAGGTGGTTTTAATTCGCCTTTATAAAGCTGATGCTCTGCAGAATTACCGGCTCTCTCTTCTCCTCCATTCAGTAAGATCTCAAAATATTTCCTCCATTCCTCCATGCAAGCTTTATCATCTGTCAATAAGATTCCTTCCTCATTCATACATCTAGTCGGGATCTGCTTAAATGGTTTTCTTGTAATGGTGACTCTCTGGAAAAATTTTCTAGCTTCATTTTCGAATCGATATTTTTCCAGTTCTTCTAGGTCAACATTATTCGTTGTCTCTTCTTCTTTCGATGGCCTCGTTTCTCTTCCCGACGTTTTCTCCGGTACTCCTGAACAGTTCTACGTGGCCGCCTATCGATAATGGTTTATAGGCTTCATTCTTTGCACTCATCGAACCAAGGAGAAAGAAAATCTTTTTCTGCTGAACCTAAAACTTCTTTTGCTACTTTTGCGATGGTTGAAGAGCATCTCGCCCACTCTTCTTCGATATCTTCGCTGTAGACTGCTGAGAAAGTCTCTGATCCAACTTTTGTGAGTACTGACGCTGGATTTCTTTCTTTTTGAGCTTCTTCAGATTAAACCGCCTGATTCTCTTTCAAGTATCTCATAAAAAGCTTCCTTATGTTCCTCCTCAGCGTCCTCGATGGGTGCATGAAAACTAAATATGCTCAGATTCCGAAATTTTCCTCGAATTCTGATGAAACAGATTCTGGGGCTGATGCCTTAAAATGCAATCATAAGTCGTCTGAGCTGTCACACTAAAGGTGTAGTGATTATTGCGGCAGCTGTAAAATCCCTTGAACGGTCCATTTGATCTCTTGGATGGCTGATATGTCCAACTTGAATCTGCCAACCTGTTGTAGAAGCAAATGAAGTAATCCGGGTCGAAAAAGTGATAAAACGTTCCAAAAAACCTAGATTTATCCTATTACGTTTGTCGTGTTTATCCGTTTATGACTGTCTATATCCGAGGCAACTGTATGTGGTTTCACTATTATTTATTTTCGAATCACCCTCTCTACGTACCCTAGTATGCTGATGGAACTGCCACCTTTGTGCCTGCATACTTGCACCCCCTCCGGGGCGGCTGCCTAGGAAAGGTGATCCTAGGGTGAGTACTTTAGGTGACCGTAGTCTGTAGTCTGAGGATGTGTGCAGTGTCCTGTATAAAGGCTATTGTATAAACGTCAGCATAAGTGTTCTCCAACCTGGAGTACCAGTGGCTGCTGACTATTATTATTATAATACCTTTGATTAAAATGTTTTTAGGCCTCTGTTTTCATTTATCGATACTTTTATATTATTATATTTCCTTATATATTTTCTTATTATCCTTATATTCCTTATTATACAGAAAGCTATAACTATATTAGAATAATAGTTTACAGTTTAGAGAATAGTAAATTTCCTCATTACCTTGTTATACAAAATGGATAAAATATTCCTCACGGTAGGGGTGCATTTTATCCTATTCCAATAAAAATCTACGGTGAGATTGATTTATAATATCGTAAATGTAAAGGAGACATTCGACCGTAAAACACGGTATCTAACATTTTTTGTCAATTAAAGTTTTGGGGAACTCCGTATTTCTTATGCTATTCAAAGAATCTATAGAAAATTGTTTCTTTTTATTTAAAGAATATTAAGTTATTTTAAGTGAATGCTGGTTGAAGGAAAAACGTTGTAATTAATAAACATTTTAATACTGTAGATATTTTCATTGCGACCGAGTGCCTCAAATAATGAACATCTTTTTACAAAATATTTATATTCAAAATTTTTACCTTTATATTCATTTAATCGTTGAATCACCTTCTCTCAGAACTTTTTCGGTTTTATCATGTTTTGCGGGGTTTTTCACTATTGAATCTGGGGTTTTATATTATTCTTTTTTGCTGTAGTAATTAAAAAAAAAAGTAACCTACTTTATTTTTTTTATTTTTATATATTTTTTAATTTAATATCAATTTGGATGTTAATTTTATTATCTGTCCATTTTTTAATTTACTGTTTTTTTTTTTTAATTTATTAAATAATCGAAAATGACTGATACAAGTGAGATCTTAATTAAGTTTATCTCCCAGATGGTTCGAGGAAAAGAAATTGAGAATGCAATAAAATTAGCTTATTATAGTGTGCGCCATGTTAACTGTCTTTATAATTTTATATACATTATCATCTTTAATTTTTTACATATTGAAAATTTGTACATAATTATTTAGGTACCTAACAAGCCTCCTGATTGCACCTTCCTAATAAATAATTATTCTGTTTTACTAACAAGTGTTCATTATCCCGTGTTTTGAAATTATTAAATGAGTGGTTTAGATGTTTTAATTAATTTATCAACAAAAAAAATTATTGTAAAGTAAAAAAATGAAACTTAGAAGAAAAAAAAAATGTATACTAATTTGAAGAAAAAAAAATGTTGCAATACAACATTTTGCCGCGTTGCAACACATTATTGGATCCACACAACAAAAACATTTTTATATAATCCTTTTTGGCTCTGCTGATTTCAAATTTAGCACTATTTTTGGGGTTAATTGGTCGGTTTTCTTTTTTTTTATATTACCTAATTTCCATGTTTTTTTTTCATTCGATTAACATTATTTTAGCGTCTTGTGGTTGAAAATAAAATAAATTTACTTGGATTTATGATTTTTTGTTGCTGCGAAAATACAATTGTACTATTTAAAATAAATTATATCTGTAGAATTTAGTTATTAAAATAATTACTAATATATACCTAATGATTTTACTTTTTGTTTTTTAAGATTTAAAATTAATTGGGGTAGGACTAATAGAATTTTTAAAAATAATGACATTTTAATTATTCTTGCTTTTAGGATAAAAACTATTAAATTATGATACAATATTTAATATTAAGGATAAATCTCAAAATACTTCTCATAAAAATCCCGACGAAGAATTTGGAGGAAATTCGTTTGTTTTTTTTGATAATTATTTCCATCACTTTTAACACCTTTATCGTTTAATCCTAATACAGGACTGAGGTTTGAAATGCGGAAGGAATAAAAATCAAATTAGAATATTATTTAAGATAGTTGTAATATAAACAGATAATCAGCGTAAGTCCATACTAAGCACTGTTTACAAATTATTAATGAATACCGCTGAAATCATTTTTTCAAAATTTTGTATTCTTGCTGTTTTTCTCTTACTCTTTTTTTGTAACAAATTTCAAGTTAAACAAGACATCGAATCATAAAAAAACTGACTCTGATGATGTTAACTGTACCACAGCCTACGGCAACTCTTGAATTGAATTAGTTAACGTCCCAATTTTCAAATTAATTTATTTATCAAAATCAAACTGCAGCTAAAGTTTATTGAATTGTATTCCAGGACATCTTTTAAATCGTCAATGTAATTTCTTGAGGTATAGATCTGTACAACTTAACTATTTAGTCTCATTTATTAAGCATGTTACATTATTAATTTATTTATTTTTAAAATAATTACTTGATTAATTAGTTTAAAATGTTATTTTTAAGTCACAAAGTCAGTTTTGTGATGAAAGACAATGGCAATTTGTTTTTTATTTTTATACTGGCTTGAGGAACCATTAGTAAAAATAAATTACCTTTGACACATTTGGCTGTTTCTTGGAAATAATCATAAAAAAGATTTCTGAAGGACCAGATGTCTACTTAGATTTGCTCTAAGGGAGGAATTAGAACGAAAAAGGGATGCGAGAAAAAATATTTCGAGAAAAGAGAGGAGAAAATAGGGTAATTTAAGGAACACTGTGCCTTACCAACTGAGTTACCCCAACTCCTTCTTCTAATAGAAATATTATATTGCAATGATAATAATATTTTTTTATTATTCCTCCCTTTAGAAGGTTATTATAATTAAGCAACAAACTGGGAATATAAAACATTTTAGGAAATCCTATTATTTAAGATGTGAAGAGTTGACAAGGGTTAATGGAAGGGAATAGCTTGATGTTTCGAGTTTAATATAAAATCTACTCTATACAATTTTCACTTGTGTTAATACCTATCTGTTCTATATTACAAGTATAACGTATATGGTATGCTTAAATACTAATAATTTCGAACTTTCACTTAAAGGATACTAAGTTTCATTACACTTTTGTTAAAAAACAGTGCCCATTTCTGGCCACGATATGTACAATGAGTAATATATATATATATATATATATATATATATATATATATATATATATATATATATATATATATATACTGAACTTGTTATCTTAGACAAAATGTTACATCAAAAGGATTTACTTGAAATCCTTATGGCCCGGATATATATATGTGTATATATATATATATATATATATATATATATATATATATATATATATATATATATATATATATATATAATAAAAACCGCTAAAATTACCAAAAGCCACTAAAATTATGAGACTTCAAGTTATGAAAAATGTAAATTTTGGGAGTTGATCAAGGAGTACTATCGGATATAGGCGAGAGGAACTTCAAGTTGTGTAAGATTTAAATATTAAGAGGCTTGGGAAAATGTAAACGTTATGTAAACATTGGAAGTTTACAGTCTATAAAACGTATATGGCCGGGGACCCTCGTTGGGTACACAGCCTCTAGAAATAGGGGTACTTAATGGGATTGGACGATAAGCGTTGTAAACAAACTGGTGACGTAAATAAAATGGCGCCTAATAGAAATGTTTGAGGTCGTCAGACCCACTTCGGACACACGCAGGCTTCTTAAATTGGGAACCTGGGCCTTCAACGAACTGGAGGATAAACGTCATGAAAGTTATGTTTACATTTGGCTGCTAAGAAAATGTATGGTGTAGGAAGACCCTCTTGCCCATTGATGATACTTCAATGGGTAAATGTAAACATTATAAATTAGTATTCGAGTGTGTCTCTGTAAAATTCCGAAGCAATTGGACGAGAGATTAAAGGTATGTCTACGGAGATTAACTGTAATAAACGACTATGTGGTGTCAGTGAAGTAGAAAATATAGATTCGGAGCCTTCTCCAGATGAGAAACAGCTACGTGCTGAGTTAAATAAAGGATTGGAACCGTAGGATAAATCCAGGTGAGAAGATGAGATTTTTTCAATTTTTTCCAATTGATTCTGGGATCGTATGAGATCAGAGGAGTTCGGTTATTCTAGAATCGGGAGCACCCTAAGGCAGGCAGAACGATCTCAAGTGTCAGGGAGATCGAGGTGGGGTCCGAGGAAAAACGAGGGTAAACGAGCGTCACCGATGACAATGATCGGGCTCGGCCGAGCAATCTCGTACTGCTCCGAGGGTATCCGAGAATTGCCGAAAAGAGCCGATGATATCGCAAGGTCTGATACTAGTGCAATTACTTGATTGTTGATTATAATTTAATCAAGAAGACTGTATTTACATAAAATTTAAATATTAGGAATGCAAAAGAAAACGTAAACAAATAGGTAAGTAAAGGTGAAAATTGGGAAGGTAGCATAAATCATAGAAATTGATAATCATAGAAAGATTATGTAAACTAGTCAGGAAAATCCCAGGAAAAAAGTGGAGTAAGCTTCTGCGCCCTACCTGACAGAAAATGTATAAAAATTGAGAAAGTTATTGAAAAATTAAAAAAAGAAATAGGTAGGTAAAGGTAAAAATTGGAAAAATATGGATATTAACAGCTCAAAGTCCAAAAGCTGTTAAAGGATTAAGAATTAATATTAATTAATGATTAATTAATATTCAAAATTAAAATTTACTGGGACGTGTTCGTAGTTATTAATACCGACTTTTGTACTTGAAAATATTTCAAAGCTATGAAAAGGTATAACCTCTTTGACCAGCATGATACCGTCGTTTTGATTTATCAATATATGTGCACATTTGTAAGTCCATTGATTATACAATCAGAGATTAAAAATACATAGAAGATTAAAAAGTTGTTTTGTTTACGTATAAAAGTTAAACTTTTTATGAATTAACAGTTCAAAGTCCAGAAGCTATTCAAAGATTATGAAGCCCTATTATTTATTTATGTGTTATAGATTAACACTTCAAAGTCCAAATGCTTTTATAGGATTAAGGGACTCTATTATTTATTTATGTTTTAGTGATAAACAGTCACAAAGCCCAAAAGTTGTCATAGGATTAAGAAGCCCTACTATTTGTTTATATTTAAGGGATTAACAGTTCAAAATCCATAAGCTGTCATAGGATTAACGGCCCTACCCTTTGTTTATGTTTTCAAAGTCCATGTTTACATTTCACGCAGAAAAAACAAGCAGCAGGTCACACAGAGCCTTTTCAAAACCTGTAGTATCTCAAACGGCAAAAAAAAATGGTGGCCGGTGACACTCAGCCTGCACACAACCACAAGTCTCTCAAACAGCAGAAAACAAAATGGTGGCCGGGCACACTCAGTCTCTTCACAACCCTAAGTATCTCAAACAGCAGAAAAACAATATGGTGGCCGGACACACTGAGCCGCTGAAAAACCTTAAGTATCTCAAACAGCAGAAAAACAAAATGGCTGCCGGATACACTCAGCTTCTGCAAGGTGGGTACCTGACCCTTCAATGGGTGAAGGAGATAAACCTTGTGGGTGGAGCATAGGTCAGAAGGTGTCGTTGGTCGCGTGGCTAAAAAGGGCCGTGGCTCGGGTTGTATGTGGTTATGGTCAGGTCGAGGCAAGACCCCGTGACAGTTAAGGTTAGGTGAGGTTGAAAATTCGAATTCAAGTTTCCCGCCATGAATGGTGCTGCGCTGTAGCTGCTCCGAAGCCTTGCGCCAGGAACGGCTTTTTCTATCTACTGGGGTTTTTATTTGTTGTTATATTAAATTTTATTTTAACATTTTTAGTTTTTGAAGTATTGACTGTTTATTATTTCTTACCATATGATTATGAATTTGTAAGTGATGAAATAAAAAACATCAACAAAAAGCCGAAAATACTAACGATATAATGAAATAGTTTTTCTGTATTTTGAACTCACAATGTTTCATAATGTTCGGTAGAATCTCATGCTATGAATGTTTGAGCTAGGACCTTGGGGGATTGGATTATTAGATATACAAAATTAATCAATAAATTAAATAAGCACAAGAAATGCATACAAATAACTAAAAACAAATCTATTGGCATAAGTATGTGTTATAATTATGTTACAATATTAATATTGATATTATTAATATTATTCTAATATTGTATCATATATAGTATTATAATTTATTTAATTTTATTATAAATATATAATTATTTTTGTATAAATATATGATATAAATATATGATACTATATGTTATAATCACATATTATCATTATTATATAATTATATTATGTTTATTATCTGATGATATTATATAATATATCTGATTACAATTTTACCATGATAGTGATTGACTAACTGTAGCGAGATGAGGTGTTCCATCAGAAAGGGATTAGAGCTCATTTTGAGGCCGTGAAATCTTCTCATTCTGTAGAGGTGAGGGTTCTCTTCTTGTGTATTAAAAAATAAAATAACCTACTACTAAAAGAATATATACATACTATTACAGTCCCAGCGTTTTTGGCCTTTATAGAGGTGGAACTGGAGGGTGGGAGAGCGTCCCGCCAATCAGCATTGGCGACTTTGACATGCCTGTTTCTTATTTGTTCTGTACTATCTTTTTATTTGTTTATCTGATTTTGGGACGTCCGTAAACTATAATATATCTCGATTATAATCATATATTATCATTTATTATTATGTAATTATATTATGTTTATTATCTGATGAAATAATTATATAATAATCATAAATAATAATATAATATTATATATATATATATATATATATATATATATATATATATATATATATATATAGAGAGAGAGAGAGAGAGAGAGAGAGAGAGAAAGAGAGAGAGAGAGAGAGAGATTTATATATGTAATTATAATATATAAGATTAAGAATCATATTATAATATTGTAATTTCGATATTAGCGTAATAATTATAAATAAATTATAACGTAATTTTAAATGATTTATTATAATATAATTATCATAATTATGTTATTAAGCAGATAACTAATCTGTGTAATAAAGTATGCATTATATTTGGGATTCTTCATCGCCATGCTCATGAATTCCAATGCCAATACTCCAAACTATTTTTATACCTTTTTTATTTGGAGTTTTTTCCAATTATTGTCTTGGAATGCTAGGATTAACTGCAGATATGATAGGATAGATTAACTGCAGACAGCGCGGAATAGCCCGATGACATGTGCATGGTTTTAAAAATTTAATCTTGCAATGCCATAGATTAATTCCAGAATAAAAAAAGTAAAAATATACGCGGAGTAACGCGATGAATGTATAAACCTATACATGATTTTAATGGAAAGTTAATGTAGTTTTCAAATACTAACTTGTTATCTGCCAAAGTTTGCCTACTTTTTTGAGGCAAATCATACGTTGGAAAACAATATGAATGTACGGTATTTTTCTTCAAAAGAGTAAAAATAAATACTAAATTGGCCAATTACATAAAAAAACAAGCCATTTGTAAACTATATTAAATTTCCTTTAAAATCATCGCGTTACTTCGCGTTATATTTTTATATTTTTTTATTCTGGAGTTAATCTATGCCATTGCAAGACATTAAATTTAACATTTTTTAAAAATATTTATATATCTTATTGGTCAAACTTACCTTGTTCTTAAGCACCCATATAGCTAAAGTTTCACTACTTCTTCAATAAGACCAAACAGGCAACTGATGTGTCGGAAATGAAAAGATAGCAAAGTGCGAGATTAAGGTGCATAATTATTCAGTCATAACTTCAAAGGTCACACAGTGTTAACAAATTAGTTATTGGCACTTGCCACGCCGTTTTAGGATAATCCAACTATCGTAGCAAGCAATTATCACTGAATGGAAATCATTTGTCAGATTGGTTTACGGTCACCTAAATCAGTGATTTTGCCCTCAGTGGCACATCGGTGGCTGGCGAGGTGAAAAATCTGAAATTCGATTCAGCATCCCCAAAAAACATGTAGAATCGTTGAGAAAAAATATTTTTTTTTTCGAAAAAAACTTTGTTGACTGTGTTTAAAAAATTTTTGTTCATAGAGACATTGGTTTGTTTTTTTAGGTTCCTTCATAATGTGTCAGTTATTTCTTCGCCACCCTGTATTAGCCCTTTCATCAAATTTTTTTTTTCTCAATGATATTGTCAACATAGACGATTTTTGGTTCGTTGAATCAAAATTTTATACTTTTTGGTGTAAAATAATCTGTTAGGCTAGTTTACCCCATATTCTAAATATTTTTTTTTCAATTTATATGACCAATAAGTAATCTTTTGTTAATGTTTGTATTTTGTTTCTTTCATATATACTGAAAAACAAATGTTTTGGTGGGAAAACCTCGGGGATATCATTTTCTAAACTCGAGATAAAAAATAATGCAGCGTCTTTATTTTTTTTTTCGACTCCTAGGGCCCATTGTACAAAAAAATTGGTTGAAATCGGTGGCCCATTGACTGTGCCCTCCGGTTGTGTGTCCATGAAAATATGCTATTTAACTTTTAGCTCAACAATTGTGATCAAACAATTATAGCTTACAAACGGTGGAAATATATACATTTTCATAAGGGTGGATGAAAACTAAGCATGTGTTTTAAAAGCATTTAGGTTTTATTTTAATAAAATATTATTATTATATTTAAAGATGAATACATTCATGCAAGAATGGTTCACCAATGCTTTAACTAGTCCCTAGTCCTCGTAAAAGTCTAATAATAGTACTATTTTTTCTTTTTAAGACCTGCGTTCGAATTTATATAGCTGCTTCACAGGATAGATAGATGGTCATGATATGTTCAATTCAATGATGTAAAGCCCACGTAAGCTCTATCCGGCGCTGGTTTGCTGGCTGGCCAGTGTGGCGGCCATTGTGGAAATTGCCAAGCATCACTCAGTATAACCACTAATAGCATCGCCAGGAAGATTCTCAGCAAGTTCATTTTCTGTAATTAAATAGCAAAGCTAACGAATAAAAATCAGTTAATACGGATAATGTTTACTATTTATAAAATAATTATTACGTTTTATATGTTTATTAGAAATAAATATTGCGACATAATAGCATATTGTTCTTATATTATAGGCCCTAGTTGCATAAAAGTCGCCATATATCTCCATGAAATCCTCAAGAAAAATGCCTCCGGTGTTTCAACGACCGAATCTTCGCCCACACATGAACTGGATTTTCCTCCAAGAAAATTACTTGAGAATTTTATCCAGGTCACGACATACTTGTTCTGTGTTTCCCGTCGTTTCGCAATCGCTGCTTCAATTGACGATCATATTTTAGAGACTGTTGGTTGTGAAGTTGCATGAGGCTGCATTCGCAAGAAAAGGCGCAAAATTAGTGTATGGTGCAAGGGGTGGCTTTTAAAAAGATGTTGTAGTATTGCACCAAACAAATCTAATTAGTGAACTAAAATGATTTTCACAATTATCTGAGGATGGACAACGGTACTTATTCACACATCTTGGATCGGTTAACCCATTTACCCTCAAAGAAGATACAGCTATTCCACTCTCCCTCCAAGAGTTTGCAACGGTGAGATTCTCGGCTACTGAAAAAGAGTTATTAAGACCTAAGTTTTATTTACGAAGGCATACTGTTAATTTCGATTGCGATAATCTCTTGAACCAACTTGCCACAAGCGAGGTTTTCTGTTGAACATTTGTATAAATGTTGTCTGAAATTCGAGGGACTTGATAGATATGCATTTTCAAAATTTTCAAGGACGACTGATTCTCAATCACACACGTGATCAAGAGAGCAGTGGAGCCCTATCAAACGAGTTTGAAGTGGCAGGTGGACTGAGACAAGGTAGACCACTGTCGCCCATAGTATTCAACCTGACCCTCCAAAAAGCAATAAAAACTAACCCCGGAGGAAATGTCTATAACAGGCTGACCCAACATATGGGGTACGCAGACGATGTAGTCGTTATAGCGCGCACATTACCAGCACTTTCAGGAGCGCTAGAAGAGTTTGAAGCGGCGGCAGTGAGCAAGAGCCTAAGAATTAATGAAAATAAGGCAGAATATATGAGGACGTCAAAGACACAACTAGGTAGAGAAGAAGGAGTGCAAATCAATGGGCACAACTTCAAGTACTGCAAGAGTTCCAATATCTAGGATTTCTAGTAACAGAAGAAAACGATGTAGGTACGGTGATCAAAGCCAGAATAGCGGCTGGTAGCAGATGCCTTTTTGCGCTAAATAAAATGCTTAAATTCCGAGAATTGTCTCGATCTGCAAAAACCACCATTTATAAGAGTATAATAAGGCCCGTGGTAACATATGGGAGCGAGAGCTGGGTTTTGACTAAGGAGAGCGAGATGATCTTGAAGGTTTGGGGAAAATAAGGTCCTCAGAAAGATATTCGGTCCGGTAAAGGAGCATGGTCACTGAAGAATTAGGAAAAATAGCGAACTCGAACAACTCTTTGGCGAGTCTATTATTCTGGCCATTATCAAAGAAGGAAGACTGCGGTGGCTAGGCCATGTGCAAAGGATGTCGGATGAGAGGCTACCAAGATTGACAGGAAGACAGGCTAAGGTGATTGGACGACGTGGAGGACGATCTGAAGTGGCTTGGAGTGAGAGGATGGCGAAGGAAGGCGAAAGAAAGACAGGAATGGCTATCAATTCTGCCTGAGGCCAAGGTCCAACTAGGGCTCTAATGCCATTTAGTTAGTTAGTTAAAACAGACTTCTGAAGGATCAGATGTCTACTTAGATTTGCTCTAAGGAGAAAAAAATATTTCGAAAAAGAGAGAAGGGGAAAATAGGGTAATTTATAGGAACTCTGTGCCTTACTAACTGAATTACCCCACCTCCTTCTACTAATAGAAATATTATATTGCAATGATAATAATATTTTTTTTTTATTATTCCTCCCTTTAGAACGTTATTATAACTAACCAACAAACAGGGAATATAAAACATTTTAGGAAAACCTATTAATTAAGATGTGAAGAGTTGATAAGGATTAATGGAACGGAATAGCTTCAGTTGACTTCGAAATGCTGCCTTCTACGTAATAAAATCATTGTGTGTTCTTAATGTTTTCGAGTTTAATATAAAATCTACTCTATACAATTTTAACTTGTGTTAATACCTAATCTGTAGTATATTACAAGTATAACGTATATGTTACGATTAAATACTAATTACTAATAATTTGGAACTGCCACTTAAAGGATACTAAATTTCATTTTACTTTTCTTAAAAAACAGTACCCCCATTTCTGTCCAGGATTTGTGCAATGAGTAATATAAGTTAGCATTTAAATTTTCTCACTTACCATTTGGAAAATAATGTATTCCAAGTAAAAGGTGTAGTAAGACTAATATAGATTCCTATTAATTGCTCTACATATATATACTTAACTTGTTATCTTAGACATAAAAAGGATTTACTTGAAATCCTTATGGCCCGGAGTGATAACACTGTAAACTAATTCGATATATATATATATATATATATATATATATATATATATATATATATATATATATATATATATATTAATTACAGAAACGCGGAAGCGTTCCGCCCTCCCATTCGAAAATTCTGCATTAAAAATTATTAAAGAACAACAAACGCCGCTTGTTATTATGCCACCCTAACAAGTAAAGGTTTTTGGAGTATATAATATAACGTCGTGGAATATGAAATTTTTCGCAGATGTTTTTGTACGAGAAGAGGAAGCTCTAAATGTTCATTGCAATCGGACGTAAGTGAACTGACATTTTTCCATGTCTGATTCTTCTTCTTGTTCTTGCTCCCTTTTGACGGATCTACAAACTAAACGGCAGAACGAAATGACTTGAAAATTTTGCATTCCTATGTCTTTTGAGTTTTTTTTTATTGTTTTTTGTATCATGTATACAGATTTTTAATCTTAAAAATGTTTTAGAAATAAAATAACATGTTTTTTTTTACACATTTAGGCCTATAAGAACTTTATTTAGGTATAAAGAAATTGTGATGAAATTTATCAAGCCTATTTGCTTTAGAGTGCTTAAAGATATTTTGCGTCAGTTGTGAAGATTTGACTTTCTAAAAAGGTCTTAGAGACAAAAAACCTGTACTTGTCTGTAATCGTTTTTATGACAACTTCACACTTGTAAAAATATGATCATCAAGGATCAATCAATACATAGTGAACCAAAATAAATTAATTTGGTTGCTTGATCATTTTTTTTTTTTTTTTTTATGTTGATTCTTCAATGTTTCTACCATAATTTAACCGATGGGGAAATTTTTTTTTTCCTTAATAATAAATTCCAGCCATTTTTATTCAGTTTTACCTGCTAATTTCAGTAAATGCAGTTTTACTTTGCGGTTTCGTCGAGATTTAAAAAACTGTATGACTTAGATAGACCAACATTTTAAAGTAATGATTTTAGGTGAAAACCTGACTGTTAATCCATTTAATATGTCCCTACTCCTAATATGATAAAAATTGACTTGAAGTTTAACGCTCAAATTAAAAAAGAATCCGTTTTCAAACCATTTTTCATTGAGAAGGAATGCTGTAAACAATTTATCTGTTAATGTGGTAGGTAGTTCCCTTATAATAAGTCAACGGGAATAAATACAAATTCTACTAAATGTATTCTTAGTTTTTTTTAATTTCTTATTTTTCAATTTTTTCATAATTTGGGCTTTAATATCTCCGATGGGACTGGATTTAAAAATCTGAAATTCACGATAGTTACAGTGTTTTAGAGGAGGTTTATGGTAAATAAAACCGTTACATGTTTATTTGCATAGTTAAAGCTTGGCGACTGTCCAAAAATGGGGAAAAACACGAAATGTTTGCGGTTTCGTCGATAGTTCAAAAACAATATGACTTAGTAAGATCAAATAAATTAATTTTTTAAGCCGGTGTTATAACCTAAAAATGTTATTCTTAGTACATTGGATTTATTCCTATTCCTAATATAATAAAAATCGACCTGAAGTTTAACGCTCAAATTTAAAAATTTCCGTTTTCAAGCTATTTTTTCTACGAGAAGGAGGGTTATAACCAATTTATCTATTAGAGCGGATGGTAGGTCCTTAATAGTAGGTCAAACAGAATAAATATATCTACTAAATGTATCCTTGGCAGTTTATGATTTTTTAAATGTTGAAAATTTTCAATTTTTTCGAAATTTATGCTTTATCTCTGATGGAAATGAAGTTTAAAATCTGAAATTCAGAAAAGTTACAGTGTTTTACATGAGGTTTTTGGTTAGTAAAAACGTTTATTGGTTAAAGCTTGTTAACCGTTCCAAAATTGGGAAAAACACGATAAGCAAACAACAAGGATGTAATGTCTGAGTAGCGCAAGTAACATTTTACTTACTAAAATTAGTATTAATATTTTTCAAGGAGAAAAAAAATACTTATAAAATTATGATGTAAGATAAACACTTAATTTTGTTTCAGGGCAAAGATGGCATAAATAATTACATAAAATTATACTGTTGTTATCTGAATTGTTATTGCACTGCACTTTTTTCTGTTAGTTAATGTTTATACGACTTACCTGAATTATTTTTGATTAGCCTATAGCAATATATTAGTAATGTGTATTATTTTTTCTTATTTTGGATTCCTGTTATTAGAAGCTTTGATACATCTTCACATATATTTTTTGTAATTTCATGAAAACTTTCAGTTTCTGTTGTTAATTCAAGTGGTCTTAACTTTCTGAAAACAAAGGCCATTGACTCCTCTTCCTAGACCTATTCCTGAAAGCTAGGTCATTTACTCATTATTCAAATAGCGTTCTTGGCCCTGAAGGATGAAAAAATTGGAATAATACCTTTTGAAATTGCAACAAACCTGTGAAAACTTCTTTTTGAAATTATTCGCTGACAGAAACCTAAACGGGTTTGAAGTAGCTCACTATTTCTGAAAACTTGTTCTTTTCTTACTGAAATAAATTTAATTGATTTGAAGTATTCATTGAAAAATGTATGCATATTGTATATTGCTATTTTTTAGTATTTATTTAGTTATATTTATTATCAGGTCTTTTTATCTCCAAAAGTTATTTGCAAACTTTCATTAGTAACTTATCTTTTTTTTTTCTTCCCATGCCGTAACATGGGTTTTTTTCGAGGTCCTAAGGCAAATAAATTCCAATTTGCTTCTAACTGAAAGCCAGTTTTCTGATTACAGACATAGGCAATTTGTTTTTTTATTTATAAACTGGCTTGAGGATTTACTGACAGTCAGTAAAATAAATTTCCTTTGACACATTTGGCTGTTTCTTTAATGAATTTTATGACGTGTTTCTGAAAGTTGAGGTGTCATGCTGAAGGTGATAGGTCACCCAGTATACAATCATTAAAAACGAAGGATACATTTAGTGGGATTGATATCTATTTAGGTTTACCTACTATTAAGGATCTACCCACTACAATAAGAGGAAAGTTATTTATAATACTCTTTCTCATAGAAAAAATTGTTTGAAAACAGATTTTTAAATATAAGTGTTAACCTTCAAGTCATTTTTTATCTGTTAGGAGTAAGAACAAATCAAATTCCTTAAAAATATTTTTTTTATCTTAAAACATAACCTTTAAAATGGTATTTTTCGATCTTTCGAAGTCATATAGTTTTTCATTTTGTGTTTTTCCCCATTTTCGGACAGTCGCCAACCTTTAACCAAGCAAATAAACCAATGACGGCCGAAAACCCCTTCTAAAGCACTGTAACTTGCGTGAATTTCAGATTTTTAGCTCCAGCCCCATCCATGATATTAAAGCTTAAACATTGAAATAATTGAAAAATTCAAAATTTAAAAAATCATAAACTAAGGATACATTTAGTAGGATTTGTATGTATTCCCAATGACCTACCATTAAGGACCTACCTACCACATTAACAGATAAATTGTTTACAGCACTCCTTCACAGTGAAAAATGGTTTGAAAACGCATTTTTTTTTTATTTGAGCGTTAAACTTCAAGTCAATTTTTATCATATTAGGAGTAGGAGCATATTAAATGGATTAACAGTCAGGTTTTTATTTAAAATCATTGCTTTTAAAACGTTGGTCTATCTAAGTCATACAGTTTTTTTAAATGTCGACCAAACCGCAAATGACCGTATTTACTGAAATTGGCAGGTAAAACTGAATAAAAATTACTAACGGTCAAGGAAGAAAAATTTCCCCATTCGGTTAAATTGTGGTAGAAACATTGCAGAATCAACATACAAATTATAAAAAAAATAAAAATGATCAAGCAACCAAATTAATTTATTTTGGTTCACTATGTATTGATTGATCCTTGGTGAACTTCTTTTTACAAGTGTAAAGTTGTCATGACAACGATTGCAGACAAGTACCAAAGTACAAAAAAATGTGGACACCCCATGACTTCCTTGTACGCCTATTATTCTATAAATCAGTGGCTCAAATAGTGACCCTCAAGTCGAAACACACACACACACACACACACACACACACACACACACACACACACACACACACACACACACACACACACACACACACACGCACCCACCCACGCACACACACACACACACACACACACACACACACTCACACACTCATGATCTTGTTTCTTGAGGTCTTATTCCGCTATTATATGTCGTTTTCTTTCAGTTTGTAACAAGTTCCCAAGAGATTTCTTCGTGTTCCTTGACAACATTAGAACTGTCTATGTCACTGGATAAAGCATTGGAAATCGACAGTTTCAACATTTAAAGCGGAAGAAACCGATTACTACTTTCCGAACATAGTACCTCAAAAACGACACTCGGCATCGCGAATTTCATCTATTGACACACACACACACACACACACACACACACACACACACACACACACACACACACACACATTTTCATAAAATCGAAAATTAAGGGGATAAAAAGTGTGAAAACGGGAAACTTTATTGCCGATTTGACAAATTCATAGTTATTTAGACAATATTCCTATAAAACATCTGAAAGAAATAAGACTGAACAACATTGTAGAGGTTATCAATTCCAATGTTATTTTTATTGTAGTAGGGTAAATCCATAAAAAATACGGATTTGTATTATCTGCTATTGGTTTTAATTATTTTTGCTGCAATATATTCTCTATGTGTCTTATTGAAACGATAAATATACATTATGTTTTATTTATCTTTCCTAGTAATGGAATCCGTCCTTGGGAAGCCACCTCCCCCAACAAAAACTCCTCTGTGAAGTTGGCCCACAAATGCTCATAACGTTTTAAAGTACTGATAGCTCCTCTAAGAGTTCTCGAGCTCCTTATAATTTATAGAAATAGTTCTGTTGTTTAAAACAGGGTAGCAGCTACAGATACAGGAGACAAACTTCACACTTCTTAGGGTTACAAGAACTTTCAACGAAACGACAAGTAACCAACATAAATTTTTACTAAAAATTTCGATTCAAGTTGATTCCGATTCTTTAGTTGATGTTTTGTGTAGTTTTAACAACAGAACTGTTTCAAAAAGCTGGAGAACTCTCGAACTCTTAGAGGGCTATCAGAGCGTGGCTATTATGGCTGTGATACCCACATTCAATCTTGGCACGATATTTAATAGGATGGTGCTGCTGCTCCCTTTTGCAGACGACATCTATATAATTGGACGGTGTGTATAAATAAGCAAGAGTATTTCGGCTCAACCGTTGCTCTTATGGATTGAGACAGTACTTGAGAAGCCGTCTGTTAGCCATGAGTAGTAAAGTCATCCTTTGCAAAATGTTCCGATTTTGACCCCTCTTCTTTGCTCAGTACATTTATTTACTTACTATAGTATGTTTGCATGCGCTGGAGCAAGGAACTTTCTGTATCATGACATGCACAGATAAATATGATGGAATGTATTTACAAGGGGCCGTAGTGTAAGGCACCCGATTACTATTCAAGTTTTAACACCGAACCAATGCGTTTAAGTAGATATGAAAGTACATTCCGTCCAGGACGAAAAGATTTGTAAAATATCAATAACATTTCCGTAGTCGGGGTTTTTATTTGTTGTTATATTAAATTTTATTTTAACATTTTTAGTTTTTCAAGTATTGACTGTTTATTGTTTATTATCATATGATTATGAATTTATAAGTGATGAAATAAAAAACATCAACAAAAACCTTAAAGTATTATGAAATAGTTTTTCTGTATTTTGTACTCATAATGTTTCATAATGTTCGGTAATGAATTTTTTGAGCTATGACCTTGGAGGATTGGATTATTAGATATAGAATATTAATGAATAAATTAAATAGGCACAAGAAATGCATCAAAATAACTTAAAAACAAATCTATTTGCATAAGTATGTGTTATAATTATATTAGAATATTAATATTATTATTAATATTATTTTAATATTGTATCATATATAGTATTATAATTTATATAATTTTATTATAAATATATCATGATTATGCTATAATCACATATTATCATTATTATATAATTATATTATATTATATAATTATATTATCTGATGATATAATTATATAATATATCTGATTAAAATTTTACCATGATAGTTGTTGTCTAATTTTAGCGAGATGAGGTGTTCCATTAGAAAGGGATTAGAGCTCATTTTGTGGCCCTGAAAAGTGTCGTTGAAAGTACGGCAGGGTGCTGACAGTCCTTAGACTCGTTCTCCGCGGATACGGCAAGCCAACTGGATATCCTTAGGCATGACGGTGAGCCTCTTGGCGTGGATTGCGCACAAGTTGGCATCCTCGAAGAGACCTATGAGATATGCTTCGCTGGCCTCATGAAGGGCCATAATGCCCGAGCTCTGGAACCTCAAGTCGGTCTTGAAATCGTGGGCGATCTCCCTCGCCAACCTCTGGAACGGAAGTTTCCTAATGAGCAGCTCGGTACTTTTCTGGTACCTCCTGATTTCTCTGAGAGCGACTGTTCCGGGCCTATACCTGTGAGACTTCTTTACACCTCTGGTGGCCGGATAGAACTTCCTGGCGGCTTTGGTGGCCAGCTGCTTCCTCGTCGTTTTGCGTTCTGTCGATTTCATAGGGGTCTGCTTTGTACGGGCCATTTTTCAGAACTATTACAGTCTTTTTTTTTTCTAATTCCTCAAACAAAAAAATAGGATTAATAAAACAAATAATTATAAACAGTCCCAGCGTTTTTGGCCTTTATATAGGTGGAACTGGAGGGTGGGGAGAGCGTCCCGCCAATCAGCCTTGGCGACTTTGACATGCCTGTTTTTTTTTTTGTCCTGTACTATCTTTTTATTTGTTTATCTGATTTTGGGACGTCCGTAAACTATAATATATCTCGATTATGTTATAATCATATATTATCTATTATTATTATGTAATTATATTATGTTTATTATCTGATGAAATAATTATATAATAATCATAAATAATAATGTAATATATATATATTGTAATTTCGATATTAGCGTAATAATTATAAATAAATTATAACGTAATTTTAAATGATTTATTATAATATAATTATCATAATTATGTTATTAAACAGATAACTAATCTGTATAATAAAGTATACATTATATTTGGGATTCTTCATCGCCATGCTCATGACATCCAATGCCCGTACATTGAAAAACAATATCAACTTTTTCATTTTCTCAAAAAAAATAAGAATAAATACTTAATCGGAAAACTTTGGCAAAAACATTTTAATATTTGAAAAACACATTTAATTTTCTTAAATTTTCTTGTTCTTGTTCATCGAGCTACTCCAATCTATTTTTATACTTTTTTTATTTGGAGTTTGTTACAATTATTGTCTTGGAATGCATAGATTAACTGCAGATAGCGCGGAATAGCCCGATGACATGTGCATGGTTTTAAAAATTTAATCTTGCAATGCCATAGATTAACTCCAGAATAAAAAAAGTAAAAATATACGCGGAGTAACGCGATGAATGTATAAACCTATACATGATTTTAAAGGAAATTTAATGTAGTTTCCAAATATTAACTTGTTATTTGCCAAAGTTTGCCTACTTTTTTTTAGAAAAACCATACGTTGGAAAACAATATCAATGTACGACATTTTTCTTCAAAAGAGTAAAAATAAATACTAAATTGGCCAATTACATAAAAAAACAAGCCATATTTGTAAACTATATTAAATTTCCTTTAAAATCATGTAAAGGTTTATACATTCATCGCGTTAATCCGCGTTATATTTTTTTATTCTGGAGTTAATCTATGCCATTGCAAGACATTAAATTTATCAAATTTTGTGATATTTATCTATCTTATTGGTCAAACTCACCTTGTTTGTAAGCTCCCTTATAACTAAAGTTGCACTACTGCTTCAATAAGAAATAACGGGTAACTAATGTGTCGGAAATGAAAAGATAGCAAAGCGATACCACGTTGTGTTTCCAGTGGTGACCTACTAGCAAGGATCTGCGCACTACACATAGAGATAAGTTATTACTCTTTCTCATAGAAAAAATTGTTTGAAAACAGATTTTTAAATTTAAGTGTTAATCTTCAAGTCATTTTTTATGTTAGGAGTATGAACAAATCAGATTCATTAAAAATAATTTTTTTTTTTTATCTTAAAACATAACCTTTAAAATGGTATTTTTTTAATCTTTCAAAGTCAAATAGTTTTTCATTTTGTGTTTTTCCCCATTTTCGGACAGTCGCCAAGCTTTAACCAAGCAAATAAACCAATGACGACCGTAAATCCCTTCTAAAGCACTGTAACTTGCGTGAATATCAGATTTTAAGCTCCAGCCCCATCGATGATATTAAAGCTTAAACTTTGAAATAATTGAAAAAATTTCAAATTTAAAAAATCATAAACTAAGGATATATTTAGTAGGATTTGTATGTATTCCCAATGACCTACCATTAAGAACCTACCTACCATATTAACAGATAAATTATTTACAGTACTCCTTCTCAGTGAAAAATGGTTTGAAAACGGATTCTTTTTTAATTTGAGCGTTAAACTTCAAGTCAATTTTTATCATATTAGGAGTAGGGACATATTAAATGGATTAACAGTCAGGTTTTCACCTAAAATCATTACTTTAAAATGTTGGTCTATCTAAGTCATACAGTTTTTTAAATCTCGACGAAACCGCAAAGTAAAACCGTATTTACTGAAATTGGCAGGTAAAACTGAATAAAAATGGCTGGAATTTATTATTAAGGAAAAAAAAAATTTCCCCATCGGTTAAATTATGGTAGAAACATTGAAGAATCAACATAAAAAAAAACAAAAATGATCAAGCAACCAAATTAATTTATTTTGGTTCACTATGTATTGATTGATCCTTGGTGATCATATTTTTACAAGTGTGAAGTTGTCATGACAACGATTACAGACAAGTACCAAAGTACAAAAAAATATGGACCCCTATGACTTCCTTTAATAATCTATAAACCAGTGGCTCAAATAGTGACCCTCAAGTCGAAACACACACACACAAACACACACACACACACACACACACACACACACACACACACACCCACCCACGCACCCACCCACCCACGCACGCACGTTCGCACGCGCACACACACACACACACACACACACACTCATGATCTTGTTTCTTGAGGTCTTATTCCGTTATTATATGTCGTTTTCTTTCAGTTTGTAACAAGTTCCCAAGAGATTTCTTCGTGTTCCTTGACAACATTAGAACTGTCTATGTCACTAGATAAAGCATTGGAAATGGACGGTTTCAACATTTAAAGCGGAAGAAACCGCTTAGCTTATATCTTATTCTCCTACTGCAGACTTGCTCAGCTCGCAAATGGGGTGGAACAAAAGTATATTACACTGAATTTTAACATTTAAAACAAGTAATAAAATTGTCTAATTAGAGTGTAAAAAAAATCACGTTTATAATCTTTATCGTCGAATCATATGATCTCTGTAATTAATGTCGATATACCTTTTGATGTAAGGTTCTTATGACGTTCAAGTAAAGTACCACTTCTAGTAATCATGCAGTGACCAAAATGTGAAGTTCACAACTAGATTATACGATCGAATATTAAAATAGACTATTTTAGCGTTTATTCTGATGTCCCTCTACTCGCTAACATAGTCCGTTCCGATTGAACGGACTATCCTAAATACAAAATACGACTTTATACAAAATAAATACAACTTTATACGGCTAATCGTTTTTGAGTTGCGAGATACGTACGAACGAACGTACGTACAGACGTCACGACGAAACTAGTCAAAATGGATATTTCCATTTAAATCTGAATTTTAATAACTGAAACCGAAAATTTTCGCGATTACAATATTTCCTTTACTGCGTATAAGGAAGTTAAAAGTGCGGGGAAAAAATCAGGTCTTTTGTTTCTAAAACCTTTTTAGGAAGTCATATCCTCATAAATGACGCAAAATATCTTTAAGCAATCCAAAGCAAATATGCTTGCTAAATTTCATCACAGGAAAATGAAATTTTCCCAACAGTTTTTGTCTCTAGAACCATAGAGAAACCAACATACAAATTATAAAAAAAAAATTAAATGGTCAAGTAACCACCCTCGGATCACTCACCTCATATGGATTGACTCCTACAAAACGATTTTAATGAGAGTGAAATTATTGTGCGAAATTGTAATTGTTATAATAAAATCGAAAATTAAGGTGATAAAAAGTGTGAAAACGGGAAACTTTATTGCCTTTTAACAAATTCACGGTTATTTAGACCATGTTCCTATAAAACATCTGAAAGAAATAAGACTGAACAACATTGTAGAGGTTATCAATTCCAATGTTATTTTTATTATAGTAGGGTAATAACCATAAAAAATACGGATTAGTATTATCTGCTATTGGTTTTAATTATTTTTGTTGCAATATATTCTCTATGTTAATATGTATTGATATTGGACAATATTATCGTTATAAAATTTCTTTATTGAGCAGATGATAGACAATTCTTTTTCCGTGGTACTGTACGACAATTCGGGTCCCTTCAACACTCTACTTGCATAAGAAATCACGTGTGTCTTCCCATTTATAATTTGCGATAATTGAGCAGCGATGGCATAACCGCTGGCGTCAATTTGTAAGATAAACGGTTTTCGGAAGCCAGGATGGTTTAATAGAACTTCGTGGCTAAATGAATTTTTGAGGTCTTCCAATGCCTTCTCTTCTTCCTCTCCCCTGTACCATTTCCTACCTTTTTTTAACAGATGGGTTAATTTCCCCATGTGTGTTGCATAGTGTGGGTTAAATCGGGCATAGTAATTCGTTAGTCCCATCAAACTGTAGATCCTTGACACATTTTGGTGCCGGAATATTTCTAATAGATTCTACCTTTGATTCCTGGGGTTTTAGCCCTTCTGTTTCAAGGACGAAGCCTACATAATCTAAAGTGTTCTAAAGAAATGTGTTTTATCTAAATTAAGGGTAATACCCTTTTCACTAAGCAAATTAAACAACTCTTCCAGGGTTTCCAAATGTTCTTCTAGGGTCTCGCTCATTACTAACAGGTCGTCTACATATGGCCTTATCTGCCTATTTAATTTGCCTAAAATTTTTGTCAATCCCCTACTCAGCCCGGCCAAGGAGACTTTTAGACCAAACGGAAGCCTATTGAATTCATACATCCGGCCCTCATGTATAAAAGCTGTGTATTTTTTGCTCTCTTCACCCAGCTCTACTTGGTAAAAGCTTTTTGTGAGATCAATCGTCGTGAAGATTTTCTTTCCACTGCAATATTTGAGGATATCATCAATATTTTCCGATTGTTCATAGTCAGCGTGTAATTTGGTGTTCAGTTTTCGGGCATCAAGACAAATCCTGACTTTACCGTCCTTTTTGCTAACCACGACAATTGGATTCAAATAATCGCTTTGACTAAGCTGAATGATGCCGTCTTTAAACATACTGTTTATTTCTTCTCTTACCGCGTCTCTTTTGTGAAATGGGATTGAATAGGGCCTTTGTCGGACGGGTTCCTCGTCCGTCACCCGCAAAAAATATTTGTATCCCTTTATTTTACCTGGGCTTTCGGAGATTACTCTGGAATGCCTGTTTACAATTTTCTCTAAGTTATGGATGATATGACTGGGGATATGGGATTGAGCTTCTCGGATTTGTTCCATTTTACCTCTAATATCAATACCATATCTATAATCCTTAAGTCTATTGACCTCTACTATCCCTACCCCTGCGCTTGTTCTCAATTCCAATTCTGGCCGATTATCCCACATGTGAACCTTTCTATAGCTTCCGTATTCTGCCTTCATAATGAAAAAGTTCTCGTCCACATTTATTTCCTTTATATAGGCCTTTATAAAATCGTATCCTAAGATGCAATATTGACTTAAATTTGGGATAATTAAGAAATTTAACTTTAGCGTATAAATTTGAAAAGTAGTGTCTATCAGAATCTGGTATTTAATTGCTGTTGACTTCTTTTTTAACGCTGTGGTAATTCTAAGGCTCGATACCGGGAGTTTCTCGTGGATAAGCTTTTCTTTATTTTTCTCATAGAATGTTTCACTAAGGCAGGTTACTTAGCTTCCGGTGTCAATCAAAGCTTGTATCGGTATTTCTCCTAGATAGAAAGTGACTTGAGGGCAAACGGTGTTTTGGAATTGGTTTTGAAAATCAGCTGGTTCCTGGGTCAGTAGATCAGTAAATTCGCGGAAAAGAGATGTAATATCCTTTTCCGAATCCCCAGTCCTCCATTCTCATTGTTCTCTGTCATTATGGCCATGCTCTTCCGGGTTTTCTTCTTCTTCCTCATCCGTGAACTCTCTCCTCTGATTATATCTGGGCTTCTGATTATACCATACGTTTTTACGTTTCTTTCCACGCCGGTATGTGCTCTCATGATTTTCCTCGTGCACCTGTACTTTATTTACATTAGGGCCATTATTCTGGACCCTATTTGGAGTAGGCCTCTGTTGCCATCGATTTCCTCCTCTTTGGTTTTCTTGGGCCTATCCTCCCTATTCTGATGACTTCTATCGGATTCATGTCGGTCTCGTTGGATTTTTCCATATTCTTGTTGTTCTTCAGGGAACACCTGCCTGTTTCCGTGCCCCGGGAAGGAATTCCTGGCATTATAATTGTCTCTTCTTCCTCCCAAGATCCTTTCCTTGCCGGTATCCTCCATGATTTGCATGAACCGACCGATGTTATCGATTCCCTGATATCTCACAATCTCTCCTATTTTTTGTCCGAAATGCCGGCCAAGAGTTCTACAGATATAGGCATCTTCCAGCTTACCTTTGCATGCCCTAGCCCTTATAACCATCCGGCTAAAATATTCGGTGGGGGTCAGATGAGTTTGATTGAAATATTTGCCATGATCTAGTTCATCATATACTAAATGATCATACCTACAGCCGTGGAATTCGTCAGAAAATTTCACCTTAAATTGGTCGAAATCTTCGATATCGTTCTGGTTAATTAAATATCATGAAAGAGCCTCATCCCGCAGGTGGTCATTTATGAAATGGTCTAGGATCATGTTTCTGCCATATACCGCGTATTCTAGTGTCAAACGGCTTAGAAACTCAGTAGGGATATGGGTCTTACTGTTAGCAAAGTAACATTTCTCTGTTATCGGTTTTCCCTGAGTAGCCGGAAACCCTGTATTCCACAGGTCCACTTTGGGTGGTAATGTTATTGTGGCAGCTGTGGGATGTTGACATGAATTTGGTTTTACCATTTCTTGAATCTCCGGGCTTGATTTTATTTCTGGGCGGCTTGAACCACCAGCGTTTTCTAGGGGTTCAAATTTTGTCTCCATTACTTGTATTTTTTCAGAGAGGACTCTCACTTCTTCTTTTGTCTCCCTCATTGTGATAGTTTCCGTGGGGAGTTGCTCTTGGTGGATTTTCATTGACTCAATTTTTTCAGTTAGATTCTTAACCTCTCGGTCTATATGTCCCTTTATCTTATGTCCCCTCTCTCGGCATGTTGATCGGTTCTCTTGGCAGCTTAAACTTACTTCAAGGATCTCTCCATGAAGTTCGGACCTTTGATCTTGCAGTTTTTGTTCCAATTCTCCCTTGATGTCTTCTATCCTTCTGTTTAAGCCGCCTTCTAAATCGTCAATCCTCTTCTCCAATTTCCTTGCATTTTCATTTATAGTTTTCTCTGTTTTTGTTGCATTTTCTTCCATAGTCTTCTTTATTTCTCGAATATTTTCATCTGTTTTTCTGGTATTTTCATTTGTTTCCCTTGCATTTTCTACCATAGTCTTCTTTATTTCTCGAATATTTTCAACCATTTTTCTAAACATCTCCACTAGGAGGTTCGTATTTTCTGGCCTCTCTACTGTTGTTAATTGTGGTCTGCCCTCCATGATTGCTGCTGCCTCCACTTCTTCATCTGTACCTATGGACTTCTCTGTTATATCTTCTCTTTCTGCATATTCGGAATCATGTGTATCTACTTCCCCTTCTCTTAATACTCTTGTAGCCGAACGCGTCCTTCTGTCGGTCATCGTGAAGCTGTAATGATTTCTTGGAGACGGAATTCACGGAATATGTAAAATAAAATAAGTACCGGGATCGCCTAACTTCAATGAGATATCCAAACAAAGAGATAATGAAAGAATTTTCGTGACCCCAATATCGAATCGTTACGCGGACATTGATCATATACACAATATATGCGAAAATAAAGAATAAAAAATAGAATCAACATAGATAACCAACTATATGCAAGCATATTCATCAAATTGGGAAATTAAGAAAAATAGGTAATCAATCAATAAATCAATGCATATTAATGTGTCTCATTGAAAAGATTAAATATACATTATGTTTTATTTTTTTTTCCTAGTAATGGAATCCGTCCTTGGGAAGCCACCTCTCCCAACATGTTATGTTATAAAAACTCCTCTGTGAAGTTGGTCCACAAATGCTCATAACGTTTTAAAGTTCTGATAGCTCCTCTAAGAGTTCTCAAGCTCCTTATAATTTATAGAAATAGTTCTGTTGTTTAAAACAGGGGAACAGCTACAGATACAGGGGACAAACTTCACACTTCTTAGGGTTACAAGAACTTTCAACGAAACGACAAGTAATCAACAAAAATGTTTACTAAAAATTTCGATTCAAGTTGATTCCGATTCTTTAGTTGATGTTTTCTGTAGTTTTAACAACAGAACTGTTTCAAAAAGTTGGAGAACTCTCGAATTCTTAGAGGGCTATCAGAGCGTGGCTATCATGGCTGAGTATGACATTTTGGAGTGTTATACATCAGCTCACTTAAGTCCGATTGCAATGAAAATTTCAAGAGACTTTCTCTTCTCGTACTAAAGCATATCTGCGTAAAATTTCAAGCTCCAAGTCGTGCTTTAAAAAAGCGTTTCTAGCCTTTAGCTAGTACCGCTCTAGTGCTTTTTCACGATTTAATCAGGAATCAGGAGATAATGCTAACTGGTAAACAGAGAAATAAGACTGCTTGCAATAGGACCATTCTGGAAAGAGGACTCGAGCACCAGACCAAAGCACACCGCCTCTTCGTCGACTTTAAATCAGGCAACACAATTGACCACGCAAAGCTCTCCGGAACATTTATTCAGTTCAACATCCCCACCAAGCTTGAGCACCTCGGTAGAATTTCTGTGATACCCCCATTCAATCTTTTGGCACGATATTTAATAGGATGGTGCTGCTGCTCCCTTTTGCAGACGGCATCTATATAATTGGACGGTGTGTATAAATAAGCAAGAGAATTTCGGTTCTCCGAATTCGGTTCCGTTGCTCTTATGGATTGAGACAGTACTTGAGAAGCTGTATGTTAGCCAAGAGTAGTAAAGTCATCCTTTGCAAAATGTTCCGATTTTGACGACCCCTCTTCTTTGCTCAGTCGATTTATTTACTTTCTAGGGTATGTTTGCTTGCGCTGGAGCAAGGAACTTTCTGTATCATGACATGCACAGATAAATTGGATGGAATGTATTTACAAGGGGCCGTAGTGTAAGGCACCCGATTACTATACCAAGTTTCAATATTCATGGGCGTCAACATCGAACCAATGCGCTGAAGTAGATATGAAAGTACATTCCGTCCAGGACGAAAAGGGTTGTAAAATATGAATAACATTTCCGTAGTCGGGGTTTTTATTTGTTGTTATATTAAATTTTATTTTAACATTTTTATTTTTTCAAGTATTAGCTATTTATTATTTATTACCATATGATTATGAATTTGTAAGTCATAAAATAAAAATCTTCAACTAAAACCTTAAAGTATAATGAAATAGTTTTTCTGTATTTTGTACTCACAATGTTCGGTAAATCTCATGCTATGAATTTTTTGAGCTATGACCTTGGAGGATTGGATTATTAGATATAGAATATTAATGAATAAATTAAATAAGCACAAGAAATGCATCAAAATAACTTAAAAACAAATCTATTTGCATAAGTATGTGTTATAATTATATTAGAATATTAATATTATTATTATTAATATTATTTTAATATTGTGTCATATATAGTATTATAATTTATATAATCTTATTATAAATATATCATGATTATGTTATAATCACATATTATCATTATTATATAATTATATTATGTTTATTATCTGATGATATAATTATATAATATATCTGATTAAGATTTTACCATGATAGTTGTTGACTAATATTAGCGAGAGGAGGTGTTTTATTAGAAAGGGATTAGAGCTTATTTTGTGGTCCTGAAAAGTGCGGTTGAAAGTACGGCCGGGTGCGGACAGTCCTTAGGCCCTTTCTCCTCGGATACGGCAAGCCAACTGGATATCATTAGGCATGATGCTGACCCTCTTGGCGTGGATTGCGCACAAGTTGATATCCTCGAAGAGACCTACGAGATATGCTTCGCTGGCCTCCTGCAAGGCAATGACGGCCGCGTTCTGGAACCTCAAGTCGGTCTTCAAATACTGGGCGATCTCCGCGTTTTATAGTTGGAACTGGAGGGTGGGGAAAGCGTCCCGTCAATCTGCATTGGCGAATTTGACATGCCTGTTTCTTTTGTGTACTGTACTATCTTTTTATTTGTTTATCTGATTTCGGACGTCCGTAAACTACGAAGTATACCGTTTTTCTCATTGATAATGATTATATAACCGAGAGGCTGTCGTTCGTTGTTCCTCATCTGATAGATGAGCGGGGGCTGTTAAAACTTCCCCAGATTACTTTTCACAGTTTGACAGAGCATACCGCACTGTCGGTGATTCTATGATCAATTCAATTCCTTTGATCCTGTAAGAGTTACCGTATCCTTTGATATTATGCCGCCTTATTTATTTGGTCGGGGTCCCCACTCTCTCTCTCGGGAGCCTAAGGGCTGTCCGCACACTGCCGTACTTTCAACGGCCCTTTTCAGGTACGCAAAAGTACCTACAGGTAGAATGAGGTAATTTATATATTAGAATCATAATAATTGCATGGTGTTATCATTTTACTAATTATTTTTTTACTCTGGCCCAAAGATAGAGTTCTCAGCACCTTCCCTTGCAAGCTGGTCAGCTATCTCATTGCCTATGATTCCTTTATGTCCAGGAACCCAAACTAATTCCAATCTCTTCGAGCAGGTGAGTTGATCTAATGCCTGTTTGCACTCTTTTACTAGAACGGAAGCTACCCTAGAGGATTCCAGGACTTGGAGAGCCGGTTGGCTATCTGAATAGATGTTAATTTCAGCCCTGTCGCAACCAATAACTACCGTACATGTGACCACAGACGGTATCGCAAACACTTCTGCTTGGAATACAGTGGAGTGCTTGCCCAATGGTAGACTTAAATGAATGCCTAAATCATCTATGTAAACACCCGCTCCTGCTCAGCCGGTCGAGTCCTTCCTTGATCCATCGATGAAATAGAATAGGTTGCCTACTTGAGTGGCTACTGAAGCCTAGGATATGAATTGCTCACTTTGGAATCTAAAGTAAGGATTCTGTTAAGTGGAGGACAGCAATATTGAAGGATAGGAAGCTCCTTGTCCACCACTTTGGCTATTACTGAGTGGCCTGTAGGTTCTCTCCGCACTTACCACTGTCTGTTTTCTTTAATTCTTAGATAGGCCATAACCGCTTCGCCCCTCAGCCATAGGTGAAGTGGTGTTAAATATAACAGGACTTCTAAAGCCTTGGTAGGTGTGGTACGAAACGCTTAATGATCATAACCGTAATGATCATGCCATCGCTTGAATGCGGCTGTGTCCGAACATGGGAGGCCCTATTCAGGGCTGTCCACCACACTATGCTTCCATATTGAATTCTAGGTCTTATTATTGCTGTGTATATGCAGTGCATGACTCTTGGTTTAAAACCTCAGGTTTAACATGCCAAAAGGATGCTATTGATTTCCTTTTGGTTTCAGTCAAATAGGGGCTCCAGTTTAGTTTGGAGTCCAAAATAATCCCGAGGTATTTGACTTGTTGGCTTAATTGGAGCTGTTTGCCAAAAAAGGTAGGAGTCCTAAAAGCATCCAGCTTCTGTTTCTTGGTAAAGAGAATCAACTCAGTCTTAGTTGGATTTACCGAGAGTCTAACTTCATTGTCAAGATGGTGGTAATAAACTTACCTGTTATAAGGATTACTCCATCATCTGCGAACGCCTGGGCAGAGAATCCAGCATCGTCTAGTCTTCTTAACAACTTAGGCATTACAAGGCACCAGAGCAGTGGGTAGATGCAACTCCCTTGAGGACAACCTGTGAAGGCCTGCGCTTCTAGTCTGGTGGCAATATGGGCATCTATCCAACCTTTCTCTGAATGGATTCCATTCAGTGTTTCTGGGGTTTCTTTTCAGGGAAGGGGGGGGAGGGTTTGTTCAGAATTAATCCTAAATGAGATCATCCTATGGTCAGTAAGTATGATATCCGAGGCGATCTTCCAGTCTTTACAAAGGTTCTTAATCTGACTTGAAGCGATTGTTATATCTAAAACCTCGCTTCTGATTCTAGTGACAAAAGTAGCTTCGCCACCTCTGTTTAGTATCTCCAAATTTGTAGAGGCTATATATTCGAGCGAGGATTCCCCTCGTTCATTCGTATCTGGACTGCCCCACAAATGGTGATGGGCGTTAATGTCTCCGCCTACTAAGAGAGGTAGATCAATCTTTCTTGCAAAGCGGAAGAGACTATCTATATAATGATAAGATGGATCCAAATTATGGGGTACATATACGGAAGCAATAATCATTTTAAGCTTTATGGTACTAACCTTGGTAGTTGTGGCCAGGGCCACCACCTCCTTCGTGTCTTTAGAGACCCAGATACATACTCTTGGTGCTTCACATGAGGATGAACGGATGATTCTTCCCGGTCCTTTAATCATTCTCCTAAAACAATAAGGTTCTTGTATTAAGACTAGGATAGATTTCAACCCCGAAAGAAGCTTCGCCAATTCAGGCGTAGCCGACTTATTATGTTGTAAATTAATTTCAATTTATTAATTAATTAATTAACCTCGATCGCAGAGTTTACCATAATCGTGACAGATGGAGGAGAAGGAAGTGGGAGGAGCAGGGGTCTATTGGCGTCCTTTCCTCGCTTAATCCTCCTGCGAGAGCTGACGTCTAACTGGTACCGAAGGGGCCCACCAGACGGTCAGCGACACCAGCTCATAGCTGATCCGTCAACCCTGCGCCTCCAGCCAGGCGATCGTGCTGACCGAGACCCTGAAGATGCCTCTCAGATGCCCCGGACCTTCCACTCTCAAGAACTGCCACTAGTTTGTTTCCGCCAGATCAGGATTCTGAAATTCCAGGAGGCTGACCAATCTGTTGGGTTCGATCACCTCGGCCCCCAGCCCAATAGCAATTCTAGTGGGCCAGAGAGCCTCGGCGGACCGCATCATTACGCACCTGCTGTTCATAGGAGGTACCCAGTTGAGAAGCCAGTCCCTGATTTCCTCGTTTTTACAGGTTAGGAAGAACCTTCACGGTTCTGCCTGATGGTCTGAGTTTATGAATTTTAGTGGTCTTCTTCTGGGGCGTGGCTCATACGCCCTCATTTCTATTTCAGCTACGAGGAGGCTTCGGATGAGCTGAGCCTCCTCCTCCCCATTACTTCCACCTGTAAGGCCCTTGTAGAAGAAGTAGCAGCATCCCTGTAGGATCGGGCTCTCCCCTGATCCTCTTGGACGGTCTGCTGGGAAGATGGTCCAGCATGGGTTCATTGGTCCTCCTAGGGGAGGATCTTGCTCTTTTGGAGTCTTGCCGACGCGTGTCGGTCGGTGGAGACTCCTCCATAGGCCTTAGCCTTTTTTGATATTGTGTGGACGGGCCTGCTCTTGGAGCGTGCGCCGGGTGCCCACCGCGTCGGGAAGGAGGGGTGGACGTAGGCTTATTCCCGAATCGGCTCGAGGACAGTCCCCGGAACGCACCCCTCAAGCCGAGACAGAGGGGAACAGTCCGCGGGGCGCCTGCTGGTGCTAGGCCGCCTGTGGGTAGCCGGGTCAGAGATGGGGTTTTGACGCCTCATCCTGATGATCTCCCGTTCAGTTTGCCTTTGGATGGCATCGGCCCGCCTTTTTTTCTGCCCGTAAAGTTTTTTTTTTTAGCTTGGCTCTCGCTATAGAAGCGGCATTGAGCTCCTCTCCTCTCCCTCCACTAAAGGTGCTCTGCCGCTAGTAGTTGGCTGGTTTAGCCGTTCCATCTCGATCGATGGAGTTGACCGAGAGCGGAAGAGCTCTTCATTAGATATGGGGTCATATTTATATTTTAGATATTATATTATATATTTCATTTCATCGAGCTACTCCAAACTGTTTTTATACTTTTTTTATTTGGAGTTTGTTCCAATTATTGTCTTAGAATGCATAGATTAACTGCAGATAGCGCGGAATAGCCCGATTACCTATGCATGTTTTTAATGAAAATTTAGTTTCCAAATATTAACTTGTTATTTGCCAAGATTTGTCTACTTTTTTGAGGAAAACATTATTATTGTTACTCTTAAAAAGAGTAAAAATAAATACTAAATTGGCCAACTATATAAAGAAATAAGCCATATTTGTAAACTATTTTAAATTTCATTTAAAATCATGTATAGGTTTATTCATTCATCGCGTTACTCCGCGTTATGTTTTTACTTTTTTTATTCTGAAGTTAATCTATACCATTTTAAGACATTTAATTGAACAAATTTTGTAATATTTATCTATTTTATTGGTCAAACATACCTTGTTTGTATGCTCCCTTATAGCTAAAGTTGCACTACTTCTTCAATAAGAAATAACGGGCAACTGATGAGTGAAAAGATAACGATTAAGGTACATACTTGTTCAGTCATAACTTGAAAGGTCACACAGTGTTAACAAATTAGCTATCGGCACTTGCCACACCGGGATAATCCAACTATCGTAGCAAGCAACTATCATTGAATAGAAATCATTTGTCAGATTGACTTTTGCTCACCTAAATCAGTGATTTTGCTCAAAGTGGCACCTCGGTAGCTGGCGAGGTGGCAAATCTGAAATTCGATTCAGCATCCAAAAAAAAAACATGTAGAATTGTTGAGAAAAAATACTTTTATATTTTTTCTTCGGAAAACACTTTGTTGACTGTGTTTAAATTTTTCTTTTTTATAGAGACATTTGTTTGTGTTTTAGGGCCCTTCACAATGTGAGTTATTCTTCCCCATCCATTATAAGCACTTTCATCAATTTTTTTTTTCGATGATATTTTCAACATAGACGTTTTTTGGTGCGCTGAATTAAAATCTGCTATACTTTTTGGTGTGAAATAATCTATTAGGCTAGTTTACCTCATAATCTAAACATTTTTTTAAAATTTATTTGACTAATAAGCAATCTTTTGTTAATGTTTGTATTTTTTCTTTCATATACTCTGAAAAACAAATATTTCGGTGGAAAAACGATTGTCGACTCGCATATCCAATATTTTTTGTTATTTGTGGAATCACCACAAAACATTAGGTTGAAATCGGTGACTCATTGACTGTGCCCTCCGGTTGCGAGTGTCCATGAAAATATCCTATTTAACTTTTAGCTCAACAATTTTTATCAAACAATTATAGCTCACAAATACTGGAAATATATATCGTTTCATAAGGATGGATAAAAACTAAGCATGTGTTTTAAAAGTAGTTAGGTTTTATTTCAATAAAATTATATTATTATATTTCAAAAGATGAATTTATACATTCATGCAAGAATGGCTCACCAATCCTTTAGCTAGTATCTAGTTCTCTAAAATCTAATAATACTACTATTTTTTTTATAGCCTGATGTTCGAATTTCCATTGCTGCTTCATTGTATAGATTTTTGCAATTCAATGACGTTTTTCCCATGGAGGCATGCTCAATTTCACATGCTTTATCGGTTATGCTCGCACTAGCCGAGTTAACATAACTTTCGATTCTGGCGGCACCCGCCTTAACGGTCTTGACAGCACAGGCTTATTCTGTACTTTCGGCAGAGGTTTTGGCGGCGCCCGCCATCCCGGTCTTGGCCTCACATGCCTATGCGGTACTTTCGGCAGAGGTATTTTCTGTCCTGGCTGCACCCGCCATCTCGGTCTTGGCGGCACAGGCCTATTCGGTACTGTAGGAACAGGCCTTATACGTTCTGGTATCCCATCTGTCGGCTCTGGCCACTCCGGTTCTGGCGGCTCAGGCAAATCCGGTCCTGGCACCAAAGGTCTTTTCGGTGGCTCTGGAATTTTCCGTTCCCACGGCATCCACCATCGTGCATCTAGACGGGGAAGATCTTCTATGTGCCCAGCAGCACTCACTATGGCCACGGATAGCATCCCCAGGAAGATTCTCAGCAAGCTCATTTTCCTGCAAATAAATAGCAAAGCCAACTAATGAAATTCAGTTAACACGTATAATGTTTACTATTTATAAAATAATTATTACTTTTTATATATTTATGTTTATTAAAATTATATTATGTTTATTAAAAATGAATATTGTGACTTAAAAACAGTTTGTTCTAGAAGAATAAAGCCTATTTGTATTCAGGCTGTTTACATGTACATGTAATCGTCAAGAGAAATGTCAATTTTATCCGGGTCAACATACTTGTTCTGTATTTCTCGTGGTTTCCAAATCGCTGCTTCAATAGATGAACATATTTTAGAAGCTGTTGGTTGTGTAGTTGCATGAGGATGCATTCCCAAGAAGAGGCGCAAAATTAGTGTATGGTGTAAGGGGTGGCTTTTAGAAAGAAATTCAAATATTCCCAAACAAATCTAATTAGTGAACTAAAATGATTTTCACAATTATCTGAGGAAGGACCGCGGATCGGTTACCCCTTTTATCTCCTAAGATGATAGGTTATGAAGCTAGCTACTTAGCCAGCTTATTCCACCCTCAAGCTACTTATTCCACTCTCACCCCAAGAGTTTTGCAACGATGAGATTCTCCGCTACTGGAAAGAGTAAGTTTTATTTACGAAGGCCTTCCTTTTATTTCGATCGCGATAATCTTTTGAACCCATTTGCCACATGCAAGGTTCATTGTCGTATATTCGGGAGAATGACCGAAGTGCACTTTCAAAATTTTCAAGGACGACTGATTTTCAATCACACGCGTGATCAAGAGAGCAGGAAAATCCGGCCTCAAGTCCAAGTAGAATTGAATTTCTTTCGAGGTCTTCCGCCCGTGGCTTCAAGGAAACCGCCGCACACGTCATGAAATTTCTGTATGGGCGAAACCTTGAGGAAATCCTACTTGTGTATGGTGGTCTTAAGCCAACGCACGACTTTATCTCTCCTATTTATGACATCTTCCTGAAGCACATTCGATGATGATTCAGGAATTTACCATTCTACTAAGTTCCTTAAACGGTATCGTTTGGCTTCAAAAGATGCCCAGATTTAATCGTGGTGTATTAATATCAATGATTCTAAATGCTTTTATGTTGTGTGTTGAGGACACTGGTAAGGGATGCATTTCGATAAAAAGTATCATATTTAATAATGGTGATTTAATTTGTTATAAAATGAATATCCTTAATTTAAAACACAGAATATTGATAGGAAGAGAAGAAGTTAGGCTCAACTACCTGAGGTACAGAGCGGTTATCTTGGACTGCTCATAGGCTATTCCAAATACTACAAAATCGAACTTTAAGAAAGAACCATCTGAAATCCCAGCCTAGCACTAAAGTTAAATTAGGGATTGATTAATTATTTGCCACTTCTATAATTTTGTTTTTATTGAGAACTAGTTTAAAATGTTATTCATTTATCTTCAGTTCTAAAAACACACAACAATTCAAAAATAAGCAATTTAAAATACAGTTTGGTATTATTCTGCATATTAAATTAAATATAATGTAATCTTGGACTGTTTATAGGGTAGGTATTCCTGATACTACAAGGCCGAACTTGGACGAAGAATCCTCAGAAATCTCCCCAGCTTTGGAATAAAGTTAAAGACAAGGATATTGAACTAAGTTATTCTATTTAATAATTTCGAACTGTCACTTAAAGGATGCTAACATTCGCTTCACTTTATTTTTTTAAATCAGTGCCCATTTCTTGCCACGATATGTACAATGAGTAATATAACTTACCACTTAAGTTTTCTCGCTTACCAAATGGAAAATAATATATCCTAAATAAAAGGTGATATAAAACTAATATAGATTCCTATTAATTGCACTACATATAGATTCTAAACTTGTTATCTTAGAGCAAGTGTTACATCAAGAGGATTTACTTGAAATCCTTATGGCCCGGAGTGATAACACTGTAAACTAATTTTATTTTAATTACAGGAACGCGGAAACATTCCTTTCCCCCTCCATGCAAAAATTCCGTATGAAAAATAATTGAAGAACGACAAACGCCGGGTGATTATTATTATGCCGCTCTAACATATACGGGTTTTCGGGTATGTACATCGGTGTCGAGGTATGTGATCGGGTATTTAAATCTTCGGAAATGTAACGTCTTGGAGCTTGAAATTTTTCACAGATATGCTTTCGTGCGAGAAGAAAAAGTCTAAATTTTCATTGCAATCGGACTTAAGTGTGCTGAGGTATAACACTTCAAAACTGACATTTTTTCCGGTCTAATTCTTCTTGTTATTCTTGTTCCCTTTTGACAGGTCTATAGCCTGAATGGCAGAATCAAATGCCTAGAAAATTTGAAGTCTTAAAAATGTTTCTCACTCACAATCAGCAAAGGAACATTTTTTTCATTATATATAATTTAATAGAACCTTGAAATTGTCATAAAATTTATTATTTCTTTTCAAAAATTGGATAACTCTAAAATTTACTATTTATAAATCATAAATAATGTTTTTGTAGTAAATATATTAAGAATAGAACCGTTTAAAAATATTAAAAATTTGATAACTCTACGTTTTATTTATGATATACGTAGAGCGTCGATTATCCGAACTAATGTTGTCAGTGGTGGTTCGGATAATCAAAAGTTCGGATAATCGAAATTCACGTATTCGCACACACACACACACACACACACTTATGAGCCAGATACAAATACTATTTAACGAAGCAGTTTCTGAGAAATAATTAAGGATGGCTTCCTTTATAGACGTTCTGGGAAAAATAATTTTATTTTTCGTTTCATTTTATTCAAAATAACAATAATTTTAACAATACCAATAAGTAATTTCCATGATATAATTAATTAAAAATTAGGCAAAAAAAACAAAAAAAAAAACGTTCCGATAATCGAACGTTCGGATAACTGACGTTCGGATAATCAACGCTCCACTGTATATATTTGTGAATGAACCAGGTTCCAGTGGCAATTTTCTTTAATATTCTAGCAATTATAATATGACTAAAATTTAGAATTTATGGATCACAAATCATTTTTTTGTATTACTTATGACATTTTTAACCCGTCCTTAAATATTCAAATTATATTTCTATTTACTATGAGATCCCGGACTCTTAACCATGTACATATTATAATATAAAATAATTATTTTTGATCAAGAAATAGTACATAAATATTAGAGTGATTTTAAAAAAAAATTAAATTATTAAATTATAGAACGACCAACAACCCATCAGAACGCGCCTATTCTTGGCTGTACACAGCCTTACTCGCGATGTCATAGTAAATTAAATGAAATTTAATATGAAAATTTAAGTTCGGCTTTAAAGTGTTATAAGTACTATAAAAGCATTATTTGTGATCTATAAATAGTAAATTTTTATTTGTCCAATTTTTTAAATGAAATAATTTAATTAAAATATCATTTTATTGCGATTTAAATATTATGTCGAATTATACGTAATGAAAACACTATTCCTCTACATTGTGAAGTATATTAACTGATTTTTTTATTATATTAACACTAAAATTTTCTGACGAATCTAAAAATACAATTTTTTTTACTAAAAATTTCGTCAAGGGTCTAGTCAATTTTTTTAAAATATTTGAAATATTTTCTATAAATTAGGAGCCCTTTGAACGATTCAAACCAACTTTGGGTCGTCGGTATAGGTTCTCAATCTACGCGGTTTTCTTTTACTGTGGTCTTCCTACGTGTTTTTGAACCTCAAATCAATGAACATCAGTTTGGTTTGGTTTTATTTTTTAATCATATATTTTTACACAGATAATACTATAGCTGTTTATATTTATCGAGTCCAATAAAATCGAAATCAGATGAACTGAAGACCAGAGAACAACGGAGCTTCAAATCGAAATATAATTTCGTGGCTTACAAATTTTGAACCTCTTGGAAAGTTTATTTTCAACATAATGGTTTTTTGGTGGGCTAGTTTACCCAATGATCTAAATGTTTTCAATTAATTTGATCAAAAAGCAATCATTTTTGAAAGTTTGCATTTTTTCTTTAATATAAACTGAAAAGCAAATGTTTTGGTGGAAAAGACAAGTCGATATAATTTTCCAAACTCAAGATATTTATTTATTTTTTTATTTATTTTTTTGGAATGAACTGACACATATATTCAATATTTTTGGATGAAATATTACCACAAAACATATTGAAATCTGTGACCCATTGGTTATGCCCTCGGTTTGTAAATAATTTTAACCATCAAATATAATAATCGGCCGTGCAGTTCGCTCAAACAATCGTTAGATACCCTCCGACGGACAGATTAAACACATTTGATATAACAAATTTTTTTTAGCTCACAATGTTTCGAAATATTCATGGTTTGGCAATGAGGAATTTGATCCATCAAACTAGAAAGCCGCTTGTGTCATTCTTTCAAAAAATCGTTTCGTACCGTCAAATGAACAGATATAGCACATTTAATACGGAATTTCTTTATTATTTTGAGCTCAAAATGTTTCAAAGCATTCACGGGATCACAATGAATAATTTGAGCCATTGAACTCAAGAAAAGATTACATACCTATTAACGGTCATGTTCAACGCATTATCCTCCCTGTGGTTTCGCCGTAGTCGGGTAAAAACCGGTTGTACGGTATAATAATATTAATAATAGCTATTAAAAAAAAAAATCGTCTATCTTATTGTTTTTCCATTACATTTTAAACTGAATGATCTTTCCTGAGTCATTATTTTATTTATTTTTTTTCGATTGATCAATAATATTTTATTTAGTTATCAATAGAGACCGGATTTTCGTGGAATAAAAAAACGAAAATCGTCCAGTAAAAAATTAAAATCGTGTAATCATGCACTAAGATCCCAAAAAGTGTAAAATTGTATATATATTCATATTTTTACACATTTTGGGTATTGTAAATAATACTTTGAACATGCACAGATTATCATATTTGTTAAATTTATAATATAAATATTCATGATTGATGTATATATATGTATATATATATATATATATATATATATATATATATATATATATATATATATATATATATATACATATATATACATACATTTTTCATAACTAGAGACCAAATTTCGTGCAGTAATAAATTCAAACAGTGAAAACTGAGAACTATATATATATATATATATATATATATATATATATATATATATATAGTTCTCAGTTTTCACTGTTTGAATTTATTACTGCACGAAATTTGGTCTCTAGTTATGAAAAATGTATTTCAGTGTCGAATTGAATTCCTGTGGGTATTTCATGAATTTTGTAATTAGACTTATTATTTATGTTTTTTACTATGCTGATATCAATGAACGAATGTTGTTTCGTTTTGATTTTACCATTGATTAAATGATAAGAAAGTCGTTTTGCGTTAGTGGCTCGTTATTATCTGAGAGATTGCTAAAAGATCATGAACTCATTGTAAGATCAGGACCAATTGTTATTTTATCCTCCTGATTATTATTTTTTGTATTTATTATTATTTTTTTTTTTTAGGTTTCTGTACTTTACATACTTTTATCTGTTTTCTTTTTTTTAAATCATGTTTTGTTTATCAATATGATCGTGAACTCTGCAGTAATTATGCGAAGTTGTCTATCATAACTACTAATTGATTTCAAATCAGTATATTCCATGTGGATAAATACATTTTATTTATGTAAACAATTCGCTACCTTGGTTTGACAAGGTTCTAACTGCTTTCACCTTAATTTTAAGAAAAACAAATTTTAAAATTTTAAATTCTAAAACGTTTTTCGTTATAAATAAAATTTATTATTACTTTATTTATAATAAATTTTCATTACTTTGCCTGGTTTTAATTTAGCATTTTCAGTTGGTTTGATAAAATAAATACCATATCTCTGATCTTATATAAAATATGTCGAAAAGTTTGGTTAAAAAAATAAAGTTAAAAAAAATAATAGAACGACTTTTTATTAACAGATCGCAGATATAGCAAGTTTCTCTGGTGCGTTGGATATAGAGAGTCAGAATGACCAATAAACTTTGTCAAACCAAAGTACTGAATTGTCTAGTGCTTTATGGTCTTAAGTTATACAAAGTTGTTATTACTCTTAGGCCCGCGAGTATATAAAAACTTGCGACCAGGAGCGAGTTCACTGAGTCCGATTTGCTGTAAAAAATTTAAAGTCCTTTTAAAGTAAACTATTTGTCCCAGAAATTTACGTCGGCACGTTAGTAAAAAAAAAATCTGGTTTGATAAGCCTGTCACACAATTTTCCTTTACCACCCTATGATGATAATCTTTTAAAGAGTTTACATTAACACTAATCGAAATAAACTCAGCAGTATGCACTTCTTCACGTCTTCCCTCACAATATTACTATAAAATAGTTTTTTTAAACAATTTTAGTACGACAATTCTGTACAATATATATATATTTTTTGATTGTCGAGCTGAAAATATATTTTAAAAGTTTCAGTTTAGTTTCCATGGAAATTACATTTAGTTCATTTGGTTTCCATTAAATAATATAAAAGTATAAATTGTTAATTTGTTAATTTCTTCTTTTATATTATTACAAAGCGTATTTTCGAAAGCGCTCGGTTTTCTATGTAGGGTCTTGTAGTCCTTATAAGATACGCTAATATTGGTCCGATTTCCATAATACACTTTCATATGATAATATACATAGTTTACCGTAAAATTCATGCTTTATGCTTTATGCGCAAATAATATTTTCTTTTGGCTATAACTTTTGTCCTTATATTTTGAGGAGAATACATTAGGCAAGTATCATCAAAATCATAAGTTTTTTTTTTTAGAAAAGTGTAAAAGCGAAGATATAAAGTCGCCCTCTCGGTTAGTTGATTTTGACGAAAATGTTTCTACATCACAGGCATTTACCTGACTCAAAAACGTAATTTCAGTTTCGTGCAACATTAAGTTTTTGAACTAGGCTGTTCACATACACACAGACCATTTTGCGAGACTTGGCTATTTGGACTCAGACGACCTTGAAACGTGTAATTCCGTTGAAAACTCGAATTCCAACATTTTACCGATCGCAATACTAACCTTTACTATATATTTCATATGTAGGTAAGGGAAAAATTTGATTTATAGGTGATAAGGTAAGGCGAAGGGAAAAATTTGATTTATAGGTGATAAGGTAAGGCGATATCGGACTCGGTAATTTTAATCTCGAGACCTTGCCGGCGTGAGTTAAGGTTGGCCCTATCTCGTATTTATTTTCCTTTGACTCGTATCAAACGTTGGCCGGAATCGATTTACTCTAAACCTATTGCCTTACCTTTTTCCTTTAATCGAAGGGTAACTCTTCTGCTAATAATATTTCATGTACCTTTCGTATGCTTCAAATCACTTTAGCACCTTCGATCGTTGTTAACAACTCATGTATAAGCTACAACCTCGTTCAGCTATATGATCAAAGTTACATAAAAATACGAAATATTGAATTCTCACCTTAATCTAGGCAATTTGGGCATTGGTTTCTACGCGTAGCATCTCAACAGATACGAATTAAATAAAATGCAACATACAATATAGTGTTTATATATCTTCTACAATATTCAACAGAGATAGTTTCTAAGGAAAATGAAGAAATGTGAAGATAAATACATTGGATATATATATATATATATATATATATATATATATATATATATATATATATATATATATATTGAATATGTAATGGTTCAAATGTAAAATTCAATATTGTTCAACTGATTTTAATACTCTCACAAATAACATAACTTTTATTTTTTATTATTTACAAAATAAAAGACAGAAAATTAAATTACAGGTTTTAATGTTTAGCCTTTCCAATAACATTCAATCTTAACAAAGATGATCGGTTCTGCCTTTACATATGTTTCCAATGCCAACCCACTCATGCGCAAAATCGTACGGATCGCACAATATTTCCATCTTTACATGCATTTCCATTGAACAGAGTTATGGAGGAATAATAACAGTAAGATAAAAAATGATTAAGAGAAAAAGATTCGTGCCTCTTAAACCTGAGCAAAAAAAAAAAATAAATAATTTTTTCAAGTTTTGGTTTATCCAACACCTGAAAAGTATACAGTGACGGACCTATGGCGATTTGCAGACTTCAGTTTTCTCCCATTTCAATTTTCCCGAGTTTTTTTTAATTTTATTTTATTTATTTTTTTTTTTTTACATCCATCCTCTGTCCTCATTGTCTTTGTAAAAATATTATTGAACATGATAGATGTTATGTGGATATGCCATGATATCTGGTAGATTTACTTGAATAAATTTCAATTTGAAATTCGGAATGGGTAACAAGAGAATTCTCACAAACTGTTACAAACGGAGGTAAATTATAGTTTGTTTTTGACGATTAAAG
Source organism: Rhaphigaster nebulosa (assembly GCA_948150685.1). NCBI lineage: Eukaryota > Metazoa > Arthropoda > Insecta > Hemiptera > Pentatomidae > Rhaphigaster > Rhaphigaster nebulosa. The sequence continues at coordinate 89,634,993 of OX411310.1, forward strand.
CCGGATTGATATTTTCAGATCATGAAAATTATATTTTTTCTTAACGATACTGGTTTCAATCCAAAGTTTCTCACATTTTGTAATATTTTTGAGTTTGAACTGGATTATCCTTTTAAAGATATATTTGCCCTCATTGTCTTATTTGTGCTAACCTTTTATTTAGGCGGTTTAGGATCGTGCAAATTTGAGGGCAAATAGCGAGAAGAGGAATAAATGAGTATGGATTGACGAACCATTCTTCAGCAACTGGACCTCTCCTTTACAGGTAGCACCGAGGTTAGCGCTTAAGGTTTGCCCGGGAATACGTAGACTGGACTCGGGAAGACTGGAGCCATGTATTATTCACTGACGATCCAAGATTCTGCCTGCGGTTTCCAGATGGACGAGAAAGAGTATGGGAGAAGCGGGGAGAGAGGTTCCCTAATTTTTCTCCCAGGGTTGCTTTTGGAGGACCAGTAATGATTTAGAGAGGTATAAATTCAAACTCAATTACAGAGTTGGTTCTTGTAGACCGGGGCTCCCTAACAGCTTTACAGCAGATCCTAGAGCCGCATGTGATATCAATATCGTGTCAGAAAAAAGAGGGAGTGAATTTATTTTAATGCACGATAAGGCCCGACCTCTTGTTGCTCGGCAGATGCAAAATTACCTCCAGCAAGAAGAAATCGAGGTTATGGATTGACTACCCAGAAGCCCAGACATGAACCCAACAGAGCGAGTTTGGGGCATACTTGGGAGACATGTCGGCACTCGAGACCCTCAAAAACTGGCTGATTTATCGAGAATTTTTGTGGAATATTGGAACAACACCCTGAAAGAAGATGCAAGAAACATGGTTGCTGGAATTAACTGGAGAATGCTGGCAGTGATCAGGGATAGAGGGGGAAACGCCTCCTACTGACTTAAGTGACTTACGTATCTGCCTTGTTGACAACTGAAATCGTTCCCAAATTACAATTGTAAGTTTTCATTTTTGTCTTCTTTTTTTTTTTTTATTGATCTTTTAATAAAATATTCTATGATACACAAAAAGAATATTTATAAAAATGACCAGTAAAATTATAATATTGTAAGTGATCCTTTAATTTTGTCCGGCAGTATATAAATACTTTCATCGGAAGCGTATACTCGGCTGTTTTTCTTGACGTCCCCTTCCCGTGCCTGTATTAACATACCTTGATTTTTGGCATCATTCCTCGTCTTTTTGATTTTTTTTCGCTCTTCTCTAATGCCCCATGTGTCTCCTTATCCAACCGTTGGATCGGCGAAGCTACCACCGAATCATTCCTAACCAAGAGTCGAGTAGGTAATCGAAATAGCTGTTCCAATCTAATATGGAAATAGAATATTGACTTAGCAATCTCTCAAGAGAGACTTGTCCTTCCGATATTGAAGTGCTTGTCTATTCCGAGGGAGTCGGAGAACTCTAACTTCTATAAAGCTACAAGAAACTAGATGTAAACTTCTTCCTACCCTAAACCTTAATCAAAACAGTCGGGCATAATCGAAATATAAATCGAGTATTATTTAAATATTTGATGAATTAAGATAAAAAAAGAATAATAATTTTTTTCTACAAAAAGAGGAAAAAAGGGGTGGAAACCTTCATTATCGAGGTAATGAATTATGTCTTATAAGACGCGCCACATTAATATCCGATTAAAATTCTGGGCCATTTACCATATCCAATTACGGATAAAAGCTGTACGGGTATCATTTCTAGGAAAAATTTTCAGAAACCAGAGGAAATTTTTTTTTTTTCTGAAAAATGAGTAATATTATATCTCAGCCATAGAAGCAATTGAGGAAATTCAATTAATTACTTTTTTAGGGAATATTGTATTTGATTACTTACAGGATTCCGTATCGCTTCGGTGATCGATTAAGGATCACCTGTGTAGAAAAGTCATAATTTTTTTTTTGTCGATGTACAGTGTAGGCGATGTAGGCGGTTCTTATGCAACCCAATTAAAAAAAAAAATCAATACCATTGTCTTAGGTTTCTTTTTGAATCATTCGACCTTTCTTACTATTATATAAAAGAACAGCCTGTTTCTTGTTCTAATCTTGAAAATTACTGTACCAATCTTTACCAAATTTCATCTTCATAGCCCCTGGAAAGTTCAACGATGATAAAAATCTACGAATTTTTTATTAAAATGTTATCAAAATATTTATCAATAAATTAATAAGAAATAAAGTGCCCGACTTATCTATGTGTCGTAGGCATGGCAACTTCATACCCATGAAAGCAAGTTGACTACAAAAACCTTTTAATAAGTGTGTAATTTTTTATATTGTGAATAAAATTGGAGGGTAAGGAAAAAAAAGAAACTTAATTGAGTGAAACAATATTGCGTTCAGACAAATTCACTGTGGCTGTGACCTTGCTTCTTAAAAATGTATGCCAGAAATGAAATTGAAGTAAGTTTCATAGGTTATTATTTTAAAAGTTATTTTGTATTGCAGAAGGTTAATTATCTTAATAACTAAAAAACATACGGGTATGTAATATCCAAGGTATTATCATGCATACCCGGTTATTTTTGCATGAGACCTTGCGCGGATCTCATTACCGCGTAGGAGAGTGTCTCCCGGGTGGCGGATGTATGGATGACCTGTGGAAGTTCCTCCCGACTGAGACCGATGGACTCTCTGACCAACATTGAAAGCGCCTCCCAGTCTTGCTAGATGGTTTGTGTAGGTTTTAACGCCCTACTCACATATTTTTAGTTCACAAAATACCACAAATAAGTCATGTATCTCTTTGAGATAAAACGATCATTATCCAGAAGTAAACTAGTCCCCCGTTCGGGTCTTCGGGACTACTTCAGGGGAATCATGGCGCAAGTTGAAAATTAGAGATTTAGGTATAGGGACGTAGGACGTAAGAGGTTTGAATACAGCAGGTGGGTTAAAATCAGACTACAGGCAAACGAGATTAAGTGATATAATTTAGATATCGTGGCACTGCAAAAGGTTCGCCGACCAGGGGAGGGTTCGTTAATAGAAGGGAATCCACCACACACTAGTTGGTGCGGTAGGAGCGGTAATTATTGTTTAGGTACTGTGTTTCTGATTAGGAATAGATTGCTGTCGGCATTGAGGTAGATAATATTTTTTAGTGATAGGATATCGGTGGCCATATTTCAGGGGCGGTGGTTTATAATTGCGTTGATATAATACATTCTCCTAACCGAAGACAGCGATGATGAAGTTAAATGCGAATTTGATGATAAACTGGAGTGTCTTTACGATAAACTACCGCAAAACTGCATGAAAATAATATTAGGAGACGCGAATGCAAAGTTGGGAAGAATAGAAGTAAATATACTAATATCGGATAATAATGCGACGATCGGTAATGAATGTTTGCACGAACATAGTTATGACAATGGGATCGGACTAATAAACTTTGCTATCTCGAAAAATCTAATTATCAGAAGTGCTACCTTTGAACATAAGGATATTCATAAGTATACATGGACATCACCGGATTCACAAACCCGAAATCAAACTGATCATGTCTTGGTACACTCCAGTTTATCATCAAATTCGCATTTAACTTCAAAGATGGCAAAATAGTATAATTGACGTAAGGTCTAATCGTGGGGTAGAATGTGGGTCAGATCTTGAATTAGTAATCGTGAAACTTTATATAAACAACTTAATATAAAAGACAGAAAAGAAAGCAGTACTTGTTTCGAAAATTGTGATCTAAATAAATTGAAAAACTTCAATTAGAAATCAATTCGTTGTAGATGTAAGGTTTGAAACCTTAGAATTTTTAGACGACGATCGCAAACATATAGACAAGTTATTAGTTAGAATTAGGGATAATATTAAAGAAGTCAGTAATTTGTGTCTTGGGAAAAGGGAGAGTAAAAAGAACAAACCGTGGTTCGATAATGATTGTCTAAAATTGTGTGAAAAGAGAAAAGCCGCTAAATTAAAAGCTCTAAATAATCCAAACGATAACAATGTTAGGATTTTAATAACAATCGCGGAATATCACTCCTCCCGGTATGCTATCACGGAATACGTTGAGGAAGTTATCGGAGACTTCCAATGTGGTTTTAGATGGAAACGGTCAACTATCGATCAATTTTTCAGAGAGAAAAAAAAATTATTTTTCTCGGGTTTAAAAAAAGGTGATTTCCTTTCACCTGTCCTATTTAATTTAGCACTAAAGTATGTTATTAGAAAGATGAAGCGTACCAAAAGGGGTTTAGATGTTGGTGGTAAAATATCCGTGCATTGCGAATGATTTGGTATTGTTAAGTGAGGATGCGGAAACTATAAAACTGAATACTACATTGATGAAAGCCGGTAAAGAGGTTGGCCTCGAAATAAATACGGATAAGACGAAATATTTGGTTGGCAGAAACGACGGCGATTTTTATTATATAGATATAGGAGGGAATAGGTTTGATCACGTTGAGAAATTTAAGTAATTGGGGCCTATGATTACTAGAAAAAACAAATTCAAGAGGAAATAAAGGCGGAAAATGGTTGTCATTTTTCGGTACCAGCATTACTCTAGTCGGGCATTTTGTTCAGAAACTTAAAAGTTAGAAAGGTTATTCAAAGCTGAGCCGACTGGTAGACGTCCGATATATATCAGATATCTCCAAAACTTCCATAATCGTGCTCTAAGGGCTATGAAACGGATAGAAAACGCAGTCCCACTGCAATAGCCTAAACTAAATATTGTAAATAAATTCAATGTAGTCAAAAGGTCTTATTTGTCTCAATACTTTTATTCCATTCACTATAGCAACTTTTCAGCCATCAGGCTATTATCAGGATAATCTCAAAATATAATTTTATTTTAAAAAATTGTTAAAAAGATCTATTCAATCAAATTTATTAAAAGTTATTGCAGGCAATTCTGCCTGAGTCCTCTATTGATAAACATAATTTTTTTAACATGATATACATAAAATATTTTATCTACTTTTATTTAATCTTTTCGCTATTTCACTTTTAACACACCATTTTATTTGTAATCTTAACAATTCATACTTAATAAGATAAGAAGTGTGTTAAAAGTGAAATAGTGAAAATATTAATTAAGAGTATATAAAATATTTATTGAAGTTTTATATTTATGTATATCAATTGAAGACTCGGGCAGATTAATTAGCCTGCAATAACTTCATGAATTATATTGAATAGATGTTTTTCAAATTTTTTTTAACTAAAAGTATATTTTGAGATTACCTTGATTATGGCCTGATGGATGAAACATTGGTGTAGGGAAGGAAATAAAAGTTTTGAAACAAATAGGATCTTTTTATATCTGTCTAGAGCAGCAGGATTATTATATATAAGAAATAAATATTATAAGTTTTTCAATGTTTACGAAAACTTCAATGAACCCTCCGTTCGATTTGGTCACGTAGTAAAAGAGATTCATTATTTGAAATTGATTTATTGATGGAATTATTGTCATATTTATCATAAAATATTGCGAAGTTTAGGAGTTTTACCAAAGAGAATCCACAGAAGCTAAGCGAACAGGAATAGTGAATCTCTTATAGACAAATTTGTAATAATCTTTGAGGTCATGCGTGAATTGTTTTCCCAAAAATAATTATCCCATAATTACCGACCATTTTCATCATGCTATAAATCCATCGCCTACCCTAGGCATTAAGCAATTTAACAGCTTTTTAAGTCGGTCATTTCTGAGCTGGAATAAGAGAGCAGTGGCTCAGTTAATTTTCTACTACTAAATCAAAGATTTAGATTTACCTCAAATGACTTATAAAAAATATCATCATTAAGAAAATAATTATTTAATTTTGACAAAAAAGTGAGTTGATATTATCAAAGATCAGACCTTTTAAAAAATGAGCCATTGATCTAAACACACCATGATCTGATAGTGAAATATCTGGGCTATACGCAGGATGAGGCAAAACGTTTACTGCTTGCAGTTCCGATATTTTTTCCTAGGTCAAACGAGAACGATATGCAGTGGCATTGTCGTGTTGCAAAATGGCTTCGTTCCTGTTGACCAAAGCGGGGTACTTAGCACTCAAAACTGAGCTCTGTCTTGCTGTTCACAGTAAACGTTTGAATCCCTACTACATTGGCATAAAGAATAGAAGCAAAAAAATTATTATAGGAAAATTATGATTGTTGGAATTAAGGGTTGTGTTCATGCATACGGATTTTTTTAACTACCTAGTATTTAATTTTTTATCTTGAAAAATTCCTACCAAATTGTTCCTAGTTAAATTGTTTTCTTATAATTTTATTTAGTTTGCATATTTCTAAATCAGGCATCGAAATGTAATTATGTTTAGTTGAGGCCAACTATATTTGTATCGCTGCTCTCTTCAAAGAGAAATAAACAAATAATTCTAATAAAACCAACAAACGAATAACGTTTTTTAATGTAGAGTTTTCTACTTTTTTTTAAAGGTAATTAACACGAATCTAGATTATAAAATTATAATTCACCGAAAGTAAAAATCTGGTAATTTAAAACATACTTTCCAACTAATTATCACATTGAATAAGGTACTAATAAAGGTCTTAATTTTAAAATTGTCATCTAAAACCGGAATTGCAGCATATAACCAATATTTTTATATCAATGCATGTCCATAAATGTTTACATGTTAGGATTACATTTAATTGTCAATGCCATGAATAAATAATACATTAATGAAGATTGAAAAAGAAAATCAGATGAACGAAAAATAAGACAGAAATCGCGAAATTTCGAAAAGTTGAATTTTCCTCATGAACCCATCGAACAAAATAATGAGATGAAAACAACACCAAGAAAATAAATAATAATAATAAAAGAAAAAAGATAATAAATCCAAGCAAAATAAATAAAAATTAATCAGTCTCCTGGATCTTCTTGAATGAGTTGAAAATCTACTTCAAGAGCGAATTTCATCTCTTTATTGCATCATATATATATATATATATATATATATATATATATATATATATATATATATATATATATATATATATATTTACATGTATATTAGGTATTACATATATATATTAGATACATATACATATACATACCTACATCAAGTGCAGTAGACTAACACGTCTTCTTAATAATTAAGTCGGAGGCTAGATACAAATCGGCATTCAGCTCAATTACATGTGGATATCAACGGGAGGGGTCTATTAACGGACTGTCACTGCCAGATCGGCAGTCAACAGTCATCTGATACGGCCGACATCATCATAGTCCTTAGAGGAGCCTTCAACATTAAGTTCTTGAGCACACAAGCACATGCCTCAAGCAGGGTGTTTCAATTCGAACTCAAACATTTTATCTTAAATATATCTTACAACGAATTCATTACTGCATGAACGTTGGCGCATTTTTTTTTTTTTTTTTACAGTAATTTTCATTTAGATTTTGTAACAAAATCTATCGAAAAAAGACAAATGTTAGTTTCTTCAATAAAAAAATATCAATCTGGCTTTAAGCGTCAAAGACAAACTGTGATTTACCTCAAGTATTTGCGATGATTCTCTTACCCATTTCAAATTTCAAATTGAAATTTACTTATGTAGATCTATTATTTGCCATTACTATGAAATTCTCTTACGTAGTTTAAACAGCTAAAAGTACAAAAACAAAATATATATATATATATATATATATATATATATATATATATATATATATATATATATATATATAATTAGATGGATAAATGGTAAATTAAATTTAGAATGTGTTAAAATTATGCAAAGGATAGTATTCTCTAAATTCAATAATTTAAAAAAAATGTAATAATGTCCATCATATCATGCAAATCCTCTGAAAGCCTATTCTTCATTATCTATATTTAAGCACTGTGGTATTATATAGATTAAATGATGGATGGTATATCTGTAAACATTGATATCTAGCACGAAAATGGCCATCATTACTATAAAAACAAAGCCGTATAATATCACCCCATTTTAACACCCTTTTTTTTATAAAAGGGGATTATATCAAGCGTCTATTTACATTATTTATCCTGTCACCTGTAATAAATTGTACATTCACTGCGCTAAAGTTGTTTTGTTCTTATCAGTAATTTCGTGCATATTCAATCTCTGTAATGTTGGCAGCTGGCCATTCAGTGGATTAGTGGTTAAACCCTGCTGACGGAGATGGACGCTGGCCATACGCATTGTAATGAATACCGTTGGTCAATAAACAGTACGTCCTGCAAAGCATAAACCATAACCGTAAATTTTTCTTTAACCTGTATAAATGTGATATAGAGAGTACCAGAAAGTAAATGAATGGAAAATGAAATTGGAAAAAAAATTTAATGTCGTAAAGGAATGAAGTGATGAAAATAATGTCATTTCTGCACATGTTAATTTTTTTTTTCTCATTTATCAGCTCATCGTGTACTTCAAAGACATTTTAAAATTATCAAAGACTTTTTTACTCGTAAATAGTTCAATCTTAATTTTTTTTTAATGTTTGAGTTAAATTGCTAGCCAAATACCAGAAGATGTACATATTTTCCATTGAATGCTTTTTGAATTTTACCTGGGTAATATCGCAACAGTTGCTACCAAAAACATTTACAGTGTTTAGCCAGGTGCACTAAACGTTCGTAAATGAGGAAGATGGTTCGGGGTGGTCTTCTTATAGGTATTTTCTGCTTGTAGGAACAGCCTGGAGGGGATCACCGAACCTCACGTTGCTATGAACCACGGCTTCCATGATGCAACAGCAGGCTACTTCATAATAGGTTCCTTTGGGGCCCATTCAGCAGTGTCCTTCCCACCGTCTAATTCAATGATAGTGGCAAATCAGGGTAGATCAACGGATTTTGGCTGTTCGGGATCAGTAGGCGCAGAAGGACCTATATTTCTTTCCCCGAAGCAGACCATCCATAGACCAATCCTCCGGGCGACTATTTGACATTCTGGTAAGCCACAACGTGTTGGTATCCCGAGATGGGTGGGTCATCAGTTCTAAGCCCGGTCCGTGTGAGTTGCCTCCAATACAATAGCCTGTCGGGCCTCACATACCCGGAAAAGGGTTGATTAAATGCCTGAGAAATTTCGGGACCGGGATTCTAACTTACAACCTTTGGGTTCGTAAGCAGTTCAGAGTAACAGTCGCAATCATATATATCCAAATTTTTTTCTGTTCTATTGCCTCCTAACTATTTTCTTTAAATATATAATTTTTTTATCTTAATTTTAACAATTTGTTTTTTAAGAACTTATATATAATCGGAAAACGGAAAATCAACCTAGAATCTTATTAAAAAAAGTTCCTCGGAACTTATATTGCAAAAACGTTTTTCAAAAGAATTCCTTCAAAACTGTTAGAATGGAACTTTTTGAAAAAAAGTTTCAAGCCCTGGTATAAATGGTTGAGACCTTGCTTGGATTTCTCTGTAACAATAAGAACCGTGTTTATTATCACCTCTGATGGAGGTATAGGAATCAACTAGTTTATTCTCATTTGTAAACGCCATATAAAGGATTACCAGTACAAAAAAAAATTATATATTTTTAGAATAATTATAGTTACACAATAAATGATGTGAAAAATTGTCCTTCTTCGTTATATGGTTTTATTGAGTCTGACACATTTCCAAATGCAATATTACCTATTTAAATTGAATCGGTTATTTCAGAAACGACAAGTGTGACATTTTCACGGTTTTGAGAAAAACGAAAAAAAAAATATTAATTTATATTAATATTAATATTAATATTGAGTGCTGAAATTTTAAAAGATAAAATCTAAAAAAATATATATGGTACAAACAATCAATCTGTACATTATTTACGTCATGTTTCAGAATTATAAATATGATATACTAAATATCATATTATAAATATACTCCAGGTAGTGAATGCAAACCATATTGACCTGCAGTAACATATCTCTTGCACGGGTATGGATAAAATATCTTCCGCAGAAACAGCACATGTGATTCACTTGCGTTCTTCTTCTCTTCTCTGATCGAATTTTTTTAAATCGATTTTTAAAAGAAATAGACAGTGGATAATTTTTTTTGCACTAATAGATGAGTCAATGTACAGTAGGGATACGGTCTGGGTAGAACCACTCTTAACTCAAAACCGATAAAAATGTCACATGCTTCGTTTCTGGCATAATTGATTCAATTTATTTTAATAATATATTTTAAATTAGAAAAGCGAACAATTTTCCACATCCTTTATTGAATAAATATTTAAAATATATCAATTAAACTAATTTAAATATGGGGTAATGTGAATACCATATGAAAAGGTTAAGAAGATGGTTCAGTTCACAAATTGACGGAGACATTACTAGAGAATGTTGTTTGTGGAATGATGTGATAAAAATAAAACCATATAAGGAAGGACGATTTTTCGCATCCTTTATTGAAAAAAAAATGTTATTTTTTGAAATATTCATATGTGATACTTCTTAATTGTTACTACTTTGATACGCTAAAAGGCCATAAATCTAAATTCTTTTTTTTAAATATATTTCTGCAGGCTCCCGAATTTCTCCGAAAAATAAACCATTTTATGACATTAGAAAGCTCTAAAATCAATGATTTGGATCCAATCATTAGATTTAGGGCTTTCTAATGCCATTAAAACCTGTACATTTTAGAGCAGTTCAAATATACTACAACAATTTATTTAAAAAAATGATTTGAAGTCAGGGGACCCTTATCAGGGCAGAATAGAACTGTTATGGAAGATTAATATCCTACTTATATGGTATTTATGTGGTATACTATTATATGGTAAATATGTGGAGAGAAAATGCTTAGCATCACTATACATTATTATATTGGTAATGTGACATATTATTATATATTATTACTGGAGGTATTCGGATAAATCATTAGACAGATTTTAATATAATAATTCTTCAAAATTAAAAAATAGAAATTTCTAATAAGTTTTTCAAAGCAAAACATGAATGTAATGATGGCATTTCTCGATCACTGCCCAATAATTTGAACTCTCTATGAACTTCCATTTATTTGAATATTCTAGGCGATACAAAAATCGATGGAAACAGGTCGCTGTAGAAGCGATATTTTGAAGTTATTTCGGTCTGCGCTAGAACGGGACGCAAGCCCTCACCTTCTGGTGTAATTAATTTTGGCGAGTCCCGCTGGAGGCAGGAACCAGCTCGATATGAGATTCCAGGTGGAGTCGGCCTTACCTCCAGTGAATTCGGGTCTCCTTGCACCCTCTAAATAGCAGCCCTAATTGTTTTATCCTTACTGTTTAATTGAATTCTTCCCTTTACTAATTAATAGCTATTATAATTCGGATTGCTCTGAGAGAGTTTAGAAAGAATCTTTACATTTACAATCCATTAATTGAATTTTTAAAAAAAAGGTAATTAAAAAGGAAAATGAATATTGAATAGTATATGAGAGATTGTGAAAGAAACACTTTATTTACTATCAGGTGCTGTCCAGATACATTTGGTTGCTACACAGACAGCTTACTATACATCTCATTTAGACAATCCGTTGGAACATAAATATAAAGTAAAATAACAAAATATATATGTTTGTTTATTTTTTCTTCGTTTGGTTTCACTGAATAAATTTTTGTTTCTATGTAATAAATACATGAATATATAAAATGCATAAGCAATAAGTTGGTGGTTCACGATGCATGTGGTAATGGATGATTCCCTAAGTGTCATGAATTATATTTTCAGTAAATACTGCTATGGTCCTTAATATTGACAAACTAACCACTATGAAATAATGATTTGTAGCGTACTACAATTAAAATACTGCTATAAAAAATTAAATATGATATAAAATGAGGATAAGATCTAGCTTATATTAAAGACCATTTTATCATACAGTGGTGTAACGAGTTTGATCAAAATCGTTAGAACCTTTTTTTTAAAAATTGTAAACATGTGTAAAAACATTGTAAAATCGATCATATAAAGTGGCATTTTCCGTAGGTTGATTTTGATGAAAAAGTTTGCTATAACATCCCAAGCATATACCTACCTTAAATATATAATTTCAGTTTCGTGCAACTTTTCGTTTTTGAGCTTGAATTGCCACTCACCCATATACACAGACCATTTTGCGAGAGGTTATTTGGACTAAGGGAACCTTAAAACGTGTATTTCCGTTGAAAATTTGGATTCAAAATTTTTCACGATCGAAAATCCTTCCCTTATTATATATTTCGTTTATAGGTAAACGAAAGTAAAAATTAAAGCATTTTCTTTCCAATATATGCAATAACTAAAATTATTACTTTCAAGTATATAAAATAAATAATAAATAATTTATTTATTCTCTATTCTCCTTATAAAGTACCAATTATGAGTGACATTTTAATTGATTTTGGAGCTTTACTGAACCCTTATACATGGTCATTAGAAGTTTTCTAGTAGCCCGTATATGGTTTTAGAAGTCTTGTAATAACCCTTGCATGATTATTAGGAGTCTTGTAATAACCCTCTATGGTTTAAAAAAGTCTTGTAATAAATCTCATATGGTTATTACGGGTCTTGTAATAACCCTTACATGGTTATTAGGATTCATGTAACAACAATATAAGGGTATAGTCAATCTCCAAACCTTGATATGAATGCCGAAACGTCGGTATAAGAGTTGGTGAAGATAATTTTGCCTTTATGAATTAATCCTATTAAATAATTCTTCATTGAAAAACATATAAAAGAATAAAAAATATGTCTGTCAAATATATATATATATATATATATATATATATATATATATATATATATATATATATATATATATATATATATATATATATATATATATACAGGAAATTAAAACATTTTCCTTGCAATAAATTTAACTAAAATTATTATTACTTTCATACATATAAAATAGATAAAAATATTAGTTTCACTTGAAGCTATTCTATATACTTATATAGAATAACTAGAATTAATTATTACTTTCGCATGTATACAAAAAATAAAATAATTAGTTTAAAGCATAATGTACCCAATTTGCCTGAAAATATTATTATCATACCTGTCGTGTAACAAATCACAATCTTCCTGATTTTATTTATTTAAATGCACTTTCATTCTTTAGGTGAAGTCCCACTTTCTATTAAAAAAAAAAAAAAAATTTAATTTTTTAAAATAGAAACTTTTGGCCTAACAACATGTTTCATTTTAAATATCAATAGTAACACTCTTAACTGCTATTACAAATTAAGAGTTTCGCAAATTTCTAATTGTGAGTAATTCAATTATTTTATTTACTTTTTTAAGGAAAAATGGAGGATATAATTGTTATTGTTCACCAATAATGAAAAATAAACCAAGTTATATCGGAATTCGCTATTCGGCAAGAGAGAAATATCAGCGCACCGCCGAAGGACTTGCTTGGTATCTCCGATAACGAAGTTTGACCTTTTAAAAACATTCACACCTCGGCGAACCGTGAACCCAGACCCTGCAAATAAAAAAATTTCCTCTTCAACAAGATATTTCCGATCATACACCTTCGTTATTTAACGATGTTATTCCTTTGAGTAATTTGATAAAATTCTCGTTCTAACCGTCACTGAAAGGCTGTCTTTACTCACGGCTTACACAGAGACAGTGTTTCCTTGGCTATGCGATTTTTCTTGAGTTCTGTTCTGTTCTGTTGATTCTGTTCCGGTTCTTGTGAACGTTTTGAGAATGGAAAAAATTGATCGAGTTATAATATTTTAATAGAGGTTATTATGAACCAAAAATAGCAATATCTCATTCCGCAAGCCATACAGTTGATCTACAAGAAGACACATTGCTCTTAAAAAGTAGAATTATTTTAATAAACTAGCTGGTGCACCATGATTTCATTCACGTTAAATTTATATGAACATCTAAAATACAAAATAACCTTTACTGTATTGTTCAGTCTCATTTGTTGCAGACATTTTTAGAGAAAAGGGTCAAAACGACAATATATTTTTATAAACGGCAATAAAGTTTAACATAATAGTTTTCCGACTTTTTTCCTCTTAACCTCTCATTTCTTTGTACAAAATAACGTTTTCATACGATAAATACACACATATTAAATTGTGTGTCTAGTCAACTTTTTTCCAAGGTTATGAAGCTGACAGGCCAACTTGAAGAATTTTGATTTTTTTTTTTACCAATTTATTTATGAATAGTTATTGCTCAATTTCTGAAGCCTTCCTCAATAAACAGTCTATCTAACGCAAAAAGAATTTTTCTAATCTGTTTGGTAATTCCTGAGATTAGTACGTTCAAAGAAATAAAATCTTCAGCATTATATGTTAGTACAGATCAGTTAATATGAAAAATGCAATAAACACTTAATGTATTATAAATTTTAACCTGCAAGTACATTATTTTCGAAAGGAGCATGACCCTTGTAAATCCTTTTTATTCATTTATTAAAAAATATTATTCTAAACTTGATAATTTTTGGAAATATACTAAGTTTAAATTTATCTTTGTGGATTAACAGCCAGTTAATTAATTAACTAATCAATCAATTTATCTTTAATAATTAACTGTAGATAAGAAAATTCATTCGTTTATTCCTACAAAGGTTCATATTCATATTCACACAGCAGCTGAAAAATTTGGTAATTGCTATCTTCAGATTAAAAAATTAGGCCATTATTCAAAGTTATTACTTATATTTTTTTTTTAATGGCTGAAATATGGATATTTATATGTCTTTCTACGGCGGGTTATAAAAGGCTTAGTGAAGGATACTGAATACACAGCACAGTGATAAAAAAAAATTTTAATTTTAATTTTTTTTTTTTTTAATGTAATTTATATGAATAGAAATATGGGGGTGATCGGATTACGCAACTTTCTTCTACTCTTCGGCTGAAATATTATGTCTTCCTTACATCCTTTCCTTCCACATAAAAAGAATATTAATTTTAAAATAATATCTTCCATTAAATAATTCCATAGTTGATATATAGAATTGATTAATGATTTACATTGACCCACTTAGATTTTTCTGTTTCAAAACTCAATAATGGGGATGATTTGTGCCCCAACATAAAAATTTATTTTTATTACATGAAAAGAATAATATGCTTCCAATTACACCCAACAGTCCTCTAAAGGATAAGGACTTGATGGACTTCAAGTTAGTTGAACTGTGATAATTTATGAGAACACATCTCTCCATTTGTCTTTTTTCTTTAGTTTTTAGCGCTTTTATAGTTTTGTTTTTGTTCTTTGTCTATTGTTTAACATTTTCTAACATCAAATCATGGTCATTAATTTTGGTGTTTGGTATTCCCAGAACAACTTTACTTAGGGCCATGTAAAGTTACAGGAGGACTGGGCTGTAGACGAGGAGGCCAGTTTCTGTGCGACGTAGAGCAACAATCCCTGCTGACGAACGTTTGTGGCGATCCAGGCACTCAGAAACCGCCATCAATGAGCTGTTCTGACAACTCAAGCCCTGTAAGCCGCCCTCCAAGCGGTTGTTTGTGTGAAAACGGCTTGCGGAAGGTGCGCTAGAGTCGAGGACGACAGCCACTGGGCCACTGTTAACACCGATGCACAGGAGAACTTGCTTGAATGAGAACACACCGAAGCTGGACCGATGCAAAATGGGCAAATGTAATGTTCTCAGATGGGTGCAGAATTAACCTGTTCAATCATGACAATCGTGCAAAGGTAATTCACAATTGAACAGGTTAACATCAAAGTTCAACTAACTTGAAGTCCAACATGCCCTTATCCTTTAGAAGACTGTTGGTTGCAATTGAAGTTATAATATTTTTTTTGATGTAAAACGAGTTTTTACCTTAAGGCCCTAATTGAAGTTGAGTTTTAAAATAGAAACATCTAGGTGGGCCGGTTTTTTTGTTTGCTAATGTATTTATAATCTTGAACAAAATTACCGCACCACTTCATTATCCCTCAGAAAAGTAACAAAATCCATTTCAAAAAATGAGCTTTTTGCTTAAAAATTAAAATGATAAACTAATTTTGATCATATTCCTGATTTATCCTGAAGGATCCCGCAGTGTTTCATAGTAATAATGGTTTCAGTAGAAAAAGGCTTAAGCGCCAAAAATTCGAAATTAAGATCAAATTTATTATGTGACGTAAATACCACCTCTATCGATTTCTAATCAAGATATATGAAAAAAAAAATTGGAATTGGTCTAAAAATCTACTATTGATGGCGTAAGTACCAAATTCTGACGAATCTCAACCGTCACTCTGGCCTTGACCAGTGCTAGAAGCTTTAAAAAGACATTATAAATATATAAATTTTGGCATCTTAATAAAATCGTACCTAATAAAGAATAAAGTAAATATATATATATATATATATATATATATATATATATATATATATATATATACATATATTGTTATTTAGGAAAAAACGTTTTACGCATTTCCTGTAAAGCTTGCTAAATGGTGCTTACGCTTTTTCCAAAAAACGATGTCGATATATATTTCCATTATTTTTTCCTATTAAATATTATTTCTTACTATAGTAGTATTACTATTATTAAATATTATTTTTTCTATTAAATAATTTTTTTATTTTTTCAATACTCATATTGAATGTAGAAAGGCTTAAAATCTCATATTATGAAATTTTAAATATCAATAAGGAAATCATTTAAAAAACAAAAAGTTTTTGACAGTTAGTTTTGAAAACTTAAATAATATCGAATATTTAAATGTATTCGAGGCTATCGAAAGCCAGCCTAAAAAAGAAAAAAAATTAATGCTGATGAAAGAAAATTACTTTTGGGGGATACTGGGAGGAATGAAAATCATAAGCTACCCTTGGCAGAACAATGAAAATTGAAAAAGTTACCAAACTCCTCCCTGTGAACTTTTCACTCCTCCCCCTTTTCGAAAAAAAAAAATTAAAAAGCTGATGGCTTTTTCGTCTTTTTATTTTGAATGCTACTACTACGTCCCTATATTGTTCTTTATGGGGTATTCTTTATGTTCTTACCATTCATTACATTTAGTCATCTTCTCTGTCTTGTTTAAATGCCTTTTATTTCTAGAGAATTACTCAGTTACCTATTTATCGTTTAGGTGTGACAGAGCAAAACTAATACCATCAGAGTTTTATCAGTTCGTTTTTGGAATGACTTTTATTATATTATTTGAAGGGTCAAGCGGATGAAGATGATATGTAACCTTTTTTTAAGTTATGATAAAACTGAATTCAAATCATCTTTATCCACTGTAAGGCAGATGTATATCGTCAAATGGCACCTTTATCTGCATCTGAACCAACTGTTAAATTTATATGAATTCGAAAGAGGAAATAATAAAAATATATCTCTATATACCCTTTTCCGAAAATGTCCGAATATTTGCATGAAAATATCACCTTTTTTCATTTAACCCTTTATTTTTAAATTATGATGTTCTATAGAATTTAAAGAGAAATTCTAAAAAATGTAATTTGCCACAAGTTTTTTAACAATTCTGGGTTCATGGATAAATATTTTAACTATTTATAAATACATACATATTATTAATTAATTATTAAGCTACAAGTGCTATCCCGAAACTGAAGATCACTTGCATTTATTTAACATTTCTTTTCTAGAAATCTCTTGGCAAACTAGTAAAAAAACATTTCTTTACAGAAAACACACCCAAATTTCTTAGAAGTCGACTAATTTTATTATTATTATCATTTTATTATTACCTGTTGAATTATTATAAAAACAAAGCTGTAGTATTATCTTGGAAGGATTTTTTTTTATAATTATGACGGTCAAATGGCTTAGCATGTCTCCTCTTTAACATTGCACTCGGAGCAATTCGGGAGTCGAGGATACAGACTATCAACAGGACAGCGCAAAACCTAGGGTGTGCTGATGATGTTGACATAATAGGCAGGAGCTGTGATTCCATGAGTGCAGCATTCACCAAACTCTGAGCATCAGCGGCTAAGCTGGGCCTGGTGATAAATGAGCTGAAGACCAAATATATGCAGGCAAATGCTGAAGCTAGCCAAGGTCATATCGACATCAACGGACAAGTCTTTGAGAATATGAGTAGTTTCATCTACTTTGGGTCACAGATGAAAGCTGAAAATGATATGAAACAGGAGATTAGACGCCGAATCGCCGAATTAATGCCGCCAATAAGTGTTATTTTGGTCTCCTCAGGCAAATAAAAACTAAGACCCTTTCCGGAACAACAAAGGTAAGGCTCTACGAAACACTAACTAAGCCAGTTCTGAATGCTGCGGGGTATTGCTCTGAATGCTAGACTCTACCGAAAGCACAGGAAGGTGAACTCCTTCAGTTCGAGAGGAAGAACCTTCGTAGAATCTTCGGAGCCTTGTATGACCGAGTGGAGTATACTTGGAGGAGGCCTGAGGTCGGACCTCTTCGATGGACAGAACATGTGACGAGGATGGCCTCCCAGGAAATCCCCAAACGAACGTTGGACGAAAAGATTATCGCAGCAAGGAAGCGAGGAAGACCGGGGCTGAGGTGGGAGGATGGTGTGGCAGCAGACGCTCGGACGTTGCTGGAAGTTCGAAAATGGAAAGGTGCGTCGCAGAACAGGGATTGCTGGAGTAGACTGTTGGCGGAGGCCTTGACCCTTGGAGGGTTATAGCGCTTGGAGAGTGAAGGTCAAATATGGATGCTTATGTAAGATATTAATTTTTGGGGGGATAAAGCAATGAAATAAAAAAAGAAAGAATGAAAATCAAATATAGCTGTAATTATGACATTTAAATTGTTTATTGTATTTTTGATATTTTATTACTGCTTTTTTCAGTACTGAAGGTAAGGAAGCTTTGTATTCATGCAGGAATTGAAAAAAATATATGCCCTCAGAAACGAAAATTTCTCTCGCGTTTTACGTTTTAAACATCAAAGAACGAATTTGGTCTGTTTGTTGTCAAATTCATGTGACGGGCTTAGCACCTATTATTGTTAATCCTATTTTGATAAATTTCATAAGGATTGGGCGGGTTGGTACCGAGACGGTACTACATCAATTTTATTTGATGTAAATTATTTGAGCCAAAAGTAAGCAAATCATTTTTAATATTTTCAGTATTTTACTTTGCTCCAGAATCCTTCTACTATTGAATATTCAAGAATCTGAATAACTGCTTTGGTGCTAAGTTTCTTAGTCATACGGTCAACTTTGCACGAAAATGTAAAAATAGGTACATGACGAACCAATTGTTATTTCGTAAAAATAATGAAATGATTTGTTTATTAGAAGAATAATATGTGCTTCAAAAATTATTAGAGCATTTATGCAAATAGTCTAGATAAATTAATTTAAAAAAAGTGATATTAGCGGTGCAATGTAACCCCAAATTCGGTGTGTGTGTGTGTGTGTGTGTGTGTGTGTGTGTGTGTGTGTGTGTGTGTGTGTGTGTGTGTGTGTGTGTGTGTGTGTGTATGTGTATATGTATTTATAAGTAAGGATAGAAAGATATAATTATCATAAAAACAATATTATATTATCAAATAATAAAAATGTGCCGCACGTGGCAAAGCACCCATTTTTATGATACAGATGTGTGGATGGGGAAGTAATCCGGATCTTGTTCGGTTGACTTTCCACTTCAATGAAGGTGTCAATTTAGGGAAACTCAATAAAGCTTTCAGTTTCCCTAACCATTGTAATTACTAGACTATTAAAAAAAATCAATATTTACTCACTAAACCTGTTGATTTATAGAGCCATCTGTTCAAGTTTTCAAAGAGTTCCGCTTTAATTTGGGCTATAAATTTTTCTAATCCCAGTTATAAATGCCTTTGCCATACAACGAGTCATTAAAGGCTTAGCTATTGTTCAGCAGGGCTATGGTTTTAAATCGCGTGTCTATCTAAATTACATGCAACATAATTTTTCTATCGAAATATATGCTGAGTATTCAGAAGTAAGTACATGTTTTAATTAATATATAGCCGGATTAAATAATATTTTTTTTTTCAAATTATTCATTATGTCTTTAAGCATGCTTAAAATTCTTAAATTGCACATTTTATTGCAGTTACTTTATAATTCACACATTTTTTTTTTTAATTTTTAACGATTTACAGAAAGAAAGCAAGTTTCTGAGAAACGGTGATTTTTGTATAACTTTTAATTTGAGTGCATTGATTGATATGGTTCGAATTGGCTTATTTTTTTTTCCGAGATGAATTTCCTTTTCACTATTTATATCTGGAAATGAAAATTTTTAAACTCTTTGTATAAAATCCATCAACCGTATTTTAATTGATCAGTAGGAAGATGTGTTAAATTTCAAAGTAGGATTCATAAGACAGTATGATGTAACATAAAAGAGCCATATAGACATGTTTTATTTTCATTTCAAAAACATTTTGCAAAGATTTATTGGTTTATTATTTTCAATAATCAACCTTTGTTATCGTCCAGGAAAAATTAAATAATTTAACCGCCCTCAAAATTAGAGGTTTTAGGTTTTAAGATATGTAGAATCCAAAAATCGAATAATAAAAAAAAAGAAGAAGTTGTTGTTAACGGGTTGCTGTTAACGGCACACACACTAAGTGAAACTTAGGCCATCATCAGGGCTGAAAGAAAGAACAAGATAACAACATTGAAAACGACAGAGGCAGTACCAATAACAGTAATAAAATATGGCAACAGAAATAAGCAGCATGTTAAAAATATATAAAGTATAAAGAAAAAATATGTTAATATATATTGTTAATAATGAAAAATTAATACAATGTGAAAAGAGTGAAGGAAAGATTATAATTCCATGAAACAATTAAGTACATTATACAGGATATAATAAAATAGATGAAAACTATTAATTAAAATGACTACTAGCATGAAGATTTCAATTGCAACTTTTTCCATTTCAATTGTAACTTTTTCCATTTCAATTTTAACCCTTTCCAAATCAATTTTCACCTTTTCCAATTCAATTATAACCTTTTTTGTTTCCGTTTGTTTTTCATTTCAATTATAACACAACAGAACATGAATTAATTCTATTTTATTATTGATAAAAATAATATTTTAATTACAATGACTTTTGAAATTATTTTGGCATATTCTTCCGTTATTTTTTTCGCTTATTCGATAATTGATATTAAGTGCTAATTTCAAGTAGTTTATTTGAAATTATTTTTGAAATAAAATTGTTGTATATTTGTTTTTAAATACTTATTATTTTTAATTTATTTGGAGGGAGGAGGAGATGGATTTCATCGATTTGGTGATCGTTCATTAGGTTTTGGGAGTTGCTAATGTCAAATTTACAACCGAAATTTTGTTCGGCTACGAGCATTTCTACTTAAGTATTAGTTTTCAAAATTCATCAGTATAGGTATCTATTTCCTAGGTTTTAAAGGGCGCTATTTCCGAGTTTACTTTCAGCTTTTCGTTCACGCATGCACATTTAGATTTTCAGTTGCTGTTGAAGTTTTTTATGATAAAGGTTTCGTTTATTGGGTTTTCGATGGTTCTGATTCAATTTTTTGCATCTGATTTTCTATCGCCCATGCGCATTTCGCTTTTCCGTTACTGTTGAATATTTATATTTTATAGGAATCGTTTTTGAGGTTATTGATTGACTTTTGATCGCGCAAGCGCTTTGCGAAGTACTGACACTGGTGAAGTGTTCTTTGATGTAGAAATGGTTTATTAGGTTTTCGCGGATTCTGATTGCATATTTCAAATTATATTTTATATCGAGCATCCACATTTCAAATTACAAATTATATTTAACGTTTTGTTTTATTAAATCGTCCTATAAATCCTAATAAACAATAACTTCACCGAAAAAATAGGAATTGTAATGGTTATTCGAAATGAGCATGTTCGATAAAATATCAAATTCGAAAAACCGAATAAGAACCTTTGAAAATCTAATAAAAGGTCCTTATTAACGCGGAAAATTCCAATAAGGACAGTAAATCGAAATGCGCAAGCGCGATCAAAATCCCGATAGTAAATTTGAAAATATAGTCATTGATAACATAATAAACGATACCGGTACCAAAGAAATGTCAAATAATTCGAAATGCGCATACGCTTTAAAAAATTAAATCCAAAAAGGAATCAGAACCTTCGAAAACTTAATAAACGATCCCTATATCATAGTAAACTTCAACATTAACGGAAAAGCGAAATGCACATGCATGATCCAAAATTTAACTGGAGAAATGGAATCAGATACGTTGCAAGCCTAATAAAGGATCCCTTTACAATAGAAAACTTCAACGGTAACGGAATTTATGCGAAATCATATATTAAATTAAAAAAAATTGAATAAGAACCCTCGTAAACCTAATAAATGATTCATATATCATAGAAAACGAAATAACATTATGCGCAAGGGCGATCGAAAATCCAATTAAAAAAAAAAATGAAATTAGATCTCTCGAAAAACTAATAAACGATTTCTATCCCATCCTCATAGAAAACTTTAACAGAAAATCGAAATGCGCATGCGCGATAGAAAATCTCCTAAAAAAATTGAATAAGAACCATCGGAAACCCAATAAACGAAACATTTATCATAAAAAAATTCAACAGCAACTGAAAATCTAAATGTGCATGCGTGAACGAAAAGCTGAAAGTAAACTCGGAAATAGCGCCCTTTAAAACCTAGGAAACGATACCTATACCGATGAATTTTGAAAACTAATAATCAAGTAGAAATGCTGGTGGCAAAACAAATATTCGGTTGTAAATTCGACACTAGCAAGTTCGAAAACCGAGTGAACGGTTTCCAAATCGCTGAAATCCATCCCTTCTACCTTCAAATATATAATGAATATTTAAAAATAAACAAATAATTTGATTTAAAAAATTTAAACTATTTAAAATTAGAACTGAATATTATCTAATAAACGAAAAAATATCGAAAGACAATATTTCAAAAGTCATTATTATAATAAAAATATTATTTTTTTCAACGATAAAATAAATAAGATAGAATTAATTCATGTCCCGTTGGGTTACAATTGAAATGGAGAAGGTTACCATTTAAATAGAAAAGGTTACAATTGAATTGGAAAAGGTGACAATTGATTTGGAAACAGTTACAATTGGCAATTGATTTGGAAAAGAAAATATTACAATTGACTTGGAAATGCTATATATAGTACAACCCTCCAAAAAAATAGGAAAAATAGTTAGGGCGAAAAGAAAATTTTATTTGCGCATAACTTAAAAAATATATATTTCATTGTTATATTTATATCTAATCATTTCAACGGTGATTAAATTCACTACAAAACAAACAAAAAAAATCATCGAAATTGAACCAATATTAGCAAAGATATGGCGTATTGATGAATTCAGGACCCTCTGAAAACCGGTTCACCATTGTTTAGTTTTTGACAACTCAAAAACCACACATCTCCCGGAAAATTCCAGTTGTCCTTTTGAAAGATAATTTAATTTTCTGCAAATCTAAACATCGCAAAAAAATATCTTAATTGGACTAATATTAGGGAAGATGTAGCGAAAAATTATAGTTTGGACTGCAATTGAAATGGAGAAATCGTGGAATGTACACTCCATATGTTTTTGATCTGTTACTATTTGGAAATAATAGACCATTGTGTAATAGTTTGCAGCTTTTTAATTTATAAATTTAATTTGATAAAGCCCAATCCTATAATCACTAATCAGTAGCAATATTAAATTTCAATTTAGGATTCATCTGACCGAGCGATGCAACATAAAAGGGCCTTGCAGACGTGTTATATTTTCATTTAATGAGGACATTGCCAAGTCTTATTTATATTGGGATCTCGATGATTTTTGGAGTGTTCATTACCGCAGATAATTTACAATAAATTGCAGCCTGAATGCTCTCCTGGCGGATAGGGACAGAAAGGCAAAGGAATTGGCCAGGGCCCTGATTTGTTGCTCACGCTACCTTCCGTGCACCCCTTCCCTCCAGCCAGGATCATATTATCGCCTATTTTCGCCTCGCATTAAATAAAACCAAACAAGATTTTCGCCTATTTTCTTATCCGTGCCTTTTTACTATTAGCGGTGGTTGGTTGTGTGTAGCATAGAGAAGGAATTCATTGTCGCATCATTATGCAAGATATTATTTATCTCGCTTTGTACTGAATTGTTTATTAATCTTCTAAATTCAATTATTTCTAATGTTAGATTGCGAATTGAGATATTGATCCGACATTTGAGCCATTCATTTTTTTATATCAACTACTGAGATCATGGGCGTAGATTAGATTCCCCCTCAGCTATGCAGCTGTCTTTCCTTCCAACGTGTATTTGTTTAAAATTTCGGAGCCAATCCTCGCAAACTATTATTGAAGATATAATATTTTAAAAAACAAATATTGCTCTTTTGAGTTTTGCTGTAAATTATTGCATGGCTCCATCGACTCTCTATACATTAAAAAAAAAATAGAAAATATCCCTCCCTTCTGTTTTAAACTGGATACGTTCTTGATAGGGATACAATTAGAAGATTCCAAATACAAAGCCTTACCTAATACCGGTACACAACTACACAGTCCACGTTTCGCAAATTCAGGGATCATCAGGACATAAAGACCAAGATCACATATATGCAGACCTACAGCCCAGTATCCCACTTGATGCGTCTTTTTAGACTGTTGGTGTGAGTTTTGTGATGTATCTGGTTTGCATGTGTTGATGCCTGATTGTGCGAAACGCTGTCTGGTTAGTTGTTTACCGGTATTTTAGAGACAAACTGTGTACGAGGAATTAATTTATGTCTCTTTTTGATTTATTGCTCTTTTTTATTAACTATCATATTAATATAAATATTAAATACCTCCAATGAAAAAAGTAGCTACACCAAACGACTATCGATTTAAACCAAAATTACATATGCATGTAATTTTATATAAATAGATTTTAGCATTTTAATTTATTTAAAATATATCATCAGAAATTTTTGTATAACGCTTATTTTCAGTTGACGTTCCGAACATTCAAATCTTATGCCATTTTTCTTTTTTTAAAGATCTCTATCTACCAATCTATTCCTGGATTCAATTTTTTTTCCGCTTCTTTTCCAGATATATCGTTACTTTTCAGATTATTTTTCATGCAAAAACACCTCAAAATATACTTACAATCATATAATTACAATATAATTAAAAAAATCGTACAGAGGATGTTTCTTCCCCACACCCGCGGGGTTTTTTAGGTGTAGAATCACTCAGAGTGCAAGAAATGAGAATTGCAAAGAAGTATATATAAGCAATCTCGTGAATAAAGATCCTTCGTATTTACTAATTATATTGTTGTGAGTGGTGACGTCATCAACTCGACACTCAAAATTGGTCAACTCGCTTTCTGTATTTCCGTCTTAGTTCCAAATCCGAATATTCGTTTGGCGATATGGAAAGGCATATTTTATCTCTTAAATGATGCCAATTCTTACTTTTTAGCATTTATAGAAGCGAAGCTGTGAGCGTTAAAAAATTACACTGAAAGCGTCTTAAAATATTTCTGTCCTAATACCCCAGATGGAGGAACGTAATTTTACGTTATACAAAATTGGGGAAAGTTAAAAGTTAACAAAGGAGACAACAATGAACTGAATTTTTATTTCAAATCCCTATGAGATACAAAATATAATAGAGGGAGTGATTTTACGAAGAATTTCAGTCCCTATTTTCACTAGAAGTGTGATATCGTCAGCTTTTTCATTTAAGAATTTGTCTTTATTTTATTTTTTTTATGTAGAAGCAAAATCTTTTCGGATGATCCGTGTTTCGGATTTGACGAATTTTTACCGTGTTATATCAAATTCTGTCGCCTATGATCATTAGTTTTGACTCGTACCATTCATATGAGATGAAGAAATAAATAGTAAAAAATAATACAAGACAACCCCGTATTTACCTACAATACTTTTGCTCATAATGTCACTTAAACGAGGCTATTTTCTTTTTAATCGGGCTATAATATCTTCCAAATATCCGACCATATTAATCACTTTATTACTCAATGGAGCTCATACATTCCTTGTATGAGACTATGCCAGACAAGATTGTGGGATTACGACTGTAATCCACTAATGCGCTGACTAAAATTTAAAAAAAATAAAAAAAAAATATATATATATATATATATATATATATATATATATATATATATATATATATATATATATATATATATATATATATATATATGCGATTTAAAACATCCAAATGAAAAACAATATTATTTATTATTCATAGACAGCTTCCTACTGAATGTTATAAACAAGGTAATGGAACTGAAATAAGACTTAGATATTGTTGGTTATTGGCTCAACAGCCTGTGTAATGACCTCTTAAATTCGTAGTTAATGTCGGTTCTTGGCAATATCCAATAGCTAGCATGTTTTCTTCCAGCGAAATATCTGAGCAGGCCATTCCAGAGATGGTTATTGATACTTTTATAGCTTCCCCTCCACCGGTCTTATCGCTCCATACTTTACCCTCCCCCCTCCACCCGACAGCTCTTGGCCGTGTTGAAGAGTCTTCCAGTTATTGGCTATCGTCTTGAGGGTCTCTCGGTCAGTCCGTTGTCTGTTCTACACTTTATCATCGGAACTCTCTTGTTATTTTTTTCATCATTGTGACATGATATGCAACAGAAAATAAAATAGTTGGACAAAAATATACAGAAGTCATATTAAAATTCAATGGAAAAAAAAAATTATTCCTCTGCAAGCATTAAGGAAGGGTCTAGGGTTCGGTACTTGATTTGGGACTGTTTTTTGACCACTGCTCAGCGTCCACACTCAACTACCAGGTTTCTTTCCTACCCTTGAAGAATAAGGCGCTTCATTATGACACTTTTTATGCTCCAGGAAGTTTTACCGGCACTAGAACCAAATATAAATTCAAATTCACGGCTGAAATAACAGAAAATAATTTTTCTCGCACAGTCCCTTCTCCATTCTATAAAAATAAAAGTCTATAATAAATAAGTAAATAAAACTCCAAATGATTTCTATAAATTAATTATATAATTATGTAAAAGTAACATAATGGGCTGTATATATTTTTTTTATCGTTTTATCAAATTTTTATCAAGAAATTAAATACGTACTTAAAACCAGTTTAATATTTGCCAATAACTAATACTTTCGTCTGAAGGATTAAGTAAGCTGGCTTTTAAACATTTGGCTCGTGCAATGAAGCCTTTGTTCATCAGTTGCAGTCGAACCAGAAATATGACGGTTTCTTACGAAATACTGGTAATGTTAAAACAAAAAATCGTAAAAAAAATTACGACCTCTGAAGCAATACGTCAAATTATTCAAACACGAGGTGAAGGTGTTCTTGATCACCGAACAGAGCGGCGCAGATTTAAAATGTTCAGCAGCAGAGATATAGAACAAGGGCTGGCCTGAACCATCAATGGATATTGACGTGATTCCATGAGGCTCTGATGGGCGTTCCATGAACTCTGAACTGTAACACGAGCAGGTAGATAAGAAACATAGGAAATTATCACAGTATCATCCAGATTTGGCTAACCGTCAGGGTGTTATAAGTACCAGCCGGGTTACGTACTTAGGTACTACGTACTCTGGTGCATATTTCCAATCGGACCAAGGAAAAGTTGAGATATCTGGGAATCGAAATTCTGCCATACTTACATGATAGTCCAGACATCACTCCATCAGATTTTCAATTATTTCGTTCAATGGCCCACTTTATTCGAGGAAAAAATAAATAAAATAATTTTTGAGTGGTTGAAATTGCGGCGAGTTTTTTATCAGCCGTACCAAGGAGAAGTACCAGTATGGCATCGAACAACTGGTTGAAAGATAGTTGACAACAATGGATCACAATGGGCTATATTTTGTATATTAATTTGCTATTGTATTAAAAATATAATTTTTTTGCTGGAAAACGGTATTTTTTTTTTATTTCGGAAAACGTGTTGTAACGAGCTGCGTCATTGCGCAAACAAGGGTCTATCTTTTAAGGTATTTAACTAATTTTAAAGTGTAAATCCTTGTAGATGTTTATATCTTAACGGTAACCCTCCACACTCTAAAAAGACATAAAATTCTCTCTTTTATGACAAAAATATATTTTTAAAAAAAAGTAATGGTTTGATAGTTCTGTACATTGGCCACATTCTATACCAGGCAGAAATCTTCTCTCTGGTTCTAGATTTCTTGAAAAAATAATGGAAAATAGAATTCAAATTAGATAGGTGCCAAATAATGAAATATCTTATTCTCCTGCTGTTGACGTGTTCATCTCACAAATTTATTATGTTATTTATATGAATGTAAATCTTATATACCTAATTTGTGAAGTTTTGCATTATATTTTAAAATAATTTTTGATGAAAATCAATAATGACCTTTAAGTAAAATACCACTTCCGGTAATCATGTAGTGACCAAAAAGGGAGGTTCACAACAAGATTTGTCAGCAATTCTAAATACAAAATTTTAACTTTCTACGGCTAACCGTTTTTGAGTTATGCGAGATACGCACGTACGTACAGACGTCAAGAAGAAACTATTATAAATGGATTCAGGGATGGCCAAAATCTGAAAATCGAAAATTTTCGCGACTACAATACTTTCTTTACTTCGTACAAGGAAGTAAAAAGAAAACTGTTTGATATAATGTGAAAAGAAATAATCGCCTTTTACTCTCTCCCGTCTATTTCAATTGTTGGCTGGTGCAACGTTGGATGTGATGTTTTTCAAAATTACTTTTTTTGGTTGAATAAAATTTTCTATGATTCACTATGGAAAAGCTCAGGCTTAAGCTCTCATAATCTACACAGTGTAGCAATTAGTTT
Organism: Rhaphigaster nebulosa; assembly: GCA_948150685.1. Classification (NCBI taxonomy): domain Eukaryota; kingdom Metazoa; phylum Arthropoda; class Insecta; order Hemiptera; family Pentatomidae; genus Rhaphigaster; species Rhaphigaster nebulosa. Next base: position 89,663,766 of record OX411310.1, read on the forward strand.
TAGAATTTAATCCTTAACATTCCAATTTGGTGAGTATATAGCGAATGTTATTCCGTCAACAAAAGTAACTGCGAAAAAATTCACATCTACATTGCTCCATTCGAAAATTCATTTATGGATAATGGTATGGGTTTCTAATTAAATACCCATCCAAACAAGGGAATTGAGAAATTGTATTTATTTTAATTAATTCCTGATTGATAACATTATTCAAGATATAATTTAAATCTAATATTCTCATATGATAACGTCTAGTTACTCTATCTAGGTGCCATTGACTCTCGCCCGTAGATCCCACGGTACTAGATTTAATAAATAATTAATATTAATTAATAGATACCCTTTTCTGATGGAAAATATTTTCTAATCCACTTAGTATTATTGCTAGTAGTAACAAGTAGACTTAGCTTCTTCTTCATCGTCCTCCTTTAGTGCCTTTCAGCGTGGAGGTGCTAACCGGTTGGAAGAAGCAATCCGGAAAAAGGGGTACGAAGTCGTCAAGGATAAGACGTATACAGGCAGCGAGAGAAGGCGGACGATGTGTGTTCCGGAGGCGGTAAAACTTCATTAATTGACTAATTGACTCATTTACCAAATAAAGCTATGCACCAAATTACATCCAGAGTGCTCAATGTATCTATTCTAAATTACTATGGATGGTACAGACTACTCCAAGCTAGTAGGTACATAGTATCCCCATTAGTGCAGTGAAAAAAAATTGTTGTGCTATTAAAATTATTTGTTTTAACTTCGAAATTGTTTGTTATTCGGGTACTCATTTTAAATTTTCGTTTAATAGCCTTGATGTAATTTTAGATCAGCACTAGATTTGGACATAGAATAATTTTTTTAATATTAATTAATGTACGAACTACCAAATAAATAAATTAAATTTGTACGTCCAATTATTCTAACTTAATGATGATATAGATTTAATTAATGGACTTAAACGACATTATATTATTATACAACGACAATAATTTATTAGAACTAGGTCTTGTTTAATAGTCTAACGATAAAAAAGTGGAATACACTGATTTAATAAAATATACTTCATTTATAATATTTTAGAAATAAATGGCTCTCACACAATTCCATGTACTGAAGGTGTCAGGAAAAATTATTACAAAAATATACTATTCTATAAAAATATTCTAGAGGAATATCGGAAATATATATATTGGAAAGCTTCCAAGAAGCGCCAAAGCTCGAGAACAACAGCTCTAAACTTTCAGAAGGAGGAAGAATAGAGCTAAAAAAATAAAGAAAGAAGTTCTGGCTTGATAAAAAAGCAAAAAACATTTGCTATGTGATTGCCCAATACTTCAAAGTCAAATATTATAGAAAAAATATCTGATGTGGACATGACACACATGACACAAAGAAGACATGACTTTCTTGTACGCCTATTAAATTATAAATCCGTAGCTCATAAAGTGATACTGAATTTGGTTACTAGTTTCCGAAGATTACAATAAAAACGACACTCGGCGTCCCGACATCCATCTATTGACATACACACACACACAGACACACACTCTTGTTTTCCAAGATATTTCTTCATGTTTCGTGACAACAATAAAACTGTCAATATCACTGGATAAAGCATTGGAAATAGACAGTTTCGACATTTTAAGCGGAAAAACCCACTTAACTAATATCTTATTCTCATGCTGCAAACTTGTTGATCTCACAAATGGAGAGGAAAACCAGTATTTTAATTTCCATTTTATTACTTAAAACAAGTAATAACAATTTTTAATTGAATTGGAAACCAAATTGCGTTTGTAACCTTTATTACCGAAACATATGATTTATGCATTTAATTTAAATATAATTTTTGATGTAAGCTTATTATGACCTGCAAGCAAAGTACCCTTCTCGGCTCACCAATATTAACCAAAATATAGTAAATACATTCATATCGATATAAAAGCCCTATTTACCAAATTTTAGATAATTTGAATTATATTTTAATATAATTTTTGATGAAAGTCTAATATTACTTCAAGTAAAGTACCGCTTCCGGTTTTCCAATTTAGACCAAAATCTAGTATGTTATTTAAATCAATATATAAATTGTAAATAATAAATTTGAGAAGTTTTGTATAGTATTTTAATATAATTTTTGATGGAAATCAATTATGACCTTCAGATAAAGTACCACTTCCGGTAATCAAGCAGTGACTAAAAAGGGAGGTTCACAACTAGATTTTAAAAGAATCTTAAATACAAAATTATATCTTTCTACAGCTAACCGTTTTTGAGTTATGCGAGATACGAACATACGAACGTACGTACAGACGCCACGATGAAACTAGTCAAAATGGATTCAGGGATGGTCAAAATGGATATTTCCGTTGAAATCTGAAAACCGAAAATTTTCGCGATTACAATACTTCCTTTACTTCGTACAAGGAAGTAAAAACAAAAGAAAAATTTGCGGACGGATTTTTTTTACATTAAAGTACTTATAACGTTTTGGACTATTGAATATTTTATTTTATTATACAAATGTGACTAATTTACTCTTTCAAAAAAAAAAAATCACAAATTTCTCAATTTCTGGTGTGGATGCACAGGGTTAGTACACCATTTGAAACATGACGTAGATTTAACCTTACTGTTCTTCTCGTTTGTCTTTAGACAAGATGAAAACGCATAAGGGAGACAAATTTAGGACTTTACCTATAAAACAATGACAGCTTTCCCTATCTTAACGAGCATGCGTACGGTTCTCTGACAATTGGTGTATTAAAGTAATACTTTAATCTACGAAAAGTGATGATAAAAGAAAAAATATTTTTTCTTGATGGACTAGAATAGAGTTCTGAAGTTGACCTCATTCCATAGTTGGAAAAATACTGAAGCAAAACACAATTATTTTACTGTCAATAGTGAGCTGGGTCGTATTTCAGCTCAACGATAGATAACTGGAGGGACGAATTCAGATGGCAGGACTGATTTCGAGCATCTTACATTACATGACCCTTTATAAAGTTTTGTTGTTCAGATTTTTTTTTTATTATAACATAGACAATAGTACATCTTTGCTGTAGAACCATATAAATAATTTCCTGGTAGATCCAGAGAAAATGTTTTTTTGAAAAATATGACTGACCAGAATCCCCTTGTTATTGCCTCTGCTGAGCTCATCTAACAATGTGCTCTCATAAAGTTTTTACCCCTCGCGGACATCCCCTTTCTTTCGACAAGCACGGCAATGTGGATAACGGAAAAAGTTTCCCTTGTATGAATATTTCAATCTTTTTCTTTTGCTGGAGCAACAGGCACTGGCGGCCGTTTTCCAGCATTTATCTCTGTCGAGGGCCTTCTAATGCTCCCACCATTTCCCATTTTTCTGTTATTCCTCATGCCCCAGACGTTCGTTGTGGGAATTCCTTATCACAAATAGTCCTTTTTGTGAAAATATTTCATTTTGTAATATCTCTCTGACACTTGCTTTTAAATTAAATGACAGGACGTTATGCGAACAATAAGTATAGACTAGATGTATATTTATTTATTTATATGGACTAAGGTGAATAAAACATGTTATAGAGAATATTACGGGAGTACAGAGCTTTTCTCTAGAAAAAAAAATTTCCTTTCCATTTTATTTATATTTGAAATTGAGGTAACTGAGTCTGGCAACTATTTTAGGTTATTATCTACGTGTGCTAGTGAGCTTTCAATAAAAAAGGTATTTACATGTTTTGAAATACCTGGTAATTAATTAGAAATATTACAATATTTGTTTGAAAACAGTTATTTACTTAAACCATGGCTTTTAAACAACTTCTTCTTCAATTTGTTTCTGGACTCCTGGTATAGTAACTTAGGTCTGATACTTTTCAATTAAAACATGTGCTTGGGTTTTAAATTAATTCATTATTCCATTTTATTCCCTGCTCTAGAAGTAAGTTATACATATTGGTTTTAATGTAATAAATTAGTAAAATGCCATTAAACCTGCACCACTTAATCCATAAGGGGTCTTGGGTTCAATGCTTGGTAAAGAAGTACTGTTTCTTGACCGGTGGTTATACCAGGAGGTAATGTGGTTGCCTAGCACCTTCGCTCAAGCAGGATTGTCCCCCACCTCAATAAAGGAGGTTAGATATTCCCCCAGGAGGGTATCCTAACCCTCCTTGATTTTTCAGTTTGACTATGGAGTCGATTCACGAACGATAGAACCGAATAAATAAATTATCTTCCATAGTAAGACTCTTCAACCCACTCTTCAAGATCACATTAAAACAAAACAGCATGTATTCTGAACACCGACTACATTTACAGTCTTCAGAACACCGACGTTTTATAACCTGTCGTCCAATAGCCTGCAAGACGACGGGTTATAAATTATTGTTTTTTTTTTTTTGTTTTTTTGATAAGATGGTAGCTTTCATTTTTCATAGATTTGATGGTCATATTCAGAAGGACTTTTTGATTCAAATTTGGGCTATGAGCTACTAAAAATTAACCGATTCTGATGCTTACTAGGATTTAAAAAAATATTAATTGGAGGCTTAAAATATAAGAAAAGAAACTTTTATATATAAAAAAAAATCCTAAAGAAATTCATGTTAATAGTGGTTATGAAATTTTTTATTTCTGTCAGTTCATGCACAGTATGGAATTAAACTGGAAGAATGTTTTATTATTGGAGATATAGTGAACATTGACAGTGTTCACTTGATCTGATTATTTTGAAAACAGTCTTTTGGTGAAATCTGTTATCGTTCCTATAATGGTTCTGTTGTGCTTCTAAGAATGCTACTAGACAATCGTCCTTAAGTTATGGGAAAAATCAATAATTATTGGCTTACTATGAACCATTAAGAACTTATTAACCTTCTCATAGATCAATTATCGGTTTACTAATTAATTATACATTATTTTTATTTTATTTTTTCTATGTAGGTAATTTATCTTATTCCATAATATATTACACTAATTGTGCCATAGTAAATCTTAATTGCTTAAATGCTTATTATTTTTTCTCAATTAATTTAGTAGAGGAAATGGGTCAAAAGCGGACCCCCGATTTGTTTTTTCTTAACAATTTCCATAAGTGTGTGGTGATATAAATCTGAAAAGTTAAAAAAAAATAAATACAATCTACCTTGTTTTGAGGTGCTTTGGTACGAAAATTGAAAAAAATTAAACGTTATTTTTTTTATAAATTACGAAAAGTTGTTTTGTTTTAATGACATGAAAATCTAGGCCTTACGTCAAACCTATGGTTTAAGATCCTGTTGGTGTCATAGCATAATCTTTAGATAGAAACATTTATTTATTTAATAAATTGAATTATCGCTTATTTAGGCCCGTAATTTTATTTTATAGAATTTATTCTGCTGTAAATTTATTTGCTGAACTAGATAGATATGTATTTTATTTATAAAGTATTCTACACATATTCCCCTGGAAACCGGTTCACCTTTGGTTAGTTATTTGATAACTCGAAAACGTAACATTTTCCGGAACATTCCACATGCTCATTTGAAAAATAATCAGATTTTCTCGACTCTAAACCAAATCGATAAAGGAAGTCGTGTGGGCGGACAAACCAGATATTTTTGAAATATACATATCTGGAAATAATAAACCATCATGTAATAATTTGTAGCGCTTTTTACGATCTACGGCTGTGAGTTTTAAATTCCATACATCTTATTAACCGTTACAGTCTTTAGAATATCGACTACTTAAAATTCTTTGAACATATTGCAGTAAAAATATTTTATTTTTTTAATTTTTAATTTTTATGTAGCTGTCTGACACCGATAGATAGATGTTGCCTTCTGGTCGGGCAGATTTGTTATTCTTTGTTGAATAAACTCTCTATATTGCATCTCTTAATCTTAATGGTTTAAATGAGAATAAAACTACAACGTTAATTGTCATTAGTTCAAGGGTCTATTAGGTGTCATAAAAGTAGGTGAATATTTTGCGCCTACTGTCGGCAGACCTGACCGTAACAATTTTCAACAGGTTTTAAGTTTTTTAAACATAAAAAAAAATTTTTACTTTCTCATAGGGAACCACATAGATCCAGAAACAATAAAAAAGTAAAAAGTTCGAAAAATAATGGATAAAACACTTAACTCCACTGTACATACTTCAGAATCAGAAATCTTTTGTTCTTGTTGAAAACTGTGAAATTAACTCAATTGCTAGATATTTTAGTCAAGAAGTGGTTGTATTCCTGAAATTATAGTATTTTATACTTATTTTATACCTATTAAAGAGAAGTTGTATCTGTGACTTCATAGACAAACAAATTTACACCATTAACCGTCCCCAGCCAAGTTGCCGATCCACGGAACCAGTTTTGTATATAAAGGAAGGGCACTTTGAAAGGGCTTACACCTCCTCCCATTTTGTAAAGGCATTAGCGGATTGAATGCAGGCTGAACTTTACGATCTGTTATTAAGGAAACAATCTTGTTCCGCTATGCCTCCATAAATCAACCCTCTTCCTTGCCTGTCTTCGCCTTCCAGCCCTGTTTGCTGTCTCACCTACTTATAATATAGCTTATATAGTCTATTTTACCTTTTATCGCAACACGAGAATCGTAAGCAGAATGTATTGCCCATATATCAGTTGTATCTGCATTCAGAGTAGTCTCAGAAATTTATCTTGATTTGTCTTCTTATAGATAGATAGAATCAATTTATGTAAATAACTATGGCTCTACATTAGTAATAATGCAGGAAATAAAATAAATAAATTGAAATTAAATATCTGGTATGTCCAATCTGATGACCTTCCTTACCGTTTTGGGTTAAGGTAAATTACAAAAAATGTTTGCTGTATCTCTTCACCTATATTAGTCCAACTATTTTTTATTTTATTTTTTGCTTTAGTTATGTAAATAATCAAATTATCTTTCAAATCCACATCTGGAATATTCCAGGAAATGTATATTTATCGAGTTATTTAAAACTAAACTATGGCGACCCGGTGCCCATTTAAACGTGCGAAGAATGATTTATAGCATGTGTACAAAGTTCAAATCTCTGCTAATACTGGGCCGATTTGGATGATTTTTCTTTTTTCGATTTGTAGCGAATTTAATTGCCTTTCAAATGATTAAGCAAATTATTCATCAAAAAATGTATACTTTTTGAGTTAGGTATGCGAAAATAAAATTTTATTTTATTCATAATTTTTTTCAGGAATATAATATATAGAAAAATTAAAAGTGCTTTATGGGGAAGATTTAAGGAAAGTTTCATCAAAATCATTTGAGCCGTTTTGGCTCTACAGTCCATAGAAAACATGTTTTTCGGCTATAGCGCTCTGGGTGGCAGATTAAGAACACACATCGGGGGGGAGGGGAGAGGGAGAGATGGAGGAGGGCAAAGCACTACATAACAAAACAATAATCAACAAAATAATTCAATGCATTCATTTCAGATGCACCCTCACTCCTGTCCGATGGCTTTCCATACATTGGCTTCCGTATAATTTAAAGGTCTATTATTTTTTTGAGAAAATACGACTAAAAACTGAAATGGTTTCCATGGGAACATTCGTAAAATACTTTCTAAAGTAAAAATGTTTTAAAATAAACATGGCTTAAAATCCTAATCTTTTCTAATACTGGTCCGATTTAGACGAAATATATATTTTTTTTATTGTAGAGAATTTGATTTTCTTATAAATACGACAAGTTTTCAAACGTCTAGCTAAATCTAGAGGGGTTCTAGAAATGCGCAAATCTTTGAAAACGTGGGGAGTAGGAGTAGGAGAGAAAAGTTGAAACTTCCAAAAGACACTTCACTAACATTAACTCAATTCACATACAAATTTTAAACCTCTAACACAATTAGGAGGAACTTTAGTGGTGCGTAAAACCTTAAAAAAAAACAAAATTTGCACACAATTTTATGATATCATACCGCCTAAACAAAACCCTACGTACCGAATTTTAACTCATTTGATCCAAAGGGGGACAGCTGGAAGTGCCCGAGCCGGGTAGGGCCGGGGTAGCCGAACGGTCTTAGCCGCTTGCAATAGTAATCATGGTTAAGCAGCACCGACTGTGATTAGTACAGAATTGGATGACCGCAAACCGGAGAAATCTACGAACCTTCCCTTCCTTCCCCCTTGGCTATGTGAGGCTCGTCAGTCTAATGGAGGCAACTTACAACGATCGGGTGTAGGAGTGATGGCCCTATCCTATGTACTTGAATCCTAGAATCGCTTTGTGGCCAAGTAACCTGGGAGGTTTGATCCATGGACGGTCTATTTCGGGAAAAAAATATAGGCCTTTGTGCGCCTGCTGACCCCGAACTGCCATAATCACCAGGGATCCAGATCTAGACTAATTTATCACTGTCCTTGAACCCGAGTGAGTCAATTAAATAACTTGGTACACTAAATCACTTTTTAAAAACTTTATTTAAGGAAAACTTACAAAACTGAAATAGCGTTACAACTATAGGAAGCTACAACTATGACTAACTAGACGGTAATGAACGAGATGCTCTAGATCTGAGGGATATATATACTATAACCATCATACTGCTGACTCAGGGGTTGCTGAGGACTGGATGAGTCCATAACTGTCTATATATTAAACATCCCTATGATCGCGGGTTACGGAAAGGATATAAAATGCACCCCAGCGTCTCCGATGACCTTCAATACTGTGTATAGTCTTGGATTAAAATACGGCAGATAAATGAATGATTGATTGTAATATTTATAATTTTTGAGTGATAACAATAATTTTTCGAGAATGTTAACTGAAAATTATGTATTGTTTATATATTACGTACATATTGTTTATATAACTATACATACCCAATAATAAATAGGTTATTTTTTTAAGTTCCCTGAATAAGTAGCGCAGGCTACCCCTCTTTAATTTGGCCATTTTAAAGATATAATTTACTTTAAATATATACTATAAATTCATTATAATATCGAAATTTAAGGTTAATGTTTAAGAAATGTAATTAGACTCTTGATACAATTTAACGTATAGTTTACAATTAGACCTACCCTCATAATAATTTTTAAGTACAGCATTAAATATGAAATTAGTATTTTTCTAATCCATGCACACAATTTATAACTAATGGTGACGAACTTATCATTTTTACTACTGTAACATTTTTTTTTCTTAAGAGATGATCAAACGGTCAAAATTTTCGCTCTGTCATATTTTTACTTCCTTGTACGTAGTAAAGGAAGTATTGTAATCGCGAAAATTTTCGGTTTTCAGATTTCAACGGAAATATCCATTTGACCATCCCTGAGTCCATTTTGACTAGTTTCGTCGTGGCGTCTGTAACGGTCAAAAACTACTGTCAAAAACGGTTAGCCTTCCTTTTTGGTCACTACATGATCATCGAAAGTGGTACTTTACTTGAAGATCATTATTGATTTTCATCAAAAATTATGTTAAAATACTTTGCAAAACATCTCAAATTTAGTATTTATAACTTATATATTGATTTAAATAACATACTAGATTTTGTTCTCAATTGGAAAACCGAAAGCGGTACTTAACTTGAAGGTCATAATAAACTTTCATCAAAAATATTAGAATATAATATAAAGCATCTCAAATTTGGTAAATAGGACTTTTATATCGATATAAATGTATTTACTAGATTTTTGTTAAAATTGGTGAGCCGAAAAGGGAACTTTACTTGTAGGTCATGATAAACTTACATCAAAAATTATTTTAAAATTAACTACAGAAATCATACGTTTCGGTAATAAAGGTTAAAAACGTACTTTGGTTTCCAATCCAATTAAACATTTTTATTACTTGTTTTAAATGTTTTATAAAATTGAGTGTAAAATACTGGTTTTCCTCCCCATTTGTGAGATGAACAAGTCTGCAGCAGGAAAATAAGACATAAGTTGAGTGAATTTTTCCGTTTAAAATGTCTAAACTGTCGATTTCCAATGCTTTATCTAGTGATATTGTCAGTTTAAATGTTGTCACGGAACACGAAGAAATCTCTTGGAAATTTCAGTTATCATGAGACCTCCAGAAACAAGAGTATATCTGTGTGTGTGTGTGTACACACACATGTGTGTGTGAGTGTGTGTGTGTCTGTGTGTCTGTGTGTGTGTGTGTACACACACATGTGTGTGTGAGTGTGTGTGTGTGTGTCTGTGTGTGTGAGTGTGTGTGAGTGTCAATCGATGGATGTCGCGACGCCGAGTATTGTTTTTGAGATACTGCAATCTTCGGAAACTAGTAACCAAATTCAGGATTACTTTTTGAGCCAGCGATTTTTAGTTTAATAGGCGTACAAGTTAACTGATGGGTATGATAAACAACTTTCAGCATTATTAGCAACAAAAATTGAAAATTTATCATACCAAAAAAGTATCTATTCAGCAACACTTGTAAAAATATTCATCTTTTCAGGTAGATTAAATTATTTTGCATTAAGATCATTTCGATTTAAAACCTATTTTGAGGAATTATGCTTCGATTCGGATCATTGGGGACAATTTTGTATTTGAATAAGACATTACCTATTAAGTGAAAACCATTAGCTGAGTGTTATAACAAAACAATATGTCAACTGTTATTGTATAGATACTTTTTTGCGTGATAAATTTTTAATTTTTGTTGTTAATTAGATTAACAACCCATTAGGAAATGGGTTTCCTCCAAAATGGGTCGTAAATCGAAATGATTAAGTTCTACCTCAAAAAAATTAATTGTTCGATTTCTGTTGTTAATTAGGTTGTACAATTATTATTTGGATTTTTGTGTCAGTGTAGTTTTCTTTAGCCTAAACATCTTCTGCACATGCCCTCCAGTCTTTTCGTCACTTTTCATCTTTCTTGGTCTTCCGCTTCCGATGTCAAAATTAACACTGGTAAACCTCTCAGGAACCATAATTTTAACTTGCCGAAACTAGGTCATCTATTTTCCTTCTATGGATGTGAGGATGATTCTATTATTTTTTTTTTTCTTAGAGATAAGTTGTTTTATCGCTAGTATAATACAAATTACTTCTAAATTTGTTTCTGTGTAGGAGGTAGCAGTTTCTCTTCTAATGTCAGTAAATGATCCCTCCATGGAAGAGCTGTGTCATATGCAAATAGCTCACCGGCACAGTCTATCACTAAGGCTGTCAGGGCTGAGTGTTGTAGCAACGACGTCCTCACTAAACTAAAACGGAGAGACATCCACTCCTGCAGCCGTTGATATACCTTGCGATTAATTTTAGCTGGAGCAGGTGAAGGGTCTCCATTTTCTATAGGATCTCAAAGATTCTTCATGTATTTTTGTAGGATGACTTAATCCCACTTGCTATAATCATAGGAAACAATTTTTCTATCTTCCGTTTTATATATATATATATATATATATATATATATATATATATATATATATATATATATATATATATATATATATGATTTTTATATATGAAATACTACATATTTCCTCTTACTATTTAGACGAAGTATTGCGATTGTTAAATTTTGAATCCGTGTTTTCGTCGGAAATAACACGTTTTAAAGCCACCTGAGTCCAAATGACCAAGTCCCGCCAAATGCTTTGTGCGCGTGTGTGTCCTTGTGTATGTGAAAAGCTTAGCTCAATTACGTAAAGTTTTTCGAAATACGAAATTACCTATTTAAGATATGCTTAGGATGTTACAGCAACTTTTTGGTTGAAATCGACTTACCGCAAGTGCCACTTCATACTATCGATTTTACACTTGTTGACAATTTTTTAAAAACGGTTTTGACGATTTTGTTGAAACTTGCCTAAACTTGCTCTTAAAGCCCTCAATGTTCCATTACATTTTTTATGCACGGAGTACATCACCGAAAAAATGCAGGTGAAAGATATGACGAAAAGAAAATTTTATTTGCTATGACTAAGTTATGACTTAAAAAGTATTTATTTTATAGTAAATTGAATACATTCTCAAAAAAAAAAAAAAAAAAAAAAATAAATCGATCCAGTATTAGCAAAGATTGAACAGTATTGAATAGCTTGGACCCCAAACCTAGATGGAAGGCTCGTGTGTCAGAAAGCAAACGGATGCGTCCGAACCGTGCCTTCCTCCATCTAGCTACTCTTGTTCTGAATAATACGCTCTGTTCAACTCAGTTTTATTATTGTTGTAACATGCGTGCACGCCATAAGATTTTTTTAACATAAGTTCTTATAATATTTTTCTCCAGCACAATTGTTTTCGGTTAGAATAGCCGTACCCATGGCACGCCAGAGGTCAGTTGTTGAAATCTCCTCTCGTTCCGGTTTAACTAGATTCGTGAGAGAAAAGAGAGAAGAGGAAACAAAAAATTAGATTGGCCGAGAAGAGGATAAACAGAAGGAGAATAAATAAAAAGCGGCCTGTTTTGTATTTGGCCTCTTGTTTGCTGACGTGCCTCGACCTCCGGAGGATCGGTAGAAGTAATTAGCAACGTACGTGATCTGGATCCGAGATCGTCCTGTCCCTTCCTCTAATAACAATGTCTACTCCCTTCTAAATGTATAACAACAGTCTACCGACGGATAAACAAGGTTACTTTTGCTTCACCGTTTTATCACTTATTTATAAGAGGACTCGTTACTCATAAAGAATAGAGCTATTGATAACAGATTTGGTAAAAATATTGTGAATATGTAAGTGCCTCTCTCGTTCCTGATTTTTTTTATCTTTAAAACGGCAGTTTGAAGCAAACGACTGGTGTGATTGTTTTGTTTCAGCGTAAGTGATGAAAAACTAAATTAATATCTGACACAATGAGTCCTATATGATGGAAATGTTGTTGAAAGAAATTTATCGAGGATAAAAAAAAATATATTAAAAAAAAAATGAAATATATGCCTACGTTTCGGCCCACATAGTAAACCTTCTCACAGCTAAAAAGAACAAGATATGATAAAGATGAAAATCGTAGTGTATTAAATGAAAGTTTATAATTATACTGTTTTTATTACATATTTATCTTACCTTTTTGTTTTTGCTCTATTTAGATTTAGTATTTTTCTTATTCTATTTATTTATTTATTATAATTTGTTTTCTTTTAATTTTAACATTTATTTACTATAATTTTATATTCTTGATAGATACTATGAATTTCGTCGCCATTGTTTCTTGTTTATTTTTATCTATGAAGATAGTCCAGATATAATACCTTTACCATGGACTAAAAGACAAAATTTGTTTATTTTTCATTTGCTCCTGGGTCCAAATCCGGCTATGTCAGATAATTTATCATAGACCTCTAGCATCATATATTTGCGACTATATTGTCCACCGGTATCAATATAATACACTAATTGATCTAGTAATTTCTTGAGAAGGGCGTCTATAATGAATACCAAAGATTATAGTAAGGTTGTGCATATTTAAAACGCTTAATGAATTCCTAATGGTGCAAGGGTTTTAACCAAGGCGATTCTCTTTCTCAGTTTTTTTTAAATTTAGCGTTAGGATACTAATCTCATTAGAGAAGTAATTCGAAACGAAAGATATTTGACTCCGGACCGTAAAGTATCAATTCTTTGATACTGTTAGCTGGAGATGCGAAACCTATTAAACTAAATACAAAGTTAATGGATACCAGTGAAGAATTAACTCTCGAAATAAATAGGGATATATGGTTAGTAATGGAATCGGCATATGTGCCGATATATAATTATATTCATAATATAATATATATTCATAATATGTTATGAATTAGTTATATTTTGGTCTGAGTGGCACTACAACTCGTTGCTGAGTCTTGGCCTCCTTCCAATCGTCACTAGCTCGCGTATGTATGTATATATCTAATTGGGGACTCCAAAGATACATCGGGCATCAGCAGCAATGCCTTTAGTGATAGGTATCTTGCTTTCGTTCTTCTACGCCACCTTTTGTCGTAGATTGGTTCTTTTAGGAGCATTTTTGGTACCTCATTATCTTCCATCCTGACCACATGCCTCACCCAGAGAAATGTGGGTATTGTTTTATCTAATATACCAAATGACAAATGAAAACCGAAATGTGAAATAATTGTTATTAAAAGTATCGAATTACCTTTTAATCCAATCTGAATAGTTACTAATTTTATTTTATTTATTTATTTTTTATTGCAGATAGCAATAATATTCGGTATTTTCAACTCGGGAAGTTTCATATTGGCAGTAATTAAGGGAAAGCTCACTAAGCACAAACATTTCCAATTTTTATAGGTTTGTTATGTTATCATTTTAAATATTTCTCGTTATCAATTAAAATCACAAAAAAAAAAAAATTGCAACCGATCTCCAGATTTATTACCACTGAGTAGTGGTGGTTCCTGGACTTAACACAAATAAAATTATGACTAATTTTACCAATTCAAAAATACGACGTAAAATACCATTCACAAATAGAGACGGCTTCAGTTTTTTTAGTTATAGTACCCCGGAAAAGTCAGTGTAAAGCGGCAGTTCCAAAAGAGTAGAAGTGCTAAATCAGCTGTAGTAAAAAATCCTTGCACATAAACGTCGAGCTGGAGCACGAAAAATTGTGCGCCCGAGGCGAATATTGCCGACAGTCAATGCTCACCCAGCTCTCTCTCCACCTTTTGGCACAGCAATGAGGGCTCACTGCTCAAGCTGTGTGATTATGTTTGTCAGAATAAAAACGTTCCGTTTTCGTAGATTTTCTCAATCTCAAATAAATATTTTCTATTTCTTTTTACTACTATAAAGTGCTTGTATTTTTCTTTTATAAATATAGGGAGTCACGTGCTTCTTAGCACAAACTAATTTACTACCACCGCTATTTATTTTTTTTCTGTTAATGTACCTTCGGTCATTGTTATTTTTTTTTATGCCCTGACTGCTCTGGATTTCTTTTATTTAACTGAAAATGGTGAAACAGCAATTCGCTAAGGTTTTGATTTTTGAGGAGTGAGATAGGATAATGTGTTGAGTGGCTTCATATGTTCTTCGAACACTGGCTAGCCCATAAATGTTTCTCTTGACATACGCGGTTGTTGGCTTTATGAGGAACCTGTTTGCTGATAAATGATTTAAACATTTCCTTAAATGATAACCTACTTAAAATGTTAATGAGATAGAGTATAAACCATTGGTTAAAGCGTGGTGCTGACCAAACTGTCTCTCACTTAACATAACATAAGATCAAGAATATAAAAACCAGTATTTTTTTCCCAGGCCTCTGAAGGACTGATTTTTTAAAAATATTATTTTAACTCTAGCGTTGATATTTTAGTAGTCACCAGCTCGGTAAGCGCCTGTTGCTAAAATCGAAAAGATTGGTAAAACTTTGCTCTAGTCATGGTCTGTACGATGCATAGTGATCGGACGGGGTAGTGACGATCAGCGGTGCCGTATCGGCTATCGCTGTGAAGTTATGGCTCCTGATAGGATTCGAATAACTTCATTAACCTCGAACGAAGAGTTCGCTTTGATTTAAATCTGATGATATGAATTTACACATTCTCTTCTTGATTTTTTTTTTTAATTAAAAAAATATTTTTAAATAATAATAATAGTTTAAATAGTAACTTCCCCGATGTTGTATAATTCCCCTTATAACTTCTAAAATAGATAAAATCTAATGAAAGAATTGTTGAAAGTGACAGCAGATTTTTCTACACCTGTGCCAAATAATGTTCGTACCTATTTTTGTTTTCCCTTACCTCAATATGAAATACATAGTAAGGGAGAGTATTGCAATCGTTAAAATTTTCGAATTAGAGTTGTCAACGGAAATACACGTTCTAAGGTCCCCTGAGTCCAAATAAGCAAGTCTCGCAAAAAGGTCCTGGTGTGTGTATGTGTGTGTGTGTGTGTATGAACAGCATAGCTCAAAAATAAAAAGTCGTATGAAACTGAAACTACGTCTTTAAGATTAAAATATATTTATGGGATGTTACTGCAATTTTTTCTTCAATATCTACTAACCGGAAGTGCCGCTTTATTTAATCGATTTTACTAATAATTTTCTCGAAAACGTCTCTAACGATTTTTGATAATATTTGCTGAAAGTCTTCTCCATAAAGCTCTCTAATTTTTCATATATGAGTGCATCACTGAAGAAATGCAGGGAAAAAAAGTTATGATAAAAAGAATATTTTATTTGCGCATAACATAAAAATATACATTTTATGGTAAATATACATTGTATGAAAGATTTTTTAACCATCTAAAAAAAAAAAAAGAATCCACGAAATCGGACCAACAAAGATACAGCGCATCGGACTAACCGGAATAAGCAATTATATCATCGATTTTACACTTTTTTACAATTGCTTCGTAAACGGCTTCAACGATTTTGATGAAACTTGCCTAATGCCTTCCCTTAAAATCCCTTTAATTTTTCATGTATGTAGTATATCAGGGAGGAAATAAGAGGGAAAAAGTTATAGCGATAAGAAAATTTTAATTACACATAACTCGACAAGTAAGCATTTTACAGTAAATTAAATAAGCATAATTAAATTCCCTAAAAAAACAAAAAAAAATTCTGAATCGGGCATACATTAGCAATTTTCATCTTGACAAACCAAAACGATTTAGTTTATAGAATTATCGTACTAAAGTTGTTTAAATTACTAATTGTTTATACTTTTATGAGAGAATACTTGAAGAAGTGCATTCTGCTGAGTTTATTTCGAGTCGTGTTTATGTGAACTTTTTAAAATTATGTTAAACAGATTATTATTATAGGATGGTATGGGGGAGTTGGGTAACGCGTGCACCGCACCAGATTTTTTAAGTTTTATTTAGGTATTTGTAAAATGATATGCCAAATCTTTATTAACTGAAATATCTTAAAGAATTATTAATCACAAAAAACCAAAAAGGTGGATGAAAACAAATATTTACACATTTATAAACAAAAACAGTAATGCTGGGAAATACTGCATACTGCTATGCCTACCTTAGGCGCTTTCTACAACTCACCTTCTTTAGTCTTGCCTCGTTTCTAGGAACTCGGTTGTCTCGAAACATTGGATAACACGAACTAATTTCTTAGCTCTGTAAAAAGCAATATATTTCCTGGCATATTTTTGTAGATATCCTCGGTTGATACGAATTACTTAGTTAGCACGAATCTCGAACAATTTTCGGTAAAGATAAGGTGAAATTTTTGGCTAACAAGAATTCATGGATATTTAGTAAAAAAATTCTCGATAGCACATTTCCTGCGGTGTGCATGAATCTGCCATCTGCTTCTTCCTTTGCACTTCGTTTTAACATCACTCTTTTATATGAAACATCTGTTTCCGTAAAAATATATAAAAGTTCTATTAAATTTGATTTAAAAAATTATAATAATAAGTGGTTCTTAAAATTTTAACAGTGGAATCATCAGGAGTTTCTCGCCCAATTAGCTGTCGCATCTAATACCCAGAGATTTATTGACCTTGGAGTTATTTCGAAATAAAAAATACCAGTATAATCTGAAAAGTATATGAATTCCTAAATCAACGTTATCAGCCGCAATGTATTAAAAGTTCAATTGTATTCAATTGTATTCAAGTTCAATTGTATGTATTAAAAGCTGTATATGTATTAATTCCAAGATCACTTGTTATAAAATGAGAACATGACAACAAATACGTATAGAGAAACTTTTAGCCAACCTTTTGTATTAATCGAAATTTCGGTTTACACGAATTCACCGAGCTGGAGAATTCAGTCCTTTATCGAGTTCATGTTAACGAGTGAGCTCTGTAGTGCCATTAATTTCCATGCTAAATTAATACCATTATTTGTTAAAAAATGAGTGCATGAGAACAAATACGTATAGAGAAACTTTTAGTCATCTTTTTGTCTTAATTCAAATTTCGGTTTACACGAATTCGTTGAGCTGGAAAATTCAGTCCCCCAACGAGTTCGTGTTAACGAGGGAGTACCGTAGTACCTTCATGGTGAGCTATCCAATTCTTTTTAAAATCTATGGCTGGGTGTTACTCAGGCTTTCTCCACTTCCTAACAATCAATATCTTATGTTTTTAAATCAATAATGTTTATATCTACAATCAATTGAGCTAAATCTATTTATAATTATTTTTGATGAAAATACATTGCTTATCCATATTTCTTGAGTAGTGACGTTCTATAAACAATGAATAAAAGGGAGTTGTTTTAGTTCTTTATTTGAAATCTAATGTAGACAATAATTTTACTCTTGTATTGAATGTGAAAGGTGTTAGGAAAATCTTAGAATAAAACTAAAATTTTGTATAAAAAACAAACATTCATTCTGCCTTCATCATGCATTAGCTATTGTTTCGAATTTTGAAGTGTGGCTGTACGATCCTATTTCAATATACTAGATGATATTATATCACCATTAAATAATTTCGGCTCATTAACCAATTAATTAATTTACAAGTATTTCGGGTAATGCTAATTAGTGATTGGCCCTATCTTAATATGCCACACCAAGTATTTTATGTAAGATTAGAACGATAAAAAGCATATGGCATTTCTTTAACACAATGGTTGGTTTCTAATGATGCCAACTAGTAGAATATTATCACGAAAATGGTTTCGTTATTATTGGAAATTAATTCTGATGTAGATATTATTCAACATATATGTTCATCGTTCAAATTCTAGAGAAGTTATCAAGTACCATTTTACGTTATCTAATGCTTCTGAAAGTTAACACGTTAGCCCGAAACCATGTTTTGCACCCTACAGGGATGGCTCACCCGCAGTGAGTGTTGTTGCGAAGGGCGTGTTTGCCATCCACTCCACACCTTGCTGATACTGTGTCTCCTTTTCCTCGCTGTTTAAATAAAGTAACAAGTGTGTAACGGGACGATTTTTCGATTGTACATTTTAGAGCTTCTGTTATACAAACTGTTTAATGAAAATTTCTCTCTCTCTCTCTCTCTCTCTCTCTCTCTCTCTCTCTCTCTCTCTCTATGTATATATATATATATATATATATATATATATATATATATATATATATATATATATATATATATATTCCTGTCGATATTTCGCCAGTTCAGGCATTATTAGGACATAAGAAAAAAAATAATATATCAACATATTAATAATAATATAATATAAATAATAGAGATGAATACATCCCTCATCCACAATCTATGTTTAGTTTTAGACATACAAAACGGATATAATTAATCTTTTCTTATTTTATTTGTATAGCCATTATTTATTTTGTCATTTATATTAAATAATAGTTATGCATTCATTTTATTATTTTACAGTGGAAGCACAGCAACGAAAGGCAGCTGGTGCTGAAGGACTTAGACTTCGACGCATCGGGCCTGTACAGCTGCGAAGTATCCACAGACACACCTATATTCACAAAGCCATCTAATGATGAGGAGCTAATCGTTATGCGTAAGTGGAAATTTGCATATGAAAGAAATATTATCAACTTATTAATGAATTAAGAATTAATACCTTTTATTCTCCATCCGTTCTCGGTAGGTATATCTTTTAAATTATGTTAAGCCTCATGTGTTTTAAAAAATATTTTTTATAATTATTTAATTGCTTATCATAATCGTGTATAATTATCAAAAAAGAGAGCTGCGTGTGATTAGAATGAAAAGAACATATATATATATAAATAGACTGGGGTAAAGTGGCCATTGGTGTGTTTTCGCTGGAAACTTCTTCCATCTGTTATCTCCAAATTGTTTAAGCTATAACAGATTTTTTACTTTTTCCAATAATGATATTAGGTGAGTATTAAGTTCTATTTTCATTAATTACTGATACAATTTTTGAATTGGGACAGCTAAAAACTCTGTCTAATTAACTTAAAAGTAACACAGCTTATGATGATTAGAAAGCTCGTCCTTGAACATGGTTCTGGTTTATTGAAAGTCGTATAATCGGGCAAAATGGCTAGGCTGGGGCAAAGTGGCCAGGTTCTCCGATCAGTGCACAAATTGAATTCTACGAAGAATGGATTAGATGTTGGAGCTGTCAGGGAAGGACTCATGAACTGTGTGCTGGTTGTGAAGAGGAGGACGAAGAGTTCAAGTATGAATTTTGTAAAAGACAAAATAGTTTCCAGGTATGATATTGTTATAAATAAATCAGATTAAAATCTTAATTCTGATTAAGTTGTTCACTTCTATTATTATATCTTTAAGAATAATTAATATATTACATTGGTTGAGTTTTATTACTTTTTTTAGTACTTTTGATCTGTATTATTATTCCATTACGGATAATCATTGTAAAATAAACACTGTTATCCCACATTTTTTTTTATACTGATAGCATTTAGTGGCCACTTGCCCCATTGGATAGAGAAAAGTGATCACTATGTATCCCTCCAAAAAAATGCATATAGGTTATATATATTATATTTGTTCTCGATTAAAAATGCGTAAATGGTGTTGTATTGCTTATCTGGTGTTGTATACGGGGGCCTCTCGAATGTGCTCGAGGACAGATTGAAGCGGATCATGAACTGCTTTTTAAGATTTGTCTTCGGCACCTCGAGACGGGCCCATGTGTCCCACCTATATGGCGAGTTGGAGTGGCTCTTCCCCTGCAACCGTAGACAATATTTCCTCGGATCTTTTCTATACCAAACCATCACCACCCACCATCCTTCCTACATCTACAGCCTCCTACAATTCAAATCCTCGGTCCACGCACTAGAAACAAGATCTCGCCTTTCTGACCTCCATACTCCCTCCCACAGAACCAAAACATTCGAACGCTCCTTCCTCGCCCGCTCCTCTACCCTTTGGAATTCCTTTCCTTCTAATATCCGCCACGCTTCTTCTCTATCCTCATTCAAATCCCTCCTTTTCCAACACCTTCTTTCTCTCCAAAATGATGCTCTCTAATTGCGAAATTTCAGTTTAGGATTAACATCTGGATCAGAAGTGGATAATGGATTTTAATGTACAAACTTTGCTAATCAATTCATTATTTTTGTATTTTTCATTTTCTCTGTTTGTTTTTTTTATTTTGTTCTTGTTTTTTCTCTTTTTTTTTGTTTTGCTCAAATCAATTATATTTTTTCGATAAAATAACCTATTTATTTGCTTATTTATTTTACAGAAGATATTGTAAAAATTAATTGTTCTATATTCTATAGTCTTATGGCCAGATAATGTTACTGTTTTATTGGCTCCTTCTTGTTATTCTTAAGGGACCTAGTCCCAGAATAAAGTTCTTTTATCTATCTATCTATCTATCTATCTTACATATGTTAGTTCAAAATGTAAATGTGACAAGCTTCTATCTATAACTATGGTTGGGTGAAAATTCAATTTTCCTTAGAGTGGCCACTTTACCCCATCTTCTCTAAATATATTTAAAAAACAAATAACTTTTTAACCCGGAGGTTCGTTGCCGATAATACCATCAATCTTTGTCTTCATATCTCCCTCTACTGATATGTATCTCTGATAACCCAACTCCTCAATCATCGGACCCAACACAATTCTCGATCGTTATCCATCCTGACAACTTTACTTTACTTTAATATAGTATAATAAAGAATATAGTATAATAAAATTTCATAATGACTTTAAAATGGAAAATTGAGCAGTGCCTTGCGATTTCAACTAAGCCATTTTCTCAGCAGTTACGGGCCAGGTGTTGTTTTAATCTTCCATTGCTTTATTAAACCCTAGATTTAATCCCATTCATCAACTGTAGTAGTTTGATCATTTAATTTTCCTCATCTTCTTTACTTTGTTTAATAAATTTAGTCTTTAACAAAGACTTTATGCTATTCACTTATATATGCATAAATTTGTAAAAATTTAATTTTTTTTTCAATTAGTTGTCAATTTAATATTCAAATTCATTATTTCATTGTTTAAAAAACGCATTTGAATTTATTAAAAATTATTTATTGTTACTCAGAAATCCTACTATTTATCTGTCTTCACCGAAAATCACTGAAAAAAGTTAAACTTGTCTGACATTCACATTTTACAATCTTCATTGCGTTATGAAAATGGGATGTGGAATATGATTGAATAAATGCATTGAAAAATTTTATTTTTATTTTTATCCGCTAGTACGTAGTTGCCTCAACAAAACATGATAGGGTAAGTATACATCACGGAAACTTGTCACATACCAGAGGTCTGCACTTGCCCCTACTATCATGTTTTGATGAATGACTGCGGACAAGCGCTTAAAAAATAGAAAACTGTCAAGGAGGAATGTAAGGCATAAAGTATTTTGAATAACAGCTTATGCAGGTTCCGCTTAGGACCAAAAAATACCGATGCAGTGTACAGCTAAAGTTGGAAGACACAACTTTTTCAACAAGTTGGAACTAATATCATTACAATGAATACGAGGTATTCGCTACGACGTCGTATCCTACGTCGTA
This sequence comes from Rhaphigaster nebulosa, assembly GCA_948150685.1. NCBI lineage: Eukaryota > Metazoa > Arthropoda > Insecta > Hemiptera > Pentatomidae > Rhaphigaster > Rhaphigaster nebulosa. Next base: position 89,686,090 of record OX411310.1, read on the forward strand.
TTATACGTCGTATCCTTAGCAAACTTTCGTGGCTTATTTCTGATACGTCACTGTCTGAACTTCATGCTCCATAAAGGTAGCTCTTACCAGTTGATAGTTTGAATTTAACGAGACAATTAAGCACTTATATCGAAAACGCACTTATCCCACATTACCTTATTCATTTTCAAGGACCTCTAATCAATTATGTATTAAGTTTAAAATGTAAAATTTGAAATATTATCATCAAAATATTAATATATTGTGATGGATTTATGATTAAAACAAAAATTAATTGACTAGAGTAGCCATAAATAGCACATTACATAAACGGGTGGAGGATCTTCCTAATTTGATGACAGGCTAAGTTATTCATTCACAGGACAAACGTTTCAAAGTAACAAGAGTGAAATGTAAATTAGAAGACCTCTTCAGATCCCCGAAAGGGAAAGGACGAGTTGAAGAATGGCGAGGGCTTTAAATGAGGACCTTATTCCACTGAAAAAGGGCTCGAAAGAAGAAGGGAATGGGGAAAGAATGAGCTTCTGTTTCCCTCAAACTAGGTCGTTCAGTTGAAAATGATCAGACCTTCTTGAATATCAGATGTATCTTCTATATTTAGGATTTAACAAACCGTTAAATAAGAATTAGTTACAATTTTATTGAATGAAATTTGCTTTAAAATAAAACAATTATAATTGAAAAAATAGCAGACATCTGAAATGTGATATGATGCCATTTTAAAGAGAAGTGTATTGCACATTTTCAATGTTTATTAAAGATTTTCGAAAATGAGTTGAAGAATGGCATGTAAATTTGTGCAGTTAGTTATTTGTGAATAAAATAATGCGAACGTATTAAACATTAGTTCATTGTAAAGCCAAAAAAAATAAAGTTAATCACAAATTGTTAATTAGTTTACTAATTACTTTAAATTATCTGAAAATATAACCTGCCTTGATATTGTTTTTGACAATGCGCCACCTTGGTTTGACAAGGTTCTAGCCGCTCTAACCTCAGCTTTAAGAAAAACGAATTTGGAATTTTGTAGTGCTATAATATTTTTCGTTACTATAATATTACTTTACATGATTTTAATTTAGCTTTTGAAATTGGATTAATAAAATAATACCATACCTCTGTTTTTATATAGAATTTTTTAGAATTACAAAATATTACATTTTATATTAGAATGTTGTACATGAGTAAAACGGCTGTCTCTTAACAGATAGCAGATAGATTTAGTTTCACATGTGTATCAGATGAAGGAGAATCGGAAGCACCCATAATTTCATTTTAGCCAAAAATGGCCGTTACAATCTTGTAAAACCAAGTTAGCGAATAAATAAATATACCTGTCGCATTTAAATAAAAAAATGAAGACACTGAGACTTAAAAGATATAAGCTAAATCAATTATCATCAGCCTCGGGGCTATAACTTCACATACAGATTTTAAGGTATAAAAAAGCCATAATCCACCCGAACCTAATGGGGAGTGAAAACGTAACCATTGATTTCACAAATCGAAAAAATAACAGAAACCCGACTGCAATCGTTTCAAAATATGACAATTAGATAAATCGTTGAATGAACACCCACTCAAAGATGAAATATTTGATGAGTTCTCTCACGCGACTTTGGTTGCAAAGTCAATACAAAATATTACTCCGATATATTTTTTTTTTTTTTTACCTTTTTCTTTGTACACAATCAAATTATCTTCCAAATGAATGCTCCAGGAGATGAATAGTTGAATAAACTAAAAAAATTAACAAGGTTTACATGCGAATATATATACCTTAAGAACATGGTTCGTTAGTTTCAAGAGATATTGCTTGAACAGGCAAACAGACCAATGGTTGAAAATTTTTGGACTCAGAGGACGATTTGAGCTATGCGGAAATACATATTTTTTTTCTTGCTTTTCTTCAGGGATCTGCTATATACTAAAATTTGAAGGGCTTTAAGGAAAAGATTTTAGGCAAGTTTCATCAAAATCGTCAGTGCCGTTTTGATGTACAAACAGGTAAACAGGCATAAGGGGACAAAAGCCTACAAAACAAAAAATAAAAATTGATAAAATTGCTTTGTCCGTTCACGAGATAAAAACTGCACCGACAGAGGAATTTCTGAAAAAGCGTTTTTTTAGAATCAGTGGGTGCTGAAACGCATAGGTCCGTTAAAAACTACACATCGAAAATTAGACTCGATTACAATTCTTTTCATATTCAGATGGTGAGGATAGTCTAAACTACTCGAACAATTAAAGCTACCGATTGCTTTTAGATTCGTTGAAAAAAGTAGCAAATCCCTAGTTCAGCCAACTTACAGCTTCAAGAGAACCAAAGCGATTGCAGAAATTAATATAAATTGAATTTTAGATTTCGTACAATATTTGTGCGTGAGATCAATACGCTTCGTCATTTAGGCAATAAGAGTAATAATAAATAAACAGAAGCAACGATAATCATGATATGCAATGGTTGTAACATACTATAGTTCTGCAGAAAGTAGAGAATTTTTAGATCCTTGTAGTTTTACAAAGAAAAAATAATGGATTAAAGGAAGAAATTTAGAAATTGTGACATATAAGTGATTAAATTTCTCAAATTACTTAGAAGTGGGATGCTTCAGTGTGCAAAGGCTCTAGACTCTAAATTCCGGACTCTGGGTACGAATTCAGTTGTAGCAGTACAGTTTTTTTTCTTTTTCAAAAAATATTTCCATTTTATATCCAGAATCTATGAAACTGCGTTCTGTGAATCTAGGAAACCGGTTCTTTTTTTAGTTTAGATAGGGACTTGGTGGTTGAGCGTGGATCAAAATACCTTTTTTGTATAACTGTTGATCAAGAAACAATAAGTACTTACGTAAGTACTGAACGCTGGTTTTAATGGTACAGATTCTCAAATTATTTAAAAATCACGTAAAATCAGTAATATTAGCTCTGCTTAAATCATTTTCATTTGTTATATATTATTTTCAGCATATTTTCTCATTTGATTATGAAATATTAATATCAGCTGTAGTTTCTTTTACAATTTTGTTTCCAGAGCAAAATGTACAACTTCTTCAATTACTGCTATTGATGTAGTAAGGCGAAAACACTGTTCATCGTCATGAGGATAACTGGAAGACGGTAGGGTTGGATGGATGCGGGATGTAGCAGTGACAAGTTAGATTATCCCACTCCAACTCCACCTCCAATAACACTTGGCTCCAACGCCACGCATGATAAGGACATCTAATTAAACTTGAATCAGTTTGATGTTCTCTCTGTTCTTAGCTGGTCCTCTCCTAACCCGCTGGTGAATGGCTCTATGGAATTAGGATCCTACTTGGCTTTCCATTCAAGCTTCTGGAATTAGTTCTCTTAGACAGTCAATTTTGGAATCATCATCACTAACGAGTTGTATATTATTAATAATTTATGACATTGAAATGCCTTGCTTATGTATGGTGACATCATCATATTTCATTAAATTTTGGTAGAGTAATTAATGGTATTGCTTATCATCCTTGAATCGTTTTAAACATGGGATCGTTATAGTGATATGGCTTAGTTAGCATTTACTTATTAAACCAGTCCATGCTGTAATAAAAACATGAAATACTTAGAACTGTTTTTACAGAGAAGGAGGTTAATTAAAATGTAAATTACACCAAACAATGTTCTCTGTTGATTCCTTGCATACAATTGGATTCTCTCCTCAAAGGGAATGTCTATTATCCAGTAAATGCTGAATTTGGCTGATAAATATCGCGACTCATAAAAATTATCTAACACAGAAGGGAATAATTCCACACCTTTGATAATCAACTAAAAGAATAAGGTTGAAAAGTGGTAGTTTAAGTAGGTAACAGTTTTTCTCGCTTAAAAATAAAATGTTACAGTATGGCAATCTAGAAAGAAAAAATAGATCTGAATATCGTTTTTTTTTCTAAAAGAATGAGTACGAAAAAAAAATTGTGTATATATATATATATATATATATATATATATATATATATATATATATATATATATATATATATATAATTAATTTTATATTTATATGGCGAAAAATTCTCAAGACTTCATTTCCTTGCTCAAATTTAGGATATATTCGTGATCATTATGAAATTTGCAGTAAGGTAGGACGGTTTCCAAATTTTGTCCAACTAGATCGGTCATATTCCCCACTTTTATTTATTTATTTTTATTGGTGTTTAATATCTTTTCGTACAGCAATGAAAGGATGGGGCAAACAGGATTATTGCAAACAGAACTGGGCCAAAGCATTCCCCACTGTTTGTCGTTGATTTGCAGCAACATGAATATGGGGGATCGCCTAAAAATAATAAAATAATAATAAATGTATATTTCTCTTTATATATTTTTCTTTATATTTATTCGAAGTAATTACTTACTTTATCTCTATTATTCTTATTATTCTATATTATTCTATTATCGTGGCGTTGCTAGGTTTAAGTCAAATATGTTCCAGGGATAGAGTAAGACAGTACCCACCCGGCATCTCTTGGAAGGCTGTCATTTCTAAGGTTTCGCTGAATTAACCAAACGTTGACGGGTTAGTTATTAATTGCTATTTGAGGCTCAACACTTTGTTTCGGAATTTTCCAGTAATAACTTAATAGCAGTCTCTCTTTTTTTTAGTTTTTCTCTCATCAATTAATATTATTTTGAGGTTCATTTTAATTGTTTTTAATTTACTACGAAGTTGCTCTAAAGTCCTGGTTGAAATTTTCCTATAAAGATGAAAGGATATCCTTTTTTTTCATCTGATCTTTTGAATAATCATTGTGTGGATTTCAGATTGTTCCAAATGCCTCATTGGTGACCCGGTTGCGCATTACGTCACCCTCTAGCTAACAAATAGTATGCTCAACAGTAATGTGGATGACAGTACTTACGTTTAATAGGCTGTAATTTATCAAGCAGGGGTCTGAGATGACAGCGACCATTTGTCTCCCGCTCTGGGATTCGGTTGCCTGGTCCAGATCTGCTTCAAATTTCAATATGAGAACCACGGTTTTAACCTTCTCCCTCTCTGAGGATATATCTTTGAAGAACAGGCAATTTCGCAGCCTCACACATTTGTGATCATCCGAGGGCTTATTTAAATAAAATGGAACCCTATTCTTGCCGCCAACATCTCATTTCACGCTCTGTTGGGTCTGAATTGCCCTCTGGGCTTCCTTATAGCAAAGAGAGCGATGAAATTTACGGAGAAATTCCATAGAGAATTCAATTTCTCCTACCTGTGGCTTCTTGGACTGTCGTTTTATTATTATATTTAATATGCTCTCCTATGAGGTTTTGTTATCAGTTTCTTTTGTCAGCCTCCTGGGCCATCTCATTCCTTCATATATTTTTTACGGTCAACCGTTAATTATTCAACATAAATCGCTTTAAGTTTTAAATCCGGAAGAACCTCAATTTCTTTGGAATAATAATTACCGATTTGAACTTCATTAAATGTTTCGGGCATGCGCATTCTTACTTGAGACAAGAAAATAACTAAAATGGGAATTAAAAAAAAATAGATTCATTAATTTCTTTGGTATTCCCTGCATCGAAATAAATATCATGTCTTATTCCTAAAAATATTTTATGCTATAATTGAAGTAATGCATGTAATAACGGATTAGTTAAAATATTACAATTTGGCTGAAATTATTCGTCTATATAAAAAAATAAAAAATTAAAATTCAAAGACGAAAAAAAAAATATATTTTTCTTATCTTTGAGATAAATATGCAATATTTAAAATATGCAGCACTGTCTTGACTTTAAAGACTGCTATTAGTGATATTGCTTTCGTTATCTTGCAAATGTATTGTCCTCAGACGGTGAGGAGGGGGTAGAGATAGTGAGGTCCGCCCTTATCTGTTTAATTTATGCGGCTAATATGTGCGCCACCGGGTGTATGCTACAAGGGCATTTTCGTACTTCGTCTAAAGCCCTCTGTTCTGTTGATCTTTCAGAAACTTCAGTGATAAGGCTTTGAGAACAATGCATGTCAACCAGTAATATCTTCGTAATGTCGTCCCTTGGGAAAAGTAGTCGATCTTTGATTTTTCTTTAATTGAACTCACCCAGTTTATGTCATTTTGAATATCTAGACGAGAGGGGGAGTAATAGATTTTTTTTAAAGTTAGGATACCGTCAAAGTTGGTTACTTCGCGTCAGGTTTTGGACTTTTTTTTTTTTATATTCTGCGTTAGATAAGTTAGGAGTTAGACATGTCATAACTTTATATCTCAGTTCTTTAGAATATTGATAAAATAAAAGAGCCCTAGTTTACACTATGTTGATGTTGGCTTGTTTTATTTTTATTTTATTTTTTTTTTGTAAAAAAGTCGAGCAATGTTTATGGATAGGTTGGGAGAATTTGAACCAGTTTCTAAAACTTACAAATACCAATAGTTATTGCAATTTAAGGTTGTTAATGATCAGAACCGCTGTGAACTTATAATAAATATAACGATCAACCCTCAAACGGTAAGGGCTAGGTTCAGATTGACCCAAGCCAAATATATTTGTTGGTATATTGGCACATATAAATATATTGGCATGCACCAATAATATATATTAAGTGCACACGCGTCTTTAGGATTTCCGCCGCCAAAATTCATGACTCTTATCTCAAGTACCTTCCTAGTTATTGACAGAGCGGTATTTTTCAGGTAAGCGGCATTTAAAAACTATGCCTTAATAAATCACGACATATTCAAACTCTGGGTCACCTTGATCAATCCTTACCGTTGATGTGAAAGAACGCTCGCTGTTTCAGCAGTTGAATGCTCATTTGTTTTTATATTTATTAGACCTTCAATGTACCGATAATACTTATTTACCACTCCTGAGGACCACCAAGAGGATGAAGGAGATATATGTATTGATGATTTGAGTTCAGAGATAGAGGATAGTCCAATACCAAATGATGCCTATGTGAGTTAATTATTTGGTACAGAAGAAGGAATGACCGAAGCTATAGATCCACCATGTATCGAGACATTAATTTAGATTTGAAAAAAGATTGTGAAACTACTTAGACAGATCTACCAATGTACAATCGAAATATTCACGGACCCTACCTTCCACTTCTTTTTATGAGAGCTTCGGGCCACCATGACGAAGCTGACAAATACAGAAGCACTCCCTAAAAAATCGCCACAAGGAAGAGACCGAAGGATTTGCCTGTGTGTCTGTTATTTTTTTTTTATTCTAATTTATATTTTTCGACTTTGTAATTTTTTTTTTATATAACGACTACAATTATTTCAGTAATAAATGTTCTAGAATATTTATTTGGGTTGTATTCACCCAAAAGTCAACTGAATAGCGTAAAGATGAAGACTAATCATTATGGGTCAAATTGGCCACGCCTTATCGTTTGTGTTTCACCCTCAAGTCTTACCATTGCTGGGTTAAGAATAAACCTTTTTTTTTTAATAGCCCCAAATATTTCTATTTAAGTGTTATCATTTTTTTAATGGCATTCTGCAATTAGCTAGTATTATAAAAAAAATTGGAATTATTTAATTTTTTTTTTTTTTAATGCTTCTGGATTAATACTACAATACCGCTACTCTTCTGGACAGCCTTCTGTCTGAGCAAGTCTACCTTCTTATTTACATAAACGGAAACCTTGTTACGTTTCTCACTTGATCTTTTAATTAATCTATTAATTTCAGTTTTTAATTATGGATCAAAATTCTCCACTACAATTAGTTTCTATGCAATGTCTCGACACATGAATGTCTTGTGTTATGAACTTGTGTGGAATAAATACTGATAATGGATTTTTTTATTTTTACAATTTTCCATCGTCCGACTAATTGATATTGACGTCAGATTCTGACCTAGCCCCTGTGAATTAATTCGCAAATGGCCATACAGTACCAGAATGCAATCAGGCTGATGGAAATCGGGGCTGGGTGATGGTAATTTGGTTTAGTTACGGATTTATCATTATGTTATGTATGTTAATTAATTGCACTATTGGCAAATAATCATGGCGCGAATTTCAATTAGTGAAACACATGTTAGTGATTTCCTATTGTTAGTAGGGTTTACTTACTGGGATAGTAACTGTTTCTGTTCTCTGCGTTGTAATTTAACCATCAGTAGTATTGTTACTACATAGTATTGTTACTAAATCGTTATTTAGGAATGTTAATTATTGAGATAATGTATAAAATATATTTATTTATTTTTAGAATACTGTTCCTTCCGAATGAAAATGATGAACGTAAGAAAAATAAATATTTAAAAAAAAATTAGATTATAATCAGTTTTTTTATTTATCTATTATGTAAGAGAAAACAATCATTAAAATGTTCAGGAATGTTTTTATTTGTAAATATTAAAATAATGCTATCTGTTGCACTTTTATGTCTAAGTATATGAATGAAGTAAGCTTTATTTATTTTCATATTTGCAAAATAACAAAACAAAATAAATAAATTTACAAAATGCTTAGGGGAGCCCATTAGCTTGAATGGCTTAAATGGTAATTTTAATACATATGCTCTTGAATTTTGTTCTAAAATAGAAGGAGAATATCTGATGTGGACAACACATGACTTCCTTGTACGCCTATTAAACTATGCATCGGTGGCTCAAAAAGTGATCCTCAATTCGGTTACTAGTTTCCGATGTTGCAGTATCTCAAAAATGACATTCGGCGTCGCGAAATCCATCTATTGACACACACATACACTTGTTTCTGGAGATCTCATTCCGTTATTATATATCGTTTTCTTTCAGTAGGTAACAAGTTCCTAAGAGATTTCTTCGTGTTCCGTGACAACATTAGAACTGTCAAAGTCACATATGTCGATAAAGCAGGAAATGGACAGTTTCGACATTTTAAGCGGAAAAACCCACTCAACTTTTGCACTTATTCTCCTGCTGCAGACTTATTCATCTCACAAAGGGAGAGGAAAACCAGTATTTTACACTCGATTTTAACAATTAAAACAAGTAATAAAAATGTTTGATTGTATTGGAAACCAAATTGCGTTTATAACCTTTATTACCGAAACGTATGATTTTTGTATTTAATACGTACATACGTCGAACGTATGTACAGACGAAACGACGAAACTAGTCGAAATACCTTTCAGGGGAGGTCAAAATGAATATTTCCGTTGAAACCTGAAAACCGAAAATTTTCGCGATTACAATACTTACTTTACTGCGTACAAGGAAGTAAGATGATATCATCGTTGCCACGTTGAAGAAACGAATTTAAATCTAGTTACTTTTCAAAATACCAAAAAATAACTAGACGCTTTTTATAATTCAAAAATAACTTATATATATATATATATATATATATATATATATATATATATATATATATATATATATATATATATATATATATATGTGTGTGTGTGTGTGTGTGTTTTATTTTTTAATAAAATATAAATAGGTTATTCTTCGAAAATAAGGAAATTATAGTCCCATGAAGAAACTGGGCCATTATGATATATATGGCAGAAACGTTTTGATTGATTTTAATAAATAGTCTTATATTGTTTTACAAGAGGTTATTTTTCATGTTAATATCAATTTTATATATGAAAACATGTTCAAAATATTAAAATCCTCACTTCCTCATATCTCCTATTGCTTGCAAATTATATGCAAACAAGGCTCTAAAGTTGAGGCCTAATCTGAAAAAAATGAATAAGCACAAAACCTCACTCCTTCACTTTTTATTTATTATAAAAATTGTATTTCATTTAATATGTTGCTTCATTGATAGACTAAAATTCATTTATCGCATACGCTTTGGAATAATTTAATAATAATTCGAATAATGTAATAATTTCACTAAAAATTAAACTGACTTTCCCACTCTATAATGCTCACTCCCTTGCATACACCCTCATTCCCTCACACACACCCTCACTCCCTCACTTTTAAAAATCTCTATTAAATATGTGAGTTACTTAAAACAGATTTTATTATTCTGAAATGAATAATTAAATCACAAGCAAATAACTAACAACATTAACAACAAAACAACGAAAACGACAAACACTGTTTACAACCTCCACATAACCTCCTTAGTTACTTAACATATGATCACATGGTGACAAAAAAAAATATTAACATACATAGGTAATTTACAAATATGTTAATAAATATACTTTTATTTATCTTCCTTTCTAGAAACAATTACGAAGCGATATTCTGACAACAGCATCCGAGATGTAATTGAAACCAATAAAAAATACAAAAAAAAAAAAAAAACGAAATTACAGTGATATCTGAAGTAATCAGAAAAATATTAGGAAATCTCCCTATTTTCGATGAATGGTCCATATACAGTTCCAACAATTAAATCACCAAATAAATTAGCAAGACTCTTCGAGAAAAAAAAAATCATTGTTAATCAGAGATTTAGAAAAAAAAAAAAAAAAAATACCCTTATCCTCCTAAATGAATCCTCTTGCTTTGAAAACGCTGGTAACTTCAGCTTCAGCAGTTTATATTTGGTAAGACGTGAAACTAAAAAAAAAAAAAAGAATTTAAACATTCATAATATAAATTGAATTTTATTTTCACATAAGGAGTTGATTTCGTTTAAACGTTACTAAAATACAGAGATTAACATGGAAGGTAAGTAATGCTTCCGTTCGAGAAATATCTCGGACCTTACGAGGTCAGTACGAAATCCAAAAGCAGGAGAAGCAGGACAAGTTTAATCTAAAGACCAGCGCTGATCTGAATATGAATGAATCCCGAAAAGTTGTCATAGTCTATATTTCATTTAGCGGAGGGAAGGGGAGGGATCCAAGTTTGTCATCCCTTGATAAAGTTACAATAAGATTTTTCCTTCCTAATGAAAAGCCGGCCCTTGGATATTTGAATATTTAACCAAGTTACCAGCCTTTGTCGGCCCCTTCTAGTAAGGGCGGACTGGAGGAAAACTTAGGCGGGGAGTGAAAATGAGATGTTTCGTTTAGGAGCACTTGTTGAGCCGGCCGTGAAGTCACTTACGTCCGCTTCGCCTGTCTTCTTGAATAACATGTGTCTTCGTTATTGAACCTGGAAGAGGGGATGTCCGACATTGTGCTTACACTAATGAAATATCTGCCCTCTCTCGGAAGAGGGCTACCATTTAGGACTGGATGGAACTTTTTACCTTAGGAACTTAAGGAGGAATATTCCTCCATTTCTATCATTGCTTTTCTTCTTTCGCACGTTATGTACGTTACTATTTTACAAGAATAGATACTATGAAATCAATTTAAAAAAAAAATATAATTAAATAAAGATAATCAATCTGTTATACTACTATTTACCAAAGACGCTGAAAAGTATTGCGCAATGGTTTATTATTTCCAAATAGTTATAATTCAAAGATATCTGGTGTGTCCATACACGACTTTCCTTATCGCTTAGGTTTCGAATCTAAACAATTAGATTATCTTTCAAATAAGCATCTGGAATGTTCCAGGAGATGTAACGTTTTAGAGATGTAAAGAATACATTAAAAAACATATTTAACAAGTTCAGCGAAGAAATTAACGGCAGAATAAGGAAAGGTAATAGAACGTACTATGCAAATACTGAAACTTCTCAAGTCTCAACTATGATTAGCATAAACTGAGAGAACGCGAATGGAGGGTGAAATGATAAAGATGAAATTGTTGGAAGCGCACATAAGTGGGAAAAGAAGAAGGGGGAGAGAGATGTGAGAAAGCTGGGAGTCCACAATTGAAACCTGCAACGCCGAGTAGTTAGTCTAAAAAGTGCAATACGCTATATCTCAGCTGTACGAGGGTATAGAATCTCTAATCGGCCGCCATTTTTAAACAAAAAGGCGGATTGTAATGTCAAGTTCCGAGAATCAACCTGGGGTGACTTGTAATTTTGTTGCCGAACTCAAGAATACAGGTGCAATGGAGTCGGAGAAATGCTGACGGATTTTTTTTTTTTTTCGATACTTGGATTCTAAATATCTTGACTTTGACAGGTAAAACCTCAAATTTTGACGAGGTTAATTTTTTTTTCTTGGTCGTTTAAAGGTTGATTATTGAAAATAATAACCCAAAAAGTGAACTACCTACCTCTTAACATTCCTGACTACTTTTTTTATTTAAAAACAAATATACTGACTACCTTTCTTTGCACTGTAAAGTTGCACTTAAAGTAAAAACAGACACGTCTTTCACTGCCACAGTACAGATATCCTAATATATTAGTTAATGAAGTAATAAAAAGAAAAATATTTTTTTACAAAGATTGGGCAAGTTTGTGTTGTTGATACAACATTTCATAAGGTACTTTTGATGATGTCAATTTTATTATGAGATTACCGATAAAATCAAAATAACTTTGATGAACAAATATAACTGAGCAAGCACACTCCTTTAGTATGAATAGCCAATATCACAAATTGTATGAGCAGCTAATGTTGCTACCAGACTTAGTTATACATAATGTTGGACAAAAATTTGATTTTATCTCAATTAGTTGTATATTCAAAGTAAAGGCTGTTATACTTAATTAAAGTTCATAATCAGAATAAATTATGTTCACTATGTAATCTTAGAAATAGAGACAAAGATATTTACCATTTCATAGCAGTGTGTCCTATTCTTGCTGAATTTAGAACAAAATATTTTAATATAAATATAGTGGATGAGGTAGAATTTAAAAGTTACTTAAATGGTAATAATTGGAATAGTCTTGTTGGCTATTCTAGTGCAGCCTGGAACTACAGATATGAATTAGTTAAGAAATTAAATTATTAACTTTAATAATAAGCGTTTAATATAGAATATCGATTTAATATATTTTTTTTTGACTTTCGTATGATTGTAAATAATTGCAGAAGGATTTATTCTTTAAAACAAGATGCAATTTTATTTTGCTAACTCCTATTTTTGTAAAATCCCCAGACTGTTATTACCATGAGATACCTATATCTTTAGTTACTATTTGTTATTTACTAAACATTACAAATTAAAATGTTTTTATATTATTATTAATCCAAAAAGTGATTCATGACTGAGGTTGTACGGATTAATTATTACAATAAAAGAGAGGATTTAAAGAAGAAAAGCGAGACTAAAGGCAGGAAATGTTTGATATTCCTCAGTAAGTGCCAAAATTACTCTTATCGCGCGAAATCAATGCTCAGAAACAATATGGCGATTCTAAAACTAAGATCAAGTTTGCTGTCCCTGATAAGTAACTTCAAAATATTGTCTTTCAGTTCATCTTTTTTTTTTTTTTTAATTCTTTGACAGTAATCTGCTTTAGACTTAATAATTCGAAAATTATACATGTTTAAATGGACTACAAAGCTTTAAAAAAAAAAATCTTTTTAACAAGATAAGTCCAGTAATCTTTGTTTTGAAAATATTATACCTTCGTACAATGCAATTTAATAATTTATCATAAGTCAATTCACGTATGATGTCAATGCGTGTGGAATGAGATGGAGTAAAAAAAAATCTCTGGCGGTAAATCATACCAGCTATTAACGTACATATATAAACACGTGTCGCACATGCTAATGCCTTTAAAATAATAGATGATTTATAATTGACGAGAGAGTCAGTTTAAGCCGGGCTGTAAATTAAAAATAACGCGGCCTAAACAACAGAGGCCAAAGCCGGCCATTTGTCTTCGTCTGGTCTTCATTATCCCGCCTGGGGCATTAGGCTCTTTTAATTACTATCGCCTCTTGTTACCTTGACTTCGATCATTTAATCCAGTTCAAATAACAAATACATATGATGTTATAAATACATAATATGTACCTTTAAAAAATAAGGGTGAAACACTAGAATGAATAGATACAATGTAGGTAGGATAATTGTTTAATGGCAACATGTGCATGCAAATGGATCATTCCACAACAAATCAACCAATAAAATATTAATTTTAGATTCAGGTTTATTCAAAATGAGTGAAACATCATATTAATTTTCTACACATACATAATTTTTTTTTTTTACACGCTTTGAAAAATTTAAAAACTTATAGGTCCAAAATTACAGAAAGTTCAAAGTTTCTTTTTCAGAAACACGTGAGCTTTATATAAATCTTGAATTTACCAAGCCAATCTTAGAATATATAAAATATTCCAAAAAGTTATTTTCTAAAAAACTAATATTTAATTTTGAAAATATAAATGTATATGTTAAATATACATGTTATAGGAATGTATGGGCCAAATTTCATAATGGCGTTTTAATTAAAAATGACGTTAATTATAATAGCGTGTTTATAATAAAACTTTGTATTTTTATAAGTTTTTTTTTCAAAGTGAGATGGATTCACTTCATATGTCATATTTTAAATAGTATAATTTACTTAGCTAAAAGTCATAAAAAATGCGATTTTAATATATTTATTATACCCAACATTATTGGTGAGCCACTAATTGGTTCCACAAAACTTTTTTTTTTGCATGATCCCATTGAGATACCATCATAAAATTTAGTATATGCATTCTTATACATATTAGCATTGAAGGTGTATTTTAAAACATGTTAAATTGGATTCTAAACACATTATAAATATATATTTAAAAAAAAAAAAAATCAAAATTTCGATTTTGAGTTTTAAGAAAAAAACTCTTTTGATTTTTAAAGATGGGGAAAATATGAAATTTTGCATTTTTTTTATCATCACTGATAGTCTCATATGTAAACAAAAATCATTGTATTCTTATAAATCAAGTTTCCCACCTTTGGTTGATTTGAAATAGAATGGCCCAAATTGTCAACTGCTAATTGCAATATACTGTTATGTAATTATCAAAAATTAATAAAGGCTAATTTTCCTTTATAATTTAAAATGCAATCAATACCCGTTTTTTTAACCTGCTATTTTAGAAACATTAAGGTCTTAATATGCATATGCATATTCATATGTGCATATACATGAATAATATAATTATACCCGGCATGATGTATCGACAAAGATTTGGATATTTAACAGGTTTTATAAATGACCAACTGATGATGTAGACAGTGAGAGTATCCTATCGAGTAAAAAAAAAAATTATGATTTTTTTTAGAATCCATTAATTCCTTATTTGTTAACTCGCTTTGGTTTTTGTACATTAAGATATTTTGATTATAGAACTACTTGTAAAGAGATATGTAATGCAGATAAGACATTATACAATGGTTTCCAACTCTCAGTGCTGTAATGACTATTAGGGTGATTTTAGAAAATAATACAAATTTATCTTCACAATTCTTTATTACCTAATCGTAAGGCAAAATGTAAAAGCCCATATCAAGTTCCATTACAAGAATAATCAATATATCAATCAATAAAAGAGGAATTTTTAATAACAGCACACAGCTAACCTCCAACCAAAACACAACAGTTGCCAAGATGTTTTTTTATGGATTTGCCACTGAAAGATATGTAAAAACAAACTGTAAAATAATAATATAGAAAATATATAATAGCTGAAAATGAATAATGAATTAATATAAAGAAGAAATAAAATTCTAAAGAAATAAGTGCAGCTGTGGCAAATCCATTTTATACAACCTCACTGCTACCTGCCTGCTTTGTGTGTTAACCTCCCACACTGCACACACAACCAAAGTAGTAGTAAACACAAAAGTGTTTACACTTGTGAAGTTGACTATCGATGTAGCTATTACGTTTTGCCAGTTAACAAGTATGCCTTATTTCCATTAAGTGGCAGAATATGATATTTACAAACAAACATATATAAAAATATGTGTGTATAAGATATACATATGCATATACATATATATACAAATATACATATTCGTAACTCTCAGAAAATAGTAAAAAACCGTAATACACTTATCTCTATTTAATACGCCTATCTTTGTTTAATATACTATCTCAGATTAATACACTTTTCTCTATTCAATACACTTTTCTCTCCTTAATGCACTAATCTATATTTAATACGTCTATCTCTGTTTAATGCACTATCTCTGTTTAATACACATTTCTCTGTTTAACACAGCCGATTATTATAATTTAAATAAATAGTTTATATGTTTTTTTTCTGTTTATATATTAATACATTTTTAGATAATTCTATTCTATATATTTATTATTCATAAATCTGAATTGCTGATCTTTTATTATTTATCTTGCTCTTTTTACTTCCTTGTACGAAGTAAAGGAAGTGTAATCGCGAAAATTTTTGGTTTTCAGATATCAACGAAAATATCCATTTTGACCATCCCTGAATACATTTTGACCACATATGTCGATAAAGCATTGGAAATAGACAGTTTCGAAATTTTTAGCGGAAAAACCCACTTTACTATCATCTTATTCTCCTGCTGCAGACTTGTTGATTTCACAAATGGGGAGGAAAACCCGTATTTTACACTCAATTTTAACACTTAAAACAAGTAATAGGAATGTTTAATTGGATTGGAAACCAAATTGCGTTTGTAATCTTTATTATCGAAACATATGATTTTTAATTTAAATATAATTTTTGATGTAAGTTAATTATGGCCTACAAGTAAAATATCCTTTTCGGCTCACCAATTTTAACCAAAATCTATTAAATACATTCATATCGATATAAAAGTCCTATTTACCAAATTTGAGATATTTTACATTATATTTTAATATCATTTTTGATGAAAGTTTATTATGGCCTACAAGTAAAGTACCGCTTCCGGTTTTCTAATTAAAACCAAAATCTGGTATGTTATTTAAATCAATATATAAGTTATAAATACTAAATTTGAGAAGTTTTGCATTGTATTTTAATATGATTTTTGATGGAAATCAATTATGACCTTCAAGTAAAGTACTACTTCCGGTGATCAAGCAATGACCAAAAAGGGAGGTTCACAACTAGATTTTACAACAATCCTGAATACAAAATTTCAACTTTCTGCGGCTAACCGTTCTTGAGTTATGCGAGATACGAACGTACAGACGCCACGACGAAACTAGCCAAAATGGATTCAGGGATGGTCAAAATGGATATTTCCGTTGAAATCTGAAAACCTAAAATTTTCGCGATTACAATACTTCCTTTACTTCGTACAAGGAAGTAAAAATTATATTAAAATATAATGAAAAACTTCGTAAATTTAGTATTTATAACTTATATATTGATTTAAATAACATACTAGATGTTGGTCTAGAATTGGGAAACCGAAAGCGGTACTTTACTTGAAGGTCATAATAAACTTTCGTCAAAAAGTATATTAAAATATAATGTAAAATATCTCCAATTTGGTGAATAGGACTTTTATATCAGTATAAATAATATACTAGATTTTGGTTAAATTGGTGAGCAGAAAGGGGTACTCTACTTGAAGGTCGTAATAAACTTACATAAAAAATTATTTTAAAATTAAATTCAAAGATGGTTCAGTAATAAAGGTTACAAACGCGATTATTTTCCTACTCCAATTAAACATTTTTATTACTTGTTTTAAGTGTTAAAATTGAGTGTAAGATGATTGTTTTCCTACCAATTTGTGAGCTGAATAATTCTAGTGTCATTGACAGTTCTTTTGTTGTAACGGAACAGAAAAAAATCTCTTTGGATCTTGTTACCTACTGAACGACATATAATAACGGAATGAGACCTCCGGAAACAAGAGCTAGTGTGTGTCAATTGATGGATGTTGCGACGCCGAGTGTCGTTTTTGAAATTCTGCAATTTTTGGAAATTAGTAATCAAATGCAGGTTCACTTTTTGAGCCACCGATTTATAGTTTAATAGGCATGCAAGAAAGTCATGGGGTGTCCACATCAGATATTTATTACTTTATTGAAACTAATGTCTACATTTTTGTGCGAACAACTACAAATTACTGCTATCAACAATTTCAATGAAATATAATCTATACTTGCTCTATCAAAAATCAATAACATCAATCATGAATAAAGAGAACATTTTCTTTTTTTTTTAAATTAGCCAAAGTATAGTGATGTTAAAATATTTTATTTTTATATTTTTTATACATACTGTCTCTTTATGAGGTTTTAGATTTTTTTATAAGATTCTAACTATATTTTTTGTATCGATATTTGAATCTTTGCAGTCTTTAATTAACACTGTTTAAAAGAAATTTTCTATCTACTTTTACGAAAGTTGTTTCGAAAACTTTTGGTATAGTTCAAGCTTGATTCTGTGAAACACTCCCAATTCAGAAAAAGAGATTCTTCCATGAGATTGGGTGGCAAAAGAGGGAACAGATTGTACAGTATGTGGATTGAAATTGTAGTATTTACCGAAGGCGGGGCCATGGAACTTGGCGGAAATTGGACGAGGGCAGTGTGAGGCTTTGATGAATAGCGGCCCCGGGTGACGGTCACAAGATAGGAAATTCCCAGCGCTCCTTTCGGAGGGGGTGGGGAGTGGAGAGGGG
Source organism: Rhaphigaster nebulosa (assembly GCA_948150685.1). Classification (NCBI taxonomy): domain Eukaryota; kingdom Metazoa; phylum Arthropoda; class Insecta; order Hemiptera; family Pentatomidae; genus Rhaphigaster; species Rhaphigaster nebulosa. The sequence goes on from OX411310.1 coordinate 89,704,461, forward strand.
TAAGGGGGGTAGGAGAAAGGATGGGGGGTCTTTTATAAATTTGTGACGGGAGCCTCACCTCAGGCCATCGTGTCTGTTTGTAATGAGGTTAGATGTCCCTTGTCGTCGGGCAATGCTTCCCCCCTAACGAGCTATGAGTATTACCTTCCGCGAGGCTTGAATATTTAAAGTTATTAATATCAAAACTTCAACCACCTTTGCACATTTTTTTCTTTTAAGATATGTAAAATCTAAGTTCGTTTTTAGAAGTTACTGGATATTTATCGTCATTAGATAATAATAATTAAAATTTTTTTTTTAAATGTTATCTTGTTTCAACACTTCACATTTTTAGGCATAAGCTTAGCGTGCTTTTAACTTTTGGGGGACATGAGTTGAAGTCGGTCAATTTTAAATCCGTGTTTTTAGGCTATCCAAAGATCCAATCTCTTCTATACATTTTAATTTAATTTAAAAAATTAGCGTTGTAATATATACATATATTAATTACATACGTTACACTACACAATTACTTTTTGTAGAAAATACTGATTACAAACCAACACAACTACTGGCAGAATATGATAATAAAAAGCAATATCTTAAAAACTTCAACAATATACGATCAGATTTATGCGACGTGCGTATCAAAAATTTTACATTTGATGACTGTAAATAAATTGGCAGACGGCGTTTTCATTTAATTAAAAGTATAATTCTTAAGAAAGGAAATCGGTCTCAGTCTGAAATAAATTTTTTTTTTCAGAATTTAAGACAGAATTCCTTAAATTTATTAGAAATATAGACTTTGACTCACTGATCAGGGATGGGCAGCATTATAGGTGTTTAAGGCATAGAGCATGAATGTAAGTATAATAAATGGTCCATATGAGGGAGATACCATGCAAGGAAAGATAAAAAAGATAATGACAAAATACATCTGTTATTTATTAAATATATTTATTTATATATTATATTATTTAATAAAATGGCGGTCGGAGTGGTCGAGCGGGTTTAGGTGCTATTCCAGGTAACATGGAATATGTTTCAAGTCTAGTCAACAATGCTTAAGATTTTGAAAAAATGAGTTGTGCAAGCTTTAATGTTTATTTAATAACTTGACTTGACGGGCTCAAATCGATTACGCCACTTTAATCCTTAACCATGATAAATAACCGGTGATAACCATAAGTAAAGTTTTTTAATTTTATGAAAATGAATGTTTTGCAAAGTTTCTTTTTAAGAATTATTTAAGCCAGATAAAATGGAATAATGGCTCGATTCCTAGCCACTAAAACTTTAAAGTTTAATAAAATTAGTTATATTTGTTGTAGCATTATCCAAGTCAGATAAAATGGAATAATGTATCTATCCCAGCCACTAAAACTTTCGAGTTTACTTAGGAATTTTTTCACGTTTCGAGTTTGGCAATTTTAAGTTTGTTTTTTTATGCAGCAGAGCTATAATTAAATTTTCAGAATTTTTTTTATGTAGCCCTTAGCATTCAATTATCAGCAATTCGTCTTGTTTCAAGTGCAGTCATTTTAAGATTTTTCATGGACAGAGCTAGGATTTTTTTTTTCTTTCTAAGGATGAATTTCGCGTTCTGTATTTTTTTTAATTTTTAAGATAATAACTGAAAAACTTGAGAAATAATTGTGGATGAGACATAGAAAGAAAATAAGTAATAATAAACTAAAAAGAAATCTGTAAACCTCAATCCCATTACAGCGCTACTGATGAACGTGAAATAATTAAAATTTAGTTATATTTGTTATCCGTATAACGGTGTGACTTTACCAATGACGTATAAGCACTAGGAGGTAGGATATAAGAGAATAAAAGATAGGATGTTTATTTTGTATTTTGTTCGTTTTTTTTACGAAAATAATTTTCTGTCGATTTTTCTTCTGGTTTTTGGTCTAAAAAATACATTATAACCGATAGTGTAAAAAACACAACGAAAAAAACGGTTATACAAGAGAAATCGGTTGTCGATTATAACCTACCGACTATTGATCTTAGTTGATATTCTGTAGAGACCCGGTCGGGAAGGTCGTTTCTACCCGTAATGGAATACATTAGAAAATAAAACCAAATAAATTAACTAATAGACATAAATTATATTATATATAATTGGTAGATATCAATTTAGTAAATCAGCGGTTTGTATTACTTAATATTTATACTGGACAAGAACTCTTTGTACCGATTTGCCTTTGAGTGAAAATCTAAAGTCCATAAAGTCTGATGAACGACACCCCAGAAGGGCGGTAGTAGAGGATTTACTAGATATATGGATTGAGTTAGAGTTGGCTGGGGCCATATTGTTCCACAAGAGCTCCGTTGTCGAACAGCGCCAAACAGATTAATGGCTTCGTAACTCGTAGGTTAGAGGCCGCTCTTCAAATTCAACGCAGCTTAACAACTTAACAATTCAAAATACTCTACGTCATAGGAATTATAAATAAATAAATATTTTTTTAAACTTAATGTTTAGTAATTCGCCTATACACAACCGTATAAGCTGCGAATTTGCTGTAAGATGCATACAAATTGGTATGGACTGACATGATATGGTAGACAGTATAGTAGGCGAAGTGAATAAAACACAGTGACTATACATTGGAAACTATGATGTAGATGTAACTCGAATCGGTATGAATAAACAAACGCCATCCGGAAAAACTGTAGATATAACTACGTGTAGATACAAATCCACTGTAGCAATAACTACTTTTCAAGTTGGAATGTTCATCCTCTCCCATTTCCACAGCCTCTATTCCCTTTGTCATTTTTAGTCTTTCGCGTATTATTATTATAATTACCTCAGCTTTTTTGACTTAAAATTGAACAGTTTCAGCACCATGTCACCATCACCTGAAGATAAACGGGCTGTTGAAAAGAAATGTGTATACAGGAATTTATTGGTAAAATAACAAATTACTTTCAGAAATATTGGGTTTTCTTGTAGAAATTGGAGAAAGCCAAGTATTCGAGAATAATAAAAAAAATAAAAAAACAGTATAGGAATACGTGTAATTTATTGACAAACCACAGGAATCAAAGTCAACACATCACAAATGACGAAAATGCTTCAAAAAATGAAAACTAAAATAAAGAAAGGTAAAAGCGACAAGACACAAAAAAATTATATTAAAAGATTGGAAAAAGAAATTGTTTTCAATATTGGGTGAAGTGGAAATCCCAGTGTCAGGCAATTGTACAGTAGGAGTATTCCAATTAACGTTTTCGGAATTAACTGAAAACAAGAGCGAAAATAAATATAGCGTGCCTGCCACCACCAACAACTAGATACACATCCTCTCAAGTTGTTAACAGGCGAATACGTTATCTGCCTGTGTGAGATCAAACGTGAAAAATATATTGCTTTATGAATCAGATGAAACAAAAGATTAGACAACTTCTCAACTGAAATAATTTTTTCTGTAGCAATTAGAAATGCAAAAACTACAAATAGAAAAAGCGAAAGTTTAATTGAAGTTTATTTAATGAAAATTAAAATTTATTTAAGAAGTTTAATAAAATTTTCTGCATTGGTCCAGTTTTTGGAAGTGGGGCCTTGCATAGGGTCACTGGATGCCATTACAAGGCTCCACTATATAACTAGGGACAGGTCGACGGCTCATGGCTGCCTTGTGTAGTTACCGATTAATATATCTTTTTACTCCCTTGTACGAAGTAAAGAAAGTATTGAAATCGCGAAAATTTTCGGTTTTCAGATTTCAACGGAAATATTCATTTTGACCATCCCTGAATCCACTTTGACTAGTTTCGTCGTGACGTCTGTATGTGCGTATCTCGCATAACTCAAAAACGATTAGCCGTAAAAAGTTAAAATTTTGTATTTAGGATTGCTGTAAAATCTAATTGTGAACCTCCCTTTTGGTCACTGCATGATTAACGGAAGTGGTATTTTATTTGTAGGTAATCATTCATTTTCATCAAAAATTATATTAAAATAAAATGCAAAACTTCTCAAATTAGATATACAAGACTTTCATATTAATATAAATAAACTAATAAATTTTGGTTAACATTGGTACACCAGAAATGGTACTTTACTTGAAGGTCATATTAGACTTTCATCAAAAAGTATATTAAAATATGATGTAAAACATCTCAAATTTGGTAAATATGAATGCATTTACTAGATTTTGGTTAAGATTGGTGAGCCCAAAAGGGTACTTTACTTGAAGGTCATAATAAACTTAAATCAAAAATTAAATAGAGAGATCATACGATCATATGTTTCGGTTACAAAGGTAATATGAAGGTTACAAACGAGATTTTTTTTATTACTTGTTTTAAGTATTAAAATTGAGTGTAAAATACTGGTTTTCCTCCCCATTTGTGAGATGAGCAAGTCAGCAGCAGAAGCATAAGATATAAGTTAAGTGGAATCTTCAGCTTAAAATGTCGAAACTGTCGATTTTCGATGCTTTATCAAGTGACTTTGACACTTCTAATTTTGTCACGGAACACGAAGAAATCTCTTGGAAACTAGTTACTTACTCAAAGAAAACGATACATATAACGGATGAGATCTCCAGTAACAAGACTATGTGTGTAGTATCAATTGATGAATGTCGCGACGCCGAGTGTCGTTTCTGAGATACTGCAATCTACGGAAACTAGTAACCAAATTCATAATCACTTTTTGAGCCAACATTTCTTTAGTTGAATAGATGTACAAGGAAGTCATGTGATTTCCTCATCAGGTTTTTTTTTTTTTAAATTTCTTTATGGATGGAAAAATTATTACAAGAATATATTCAGTGAAATAATTAAAACGAGATCATAAATTGGTATTAAGGTTTTATAGATATTATAGGTGAAGGCATTAATGGAATCACTAGTTTATATAAGTGACAAAAATGGAGTATGCCGTTTCTCAGACTTCATCTAAATGAAGTTGTAACTAACTACACGGTATTTGTAGCTTCTCCTTTATCTCATCAAAATTAATTTATCTCATTAAAAAAGGAAGTTACAGGGTACACGTTCGGGAAAATCAAGATATAACTTATACTATATAAAGAAAGGGGGTAGTTGTAGCTCTCTTTATTAAATAAGTTTCAACTTCAAAATATAGAATTGGCAGCCTCAACTATATTTTTTTTCACTTTGCCCAATGTCACATCACGTCAGCTCTTCTCAATGTAATCTCATGCTTGATCTACCATCGACTAGGAAGTAACGATAATATCGTTGCATATATCGCATCGCTAGTTTTCGAATATATTTAAATAGTTATTCGGTATATCTAAATAAAATATCGATATATCGGACCTCGATATTTTAAATTTTTTAAACCTCCTTCTTTAACAGGAGCGGGCTATAGGGATGTTGCAAGCTTCGTTCATGATCCAACAGTTAATTTCTCAATGGGTAACATATACCCAATACTAGCTATTTGGTATCATTTTTCAAAACTTTTTCCTTCTTGCGGTTTCTTAAATACATTATTAGTTAGTACTTACAATAAAAATTAAAAATTCTATTAAATAAAAAATATTAGAGAGTGAAGAACGGTCACAGAAATGATAAAAGCCATGTCAAATATGGATTTAACCTCGGAATGAAATATCAACCTTTATTATGACTTTCTTAATGTTGGCTAAAAAGTCTCATTAAATCTAGTTTCAGCGTCTCAAGGACAAATGTCAAAAAAAGGGAAAAAAAATTTATTTTTTTGTAAATATCTTGTTTTTTTCGCGTCCTACATTGTTAGACCTTATTATATAACTTACAGACTATTACATCTCTACAAGTTTTGTTTCATGCATTTCTATTTCATGATCTACTGTTCTCTAGTTATAGCGCGGATAGCTCTGGAGTCAAATAGGGTACTCATTTTAGGAGAAGGTTTGAATATGAATTAAGAAACTATTGGCCATTCTAAGTAAAATATGCCTTGTCTGCCATTCCAAAGCATCAATCTTAAGAAATGGTGACATTTTGTCCTAGAAAAACTTAAAATTTTCGTTCATTTTTCATTTCGTACTCATGAAGACTCCCAACCACGCGAAAAACATTGTGAATACCTTTTTTAAATGAACTTAAATTTGCTAAAATTTGAGCCCTAATGGAAGAGATTTTTACCTTTACTAGTTCTCGAGATATAGTATTACAAGAAAACAATTTTTTTTTCCCCAATATCATTGGGAAATATCAATTAAAACAGAGAAATATCAAGCAAATATCATGGAAACTTGTCCGAAAGAGGGGTAATCATCTAATACATATAAAAATCTCTGTTCTTTTTGGACATAATGCACTGCGTATTTCGGTAAAATCTAGAGCTCAAAAATTGAATTATTTTACACAAACGAGTTTTCACTCTCGGAAGCGATAGACATACTCTCGAAATTAAAACTCGCAAGTGTAAAGCCCTCTGCGAGTTCTCTGAGAGTTGTAATGTGACGTCACAGCAGGTGTAAACGTTCCCTCCTTCCACTCGGAAAGTGCTCTAAGGCAATGCAAACCTGTTATGTATGATCGAAACAACTCTCCGAGATTCTTTTACGTTTACACCTGCTTTGACCTGGCATAAGAGCTCACACTCTTACTCTCAGAGACACTTGCGAGTTTTACTCTAGAGAGTGGTTGCGAGTTTTATTTACGAGAGAAAAATTCACTCATGAAAAGCGCGCCTCATGAATGATAAAAAATTACAAATTATGTAATACTTGTCTGGCTGGATTAAAAACAACAATTCATTAAACTGATGTCAATTAGTGTAAACCAACATACAGCTTAAAGATGAACTAAAATTTTCAGATAGTGAAAATCCTTTGCCCGCCTTATGTTTTTCATTTTTTTTTCCCCCACCTTTTCACTATCTCTTTTTTTTTAACTCATAAATTCAGGTATAGGGTATGTTGGTATGTTGAAAAAATGTAAGATTTTTTCTCTTTCAGACCATCTGTTTTCTGAATCAATTAAAAATATTTCAAACATTTGAAAATTTTAAGAACTAAAATTATGAAAAACTTCATTATAAATGTTGGATTTATATTTCCTGAACCAGCCTGGACTAATTCATTATTTTTTCTCACTTGGTCGCCGGTTAGTTTTATTTGATTCTTCCGTTGTTACTTATTTCACAAGTTTAAAATAGTTTAAATTTCCTTCCATTTCGGCTTTCTGTTACTTATCAAGAAGGCCTCGCTATATTTAATGTTTTCCTCGAGACAGGAAGGAACAGATTGCGCACAAAGAAGGTCGGATTCTTCACCATCCTTTTGTCTCAGCTTCATTAAACCTCCGCCTGAAAAGATGTTCTAAGACTTCTCCTCTACAAAGTTCCTTTCTGAAGGCTCTATCTCACCCAAAACGTTACTTTGTCTTTGCTATAAAGGGAGGAATCGCCATTTTTCTTTTAAAATTGGCAGTAAGAAAATGTTAGTCAAGGGACATCATTAGGGAAGACATTTAGGGCTAAGGTCTTGAGTTGTTTATTTATCAATAACTCACTTTGATCAGTATAAGGCAAAACCTTAGGGACTCTTCAAAGAAAAAATACTCTCTAAAAACATGTTGAGTGCAGTATAATTCAGACAAATTAAACGCACTCGTATATAGATTGCAATAATAAATTCCAAATCAATCTATGTAATCATACTAATTATTTATAGTTAGTTTACAAGACCTAGGATTACTAATGTATTAAAGATTAAGTAGATTACAGTAGTTAAGTAGTAAATTACATTTACTAATGTACTTATTAAAGATTAAGCTTTCCTAAATATATTGTAGTATTGCTACTTTCTATGTATTGAGCCTGTATTAATATGGATTGAAGATTTATATATTTTTCATCAAGTAATGCATCAGTTGGATTAATTAAAATTGATAGATATGAATATTTCCTTTATAATTTAGCATACTAGTGTTTGCTGTATGCTTCGATTACTGCAGATTCTAGCGATGGGCATATGTGAAAGATGAAAGAGCGGTTCGGCATAGCTCTACCCCCCAAAAATACTCTCTAAGACACTATTGTTAGGAGAAGAAAATAGACCAAGTAAATCGACATCTAAGAATCGCAGCCAGGACAGAGGAATAGGCCAACGTTTTATTTATTTCCAACCCATTAAAAAAAAATTATTATTTTGCTCATTACTATTTTGCTTGATGGACGTGATCTCATGGTCATGTTTGTTATTTTGTTGATTGTTGAGCTGATTCAACTTACAACATTGTCATTAAATCGGCTTGCTCCACTTTATTATTAGTAGTTTATTATTAGTCAAATAAATTTGAATTATATTTATATGTTGTTTAATTTTATGAATGAAATCCTATTCCATTATAAAATGCCGTATAACGTGGAATTCATATTACGTGACAAAAATATAGTGAATAGAATTGTAGAACGTAACAAATAGTCTAGTATATAACGCGTTAGATAAATTTAATGTTTTTAATTTTGGTTTATTATTTTCGATAACAGACCTTTAGAATCGATCAAGAAAAAAATTTTTATAACCCCTCCCCCTCAAAATTTGAGGTTTTAGGTTTCAAGATACGTAGAATCCAAATATTGAATAAAAAAAAAAACCGTCCGTCCGCCATCCGCGGCTTTTCTCCGAGACTACTTGATCGATTTTCTTGAGATTCGGTACCAACGTAAATTTTTAATTGTATTTAAACTAAAGCTGATGAAATTCCCTACAAAAGCAAAAAAAGATCATTTAAATTGGACCAGTATGAGCTGGTCATCGTGGCCCTAGACCTCCTGACTTATCTATTGGGCTTCTGACTTTCTCGCATCTCTCCGTTTTATCCTTCCTTGGATTATTTCTGCACTTCCTTTAGCTTCCTTAGTCTTTCCTTTTTTTTTCCCGCTGAAGTGCACATCCAATATTTCCTCTGTGCCATTTTACCCTCTGATTACATGTCCTAACCATCAGAGCCTGCTTGCATTAACACAGTTTTTTCTTAATAGTCTCAGTTCGGAACTGTCACAGCGATCATCTTGGGACAAGCTTCTAATTGCTTTCCCTTTGGAACTTTCTTTTCCCTACTACTTAATTTCTTTAACTTTGACAAAATAGATATTTTTGAAATATTACAAAATGGAAAAAATAAACCATTTTGCAATAATTTGCAGCGTTTTTTTGTTTAGAAACTCGAAAATATATACTTATCAGTTATTTACAAATGAACTGTTTGAGGAAGAGTTAGAGTTTTAAATAAAATAATAATTACATACGCATGGGAAGAATTGAATAATTTTATTCAACTTTGAACCAAAATTAGATTATTCATTAATTTCCATTTAATGGTCATCAGAAATATCAACAAAAAAGTTACAATATCACTGCCTTATTAATATTGTTTGATTATTAATATTAATTGCCTAAAAAGTCAATAGTTTTTTGTTAATGTTATTTGAAAACATTTCTTTTCTTTGGTAATATTTAGGAAGAAAATATGAGGATAGACCATCGTTTAATTCCAAAAATCGATCATTTGACATGTATATTTTCATATTTAATGCGATTTCCTAAGACGTGGAATGTATCCCCCGCGTTATGCGGGAGTCTACTGTTTAGATCACACCGATTAGCTGAAGTAAATAAAACTGAGCACGTCGTGGTAATCCTCAAAAAACTGAACAGATCCTTCGGTTAGATGTGAATAAAGAGACTTTACACAATGGAATACTTGCTGAGTATATGGAGGACATGCATCAAATATTTGATTCGAAGTACCTGCTCACCTTTCTAAGTGAATACAACTGAGAACTTACTCCACTATGTGGGTAGATACTCAGCAAAATGGCGATCCATTCTTTCGTAGACTCCGAATTTTACTGAGTTCCTACTCACATAGTTGAGCACATTCTCTGTTTCATTCACTAATAAATGTGAGAAAGTACTCCGATTCAATAGTAATCCATATTTGTGGCCCCTGCTCTATACACTCGGCAAGTACTCTATTATGTAAAGTCTCTTTAGTCACATCTAACCGGAGTATTTGTTTTTAAGGAATGAGCTCATTGCTTCCTCTGCTAAAAGATCTCTTTCTCTCTCTTTGCAGAGCACCAGCTGGAAGGACCTCACATCTCCTTCGGCAAACCTGAGTACCGCGTCGGGGAGGCTCTACAGGTCAACTGCACTTCAGGCCCTGCGCGGCCCACCCCAGACGTCACCTGGCTCATCAACCAGAAGCAGGTTCGTTTATATTTATTATGTATTATTTTTATTAATTTTAATTGTGTTTTAATCCTTATAATTTTGCAATTAACAATAATTCTAATGTGATACATAATTTATTATAATATCCCTTCTTAATCTACTATCTTCGAAATCAATTCAAATCTAATTGAATAACAGTCACAATAACAGGAGGGGAAAAAATGTATGTATGGCTTTTGAAGACTCAAGAGTTATACATCGTTGGCCAATTGTTGATAGAACAGCGCAAATATTATTTACATTCTTTTAAAATTTATTTTTTGCAATTTATTACTATTTTACAAAAATACAATAGCCCAAATGTGCAGTCTGATCATTGTGAAGTGACAATGAATTTTAATGAAAATATTCTTTGGTAAACTACAATAATAATTAATTATATAACAGAAAGTTCTGAGGCCATATTATTTTAAATAAGTATTTGGAAACTAGAAAGTATTGCTACCGAAAAACACAATAAAGCCTCCTTAAATCGACATACCATCCAGAGAGCTGAGACTTTCTCCACATCTTACCCCAACCGCTCTACTAACACATCGTGTACTTACCTCCCGTTTTCTTCTATGTTCTTTGAGTTTGAGTATTCCTATTAGTGAAGCAAATAATTAATTTTATAAACACTTTTACTCGAAATATAAACACAGTGAAAATTTATAAGAGAAAACTCAAATAATTGAAGTAAACAAACTCGATAGGTATTTTAGAAATAGCTCATACATGTATTTAAACTGTCCCATAAAACTTTAATTGGAAATTAAAATATTAATAAAATCGGTTAATAATTAATTGGTATTACTATGGAAATTATTTTAATTGTTTTACTTATAATTAAAGACTGGATTTATATGTAGTTAAAAAGTTCAAAATATGCCATATAATGCAGTAAAAAGTCCTCAAATATGTAGTAAAACCTGCAGTAACATGCAGTGAAACCTGGAGGAAAATATGCATGATAAATATCAGAAACGTACAAAAAATCAATAAAAGGCTTTAATTATTGTCTAAATTGCTTTCTTTAAGAATTTTAATTTTAATTTACAATGTTAATAGAACAAGACACAGATAATTTGAAAAAAAAAAATATTCACAAAATTTGCATAGAATTTAAGTAAATTATTCTTAAAAATTCAAATAATTGTAAAATACGTTTTTTTTTTCTTTTTCGAATGGATATTTTGCAGGATTAAATACCAGATGAAACTAATGTAAAACAAAGTACTTCATTGAAAGTTTCTTTAGATTTGAACAAATTGAACAAACAGTTCTGAGAATGGTCTATAACTGTAAGAAAATTCCCCTACAGTAAAATGCAACCCTACAGTAAAAAATAAACTATTGTTGCATTCTGATCTCATATTATTGTATAAAATTCCAAGAATAGTTCTTATATGTACTTGCCTTTATGGATTGTTCGATTTGAAATATTTTTTCACACGGAACATTTTTAGTGCACAAATTGCAAAACATGTTTTTTTTTTTTTCAGGAAAAACATTTCTGTGTTTATTCTAAGTGTTCCAATTGTTTACCATGGAACTAAAAGATGCTCCTGCCTTTGGAATTTCGGTTTATGTGAGAAAATTAAAAAGTAGTTAATTTAACATAATATGCAAAACGGAAGCAACAAACTTGCTGACCAGAATTGAATTTGAAATTCCAAAGAAGGGCAAGGAGGATATTTTTTACTTATACGGAAGTAAGGGCTCTAGAAAAGATATAATCAATTTTTTCTAAAAATAATTTCATTTAAGAAAAAATTAATTATGTTTCTCATTAACGACTGTGAATAATAAAGGGACAAAGTGAGTCGAGGGGAATCGCCAGGTTTGTATGATGGGGGAGAGGGGCCAAGTTGGATTGGTAGTGGGAGAGGTTTCATCGGCATTCTTTCAGCGAATGCTCCATATGTACTCCGAAGATATATCTTATTTATCTCTTCAGTCTCATTGGAAGCGTGGAATGGCGGAATCTTGGAAACTTTTAAGAATAATGATGAATTTTCGTGCGGTATGGGAAATATTCAAACCAGTATTGATATTGATCAAGGTGTTGCCAAATATTGCTCAAGGATGACAACGACGTTTTTAATATTGGTGTGCAAGTGACTGGGTATGTCAAGCAAAGGAATCCGCTACAGAAAGCTAATGTTTTAGCAATATCCAAGTTCATACACGTTGAAGGGAGTTGGCCCCGAAAGCCTATTAGGAATTGCGTTAGGTCCATTCTTAAAATATTGGCTTCATGTTTTAACAGTCTCAATCAAAGCAACCGAGGGAGATATCCTCGCTTTTCTCTATATTCAGCCACAATTTATTGTCCAATGCTCATGATTTAAAGCTATTAATTCCATCCTGCAACTATTCGTTTTAGATAATGGTATTTATTTTTGATTAAGCTTTGAAAAAAGAATTGATTAATTGAAAATTTAAGCGGTAATTCAGAACCGCATTGTGAAAATCATGGAGCAATTTCCTGCACGGAGGGAAAAAGCGGGAATTGAGGAAATTCTCAGGGGCGTGCTAGGTCGTTATAACTCATTTTTAAAAAGAATTAGTATTCATCACATTTATCAATGGATTTATTTGGTCATTTCTCTGAGGCTCAGTTGAACGTTCCATCGAAGGCATAGCCTACGGAAAATAATAAAAGAATACCGCATTATTATGTATGTACACACACATACTTCCATATTTGTTGAAATAATCTTGATTTTTCAAATAAATAACTTGTGAGCCAATCTTCCTTTATTGTATATTTCTTAAATATAATTATTATCTTGATTTTTCTTTCCGCAATTTAAATTGTTTCAAACATAACTATTTTCGATGGCTTTTTCACAGTGCAAACATAATTTGAAAAAGTTATATTTGAAATAATATAAGTTGGGGGAAAAATGTCAAAATTATTGTAACAAATGTTTTATTAAGTTAAAAATATTCTCAAAATATCATTGTGTATAAAAAAAAATTAATAGCAATAAAATGAGCCAAAAATTAATGCCTGGTATATCCTTTTTTATATCTCTTGGCGCTCAGCAATCATTCTTTAATGCTAGAAATTAAAGAGGCTTTGTAATCCGGAGAGATTTTTCCCAATTCTCCTTTTAGGTATCTTTCATGGTCTCTAGGGAATTTGTTTGCTTTTCAATTCTTTTTCTACCAAGAAATTTCCGCTGTTGTTCTAATGTCTAACGCTGATTTGTTTTTATAAACCTGAACTAACAGGAATATGATATTTTGTGAAAACTTAGTTATTTATGGATTTAAAGTTTAACCCTGCCTTTTATCATTATCTTTTTATTAACTTTATTACCGCAATAGTCCTTACAATTTCAGTTTTATTTTTTACCATTGGTGTCTGTGAGCTCTTATTAGTTACACTGTTATAGATTATTTATTTATTTAAGGACTTTTACAACTTCGGTCATATGTCGTCACCAAACATAAGTTTTTTCCATCTTCCTCTGTCTTGCCAGTCTCCATCACGCATTCCCCTGTTCACCTTTCCTTCCTTGACGCCCTCCAACCAGCTTCTTCTCGGGCGACCCCTCTTCCGTTTTCTCTCTGGTCTCCATTCCAAAATTCTTTTAGGCCATCGCCCCCCTTCCATCCTCATCACATGCCCATACCATTTCAGCCTCTTTGTTTCAATAGTATGGAGGATATTCTCCATTTGTTGAACCTGCTGTCTTATTTCACTATTTGGAACTTTTTGAAGCCGTGAGATACCACATGATCGCCTCCAGTAATCCATTTCTAGGGCTATAAGTCTTTGTGATTGACTGTCTCTAATTGTCCATGCTTCCGCTGCGTAGAGAGTAACACGTTCTAGGAATGATTTATATATAATTTTTTTTTGTTTTTAAGGACACTTTTTTACTCCATAGTATCGAATTTAAGGTTCTAATAATGATCTTCCCGTTGCTTGTGCTCCTTTCAATGTCCATGTCTGTTGTTCCTAAAGCATTTACCCAGCTTCCTAGATATTTAAAATGCTTTTCAGATTTCATGATCCATGAGTCCAAATGTAGGTATTCACCTTGGCTATTAAAGGTCATATATACTGTTTTTTCTTTGCTGACATCCTGTCCCCTCCCACAGAATTTTTCTCATCATATACTCTGCATCCTCTGCTTCTGCAGCGATGAGCGCCTGGTCGTCAGCAAACTGAAGATTAAATAGGCAATCATTCCCTATCTTTAAGCCCATACCCCTACATTTCTTCTTCCATTCTCTTAGGGCTCGTTCCACTTATAGATTACTCATCTCAATATTCTTGTAATTTAATATAATCTTCTAATATTATTTTTAAGCAAAAAATCTATTTTCTTTTAAAAGAAGAACTGTACTTTTCTAGTCTTCAGTTGTCTTCTATCTACACATTTCTCAGGATATCCTACCTCAGCTCCTCAGATCGTCCACTTTTAGATCTGTTCCTTCAGACATTCTTCCTTGGACTGATTTCTTGATATTTTTCCTCATCTCTTCATCCGTGAACTACTTATCTCTTCGCTCTCTGCTTCTCATGTGTTTTTTGGGTTATCTCATTTGGGAATTCCAACGATTCCCTACAGAAGTTTCATTGTAAGTCCGGTTCTTCAGAAATCTTCTATATGACCTTTTATTTGGGAAAAACCTTGGTTCGATTCAAATCGTCCGACCTGCATCTGGCTTTCCCAAATCTTATTATCTAGGTCCCTTTTAAAATTAACAATATTTATTTCTATAATCAATTCATATTTAATATTTACTGTTGATATATTGAACATCCTTAAAATCTAGAGGGTAGGAGGAGGAGAAAATTTATGCATATATTGTATTGTTCTTAAAATAATAATAGCCTTTGTCTAGGATAGAGGTCCTGTGAATGTCCTTATTTCAAGAATAGTCTGTTTTAACATTGATAATTCGATAGATCCTGGCTAGTTATTAAATCGGAACAGACAATATTAACGAGTAGAGAGATATCAGATACCCGCTGCGAAAAGTCACTGTTTTTAACAATCTCCGAGTTTATACCCATTGAAGGCTCAGAAAGCCTATTAGGAATCGCGTAAGGAAGGGTGAGTCAGGTAAGGGGGAGGAGGAGGGGGGAATTTATACATATATTCTAACGCTCTACAAATAATACTTGTTTTGGTGAGGATAGAGGTCCTTCGCTCCGATAGATCCTGCCTTTTTTTCAAATCGGAACGGACTATGTTAGCGAGAAGAGGGTCATCAGAATAAACGCTAAAATTGTCTATTTTAATATTCGACTCCTTCTTCCCGTATAAGAAACGCTATTTTAATACTTTTTGGTTTTATTTTAATAGTTGACTACTTCTTCCCGTGTAAGAGAATGGATCAGAAAATTATTTAGGTAAGCTTGCTAGATTAGAAAGAGGGAGAGGATTCCGCTACAAAAAGCTAATGTTTTAACAATCTCCAAGTTCATACCCGTTGAAGCGAGTTGGCCCCGAAAGCCTATTAGGAATTGCGTTAGGTCCATTCATAAAACATTGGTATCATGTTTTAACAATCTCCTTATATATACTCACTTCTTAGAAACACATTAGAATAAATATTGCTATGCAACATGCTCGAAATTCAAAAACAACAACTCTTGTGTACAGTTATTTTTTAAATAATAAAAAATAATTGGTATTAGTGGGACTGTGTACTTTTTCAGAAGAGACTTAGAATAAAGAAATAACGTGAGGCCGATATTAAATGGTTTCAATTTCTGAGATATATCTTCGAGAGACGTAAATCAAACAGAAACGAAGCAGAGACGACCTGCAATATCAGCGAAGCCGGAACTAGCCCCGGAAGGATGGTACATACTAAATCGGGGAGGTCGGGAGGGAGTTGGGAGGAGGGTGCTCCGAGATAGCAAAATATATTTCCAAGCCTCCTCGCCTTCTTACAAATGGCCAATATATCATAGCACCGACCAGCCCTCGGCGTTTTATTCCCCAGCTAACTCCCCTTTAGAAAGAAATTAACATTTTCCACCAGCATACATTTCACTTTTATGGCGTTTTATTAATAATAAATAATTCCCAATGCGCTCTTCTACTTTTAAATGGTAAAGGCAGTGATCAAAAGGCACATTACTTCGGCCTGCTTCGTCCCTGACTCGAACTAAATCACATCCTTAGAAAATTATGATATCACATTTATAAAGCTATTAATCAAATGAGTGTAACAGAATATTAACACATTTAAGTTGAGTTTCCTCTCTCCTCTCGTATTTTATTTTTAAAAGTTCATTGGATCTATTTTCTGAAACTATATGTTGTTTTCCAGTTAATATTACTCTGGATATGATATTACCGAATGAAATATAAATATAAACCATTCACTTAAGTTCGAGAAATATTGCTGCTCAATGAGTAAGGCGTAGATTCGAGGCCGGCTACAGCAGAAAACATCTATTCTATCGGTTGTTGACTTGATGTCAGGAGACCCTTGAAAGTGAATACCTCACCCATCAAAGGTTGAACCCGATGGTTGAGCGTTGATGCCGACCATATCACTTCCATTTTTAACTAGAGATTGATAAATCGCTCATTATAAGACATATTCGCACACCGCTCTTGTAGCTCTTTTTCATGACTCACTAAAATAAAAACCATATAGGAGCTATTAAGTGAAATAATAGTTTTAACTCCGTAAAATTGGAAAATATAAAGAGGAGTCATGAATGATCGAAAGAAGGTACTGCTCATTAATCATCTGAAATTATAAAACTGCTCTGTTTAGAAATCAGATCAAAATGATTCACTCGCCGCAACGAACTACTTTTCACGATTCACTGAAAATATCAATCTCTGACTTTGTAAAAATGTGAAGACTGATCGGAGAATGGATGCTATGATTAACTGCAAAAGTTACCGCAAATTCGGTAATAAACATGATGACCGTCGAAAAAGAAAATTGATTGAAGTGGAAGGTATGATTCATAAAATAAATGAAAAGCAACGAAGTAAGCAAAAAAAAAATGTTAGTAGGTATTATTTTTTAATGTGAAGAAAGCTGCTACTGTTCTCTGCCAAATCATTGTTCACTTGCACAGAAAAAAACCGTTGCAAGCTCTTTAATTCAGTTTATCTGAGGATCGTCCATTTCTACGTATCATCTTAGGCAGTAAAAAAGGTATGAATCCGAGGTGGGTCTCGATATATTTAATAAGATGGCATAGAGAGCTAGTTGGGTCCTACATCCTTTTCTGGAGTATTCGAGTTGGGCCCAGCCTATCGAGCAAAAGTTAAGTTAAGTTAGTGACTAAACGAATTTTAATGAAATTACAGTCAAATAATGCATTGAATAACTTAATCGTGTTTGCCATGTGAAAATATATGGTTTCCATATATATTGTATTATTAAGTCCTTGTCCTTAGGTAGTATTCTGCCTTATATTCTATATTTTCACAAAAAAACACGACTAAGTCATTCAATATATATATTTGAATGATTTACTTTAATTTCACTATATTGTACTCTAATTTCATTCAGAATTCATTCGGTCCATCTACGTCCATTTCTTTCTGGTAAAAGAAATCATTTATCCTACAAATTTCATTGATATATAACTTGATTTTGCTCGAACGCCCACAACATATGAGAAACGACACTGCCAATCTCTTCATAGTGTCTCCTGGGTAACGCTGATAGGCTGAGCCCGAAGTGCCTGCCAGAATGGTCTGTTCCAACACGAATTCTCCAGTAAAGGATGTTCTGAAGACCTAACTGGTGCATTTTTTTGGAATTCGGGACCTAACTCGATCATTCCCTTGAAAATGTACTAAAACACCGAACCCGAAACTTGTAGTTAATGGTAGTGCAGTTTTTAAAAATAATAATTACAGCAATAGATCAAAAATTAGTTAGATAGATAGCTCAAAGAAAAGAGTGGAGAAGGGTTACATGAACCGAGCGATAAGGAACTGAGGCACAAGAGCCAAGATAAGTTGACCCAGGGGGAGCATTGCTATCGCAGAGGCTCTATTGGCGGTAGTATTGGCCGCAGTAAGTCCTGATAAACTGCTACTGTCGGCCGCTGATCGTTTCACTGGATGTGAGTAGCAGCTATTGCTCCACTGCAGTTATCACTCCTTCGCTCCCTGGCCTCCTATCCTTAAGGGCATCCACGCCAGTCCCTAAAACAATCATGGAACTTTGTGAAAATTTATTCCCGTAATTTTTATGATTTTATTTTGTCAAAATAATATAATTTTATTCTTTATTCTTTTATGTGAACAACGTCCACTGAAGTGGAGATGTTCTCCTCCTCATCCTTGCCCTTACTATCATATTTAGTTATATAGAAAATAAATAAATTAATATTAAGTATGTCATAGCATTCTAAGAATCGGAATCGTTAGTAGTGGTAGTCTCTTGATTACAGTCCCCTGTTTTTTCTTCCATATCTTCTTTTTCTTCGAGGTGAATTAAGTTTTCAACTTCTTTAACAACCTCTTTGCTTAGTCTACTCATATTCCTATTGAAATATTGATGGCCATCTGCTCATCCAGTAGGTCAGGTTCATCTACTTCATCCTGTACTAGATCCTCAGCATGGTCCAGATCTACATTTATGATTCTCGTCTTTAGGAAATATCTTTTTGCTTATCGGTGTATTTTATCAGCAACTTTTTGTGCTGTCTCATACTTGCTCCGAGAGTCCTTGTTCTTCTCGCCAAAGTGGATCACTTTACTATTCCTTCTTTCCTCCACCTCCTTTTGGCATTCGTCTGTGGAGCATTTCTTAACTTTCCGTTTTTTCCGAGTGCCGATTGCTTTTTTCGTGTTTATCAATGGGAAATCTCTCAAGGTCAAGTCTGAAGATTGATTGTATCTCAGATTCTTTTTGTTTCGTCCCGATGCCTTTTACCATCATTTGTCAGGCCTACATTCTTGTTGGAAATAGTTTTGTATATTGTTTGTTGTAATATTGCATAAGCTATGCTTTGGTTGAATTATATTTTTTGAAATTTCGCTAAGCAGTTTTATCGGTAAATAGGCAACATGGAATTAATTAAGTACCTCTGTTGAGGATCTAGGCTGGCATTAAAGAATTTCTATTATCCCCGGTGAGACAAGAGCATTAACTGTTTTCTCTTGTGAGCCAGTGTATTTTCACCAGCTTTGTATATCAAACTACAACCGAAACGCATTAGGATGTAGCATCTGCATGCATTGTTGTTTTTAAAATTTCATTTCTATATATTCTATTTAACCCATTTAAAAAAAAAAGAAGGAATGCTTTCTGAAATAAATTCTTTTGTCCGTTTTTATCCTTTGTATGTGTAGCTGAGTTACATCTATCTCTTAGCTCAGTTCCTGGAGTCGCAACATAATTCCTCGCTTCTGGGCGCTATCTTAATCGTATGGGATTGTTCTGGAGATGGTCGAATAAGATAAATCCGTTCGCTGGTCACTGAATAGGATAATCCTTTTTTAGTAATCTTCCTTTGTTTGCTCGAGTTGGCCCCGAGCCCTAAGATTTACCGTTCCCTGGAATGAATGCTGCTATATGGAACCGTTGGTCTGTAAAGAATCGTTTTTATAAACTCTTTTATGCTGTTAACAATTATATCGAATCCGAAAGCCATAGAACCGCTCAAGGAATAATAACAATAATTTCTTTTCTCATTTTATATTTCTTCCTAGTAAGGGCACTCGATTTCTGTTAATGGAATATTTATTTGAGCCAAAACAACAAAACAAAGATATTACATATTGTAATATTTTCATACCTTTCTTTTTTTATTCCATTAAAACATTAATTACTTGTCCGCACATTTTCCTTGATTCTACATATTGATTATTCTTTCCATGTATTTGTAAATTATAATAAAAATAGTAAATTTTCAATTTCCGAAGTAGTTCCTGAAGGTCTTAATTAGGGACAGAAAACTCCTTTCAGGTACAAAATCGATAAAGGTTGTTATAATCTCAATCGACCAATCATATAACTCTTTTCTTAACTATCTGCACTTGAAGGCAAGTGACGATTAAACGAAGGCCCTTCTACTACCTCTCATAGTAATTTAAACTCCAATTAAATCTATCAAGGAACTAATAAAAGTTTAGTGTGTACTAAAAGGGTCGTTAGGACTTACGAGTATGACTGATTAAACAACTTTTAGGGGCTCGGTTTTTTTTAAATATTTTTTTGTGACTTTAATTTAAGCCTTTCTCTAATAGAAGCATAAATTGTTTAACATTTTCGCTACTGATAATGGCGGTGCAAGCAAGTCCAACAAGTTGGTACTCGATACAATATTAAGCTCTTTATGCAATTAAAAGCATAAATAGCAAGTTGGCTTGTTAGTATTTTATAAAGGAGATAGCAGTTGAAAAATGTTCCAAGGTTGTTGAACATAGAATTGTGATTTGGCGCAGACAGTCTGTACTTATAGAATACTATCTTCCACTTATAGAATACTATACAATGAAAAATTTCAATATTTTTATAGTCAATCGAAAAGTAATCAAATTCCCTACACAACGAAATAACAATAATCGAAATCGGTAAAGTATTAGCAGAGATATGACGTACTGAATCTTGTAGGCATGCTTTATAAAGAATTCTGCATATCGTCATTGCCGCCGTGACATCCTATGTCACCAAAAATTAGTTATGTGATTTTTATTTTATTAGAAACAATATTTTATATTCCTATGTGCTGGTGAAAAGAACTCATGTGTTAAAAAAGCGTAGGATGATTCAAATTGATCAAAAATAATCATTTTATTGTTAGTGTTTATGAATGAATGAGAATGTGTTTATTAAAATAAAAGATACAAAATAGAGTATACATATATATATATATATATATATATATATATATATATATATATATATATATATATATGTACATGTTATAAAACACATAGACAATGGAAAAATCCGTCTGTCGAAGTCTGTATGACATTGCTTTATTATATTTCTTTAAAAAATGAAATAAGGAATTTTTTTAATATGAACTGTAAAAATAAGTAATATAAAATCAGTAAGAATTATGTTTTGACGTACTCATTCTTCGTCAATTTCCTATGTTTATGTTAAAACTATAAAAAAACAAAAACAAATACATTCAAAATCTAGAAAACCTAACAAGCAAACAATTTAATATCAACAATCAGGTCCCTTTATAAAAATAAATAATAAATAAACCAACTATATCATATGCTGTTCTATGCGATACCTTACCAGATGGTATGCTAATATACTACATAACAATTAATAAGGCATATAAACATTTCACAACCGTAATTTAATCTTTGACGAATTAACTATTTGAGCTCTTTTCAATGTGGCTTGCTGAACATATTTACTTGAAGCTTTCCAGTTGGCACCCCTTAATATTCAAAATAATTCTGGAAAACAGGTTTGCCGCCCAAAATAAAGTTGTTCTTCTATCTTTATATATATGTGTGTGTGTGTGTGTATGTGTGTTATATGTTTACAGGCGGACGAGAGCCTGATGCGGACATTCCCCGAGGAGAGCCCAGACTCAGTAACGGTGCAGCTGGCCTTCCTGGTCGAGGAGCGACACCGGGATGGCCTGGAACTGACCTGCATCTCGACAATACCAGCCTTCCTCGGCCATCACGCTCGCCACTCCCAGTACGCCGACCATAGGTCTCACACAATAAAAGGTAAGTGTCAGCAATTTTTAAAAAAAAATTTTGTGGGCGCCGTGTTTCGTTAGTTGATTAGTCAATCAGAACCAATGTCCCCTTTAATGTGACTTAAAAAAAAATATTTCGGCTCATCTAAATCTTTTTTGAAGACCCGAAAGACACAGAATTAATATACAAAAATTAATATATAAGTCAACATTTTATTTCAGGATATGCTTCTATTATGTTTATTGTAGTCATGCAGACATAACGTATATTAACTGTAGTGATCAAATTAATGAAACTTTTTTTCTCTTCCATTAATTCCCTTTCTTAGTCATTAGAAATCATTTTAAAATATAACTTTGCGAAATATTATGTTATTCATATTAGAGCTGGGATTTATTTACATATTTTATTTAATAAAAATAATTTTGCGATTAAATAGCTCATAATTATTAACGGGCCTGTAACGTTCCCTCTGACGTCAGAATCTTTCACGTTCCAACTCCCGGGTTAAGTATATAAAATAACACATAAAAATAAAGTAAATTATTAAATAGAGCTAAAAAGAATTAAGTCTGAAATACTTGCTTACGTTTGATTGGTTAGAACGTTTGGTAGACTATTACAGAATTATTTAGATTACTTATAATTATGTTGTTTTTTTTATTGAAAATTTTGCTATAGAAATGTTTTGGAAATTTTTTTTCTCAATATTCCTCGCTGATTTTAGGCGGTGTTCAAGTTTTCTTGGCCCCTCCATTTCTTCCTGTTTGGTCTAATTAGAGATGAGGCTCCTTAGTTTCCTTACCTTCTCCTTTCCCTTCTACCTTCCCTTTAATTAGTGTTCTGCATTACAATTAGCCGATCCTATCCCCAGCAAACACGAAAATTGTTTATTTACCGTTTATAAGCATAAGCTTATAAATAAGCATGTCGGCACAGAATTTACTCCAATAAATAATTTTCGTGAGAAAATATATAAATTTATGAAAAGCTGGATTTTGCTCATCTACTGCAAAATCCTCAGCTATTCTTTTTGTGTTTAATTTTAATAGCTAAAATTTTAAAATTATTAAATAATTGTGCTTCTAATTATCATGTGCAGTTTAACAACTCTTGAAAACATTTTAAATAACTTTACTTGTCTGAGAACATAAATTACTGCCCAAAGTATTTTTTCGAATTATGTCTTAGTCGCTTTTTATAAATTTATAAGTAATTACTTTCTCTGGTTTTCCTTACTTTTCTCTATTTCATAACATTTCACCACTAGGCGCAATACGAGTATATTAGATTAGATTATTATTGTATTTTACTTTTGTAAGATATTTTTATATTTACAATAATTTAATCATGAATAATCATTTAATCATTTTCGACTGAAAATAATAATATGAATCTAGTTCTCTATGCTGTTATTAACATTAATTTTCTCTCTCATTACAATTATGATAATATAGAAAATATATAATTTGGATTAAGCATTAGGAGTATAAAGTGGTCTGCATTCTCCCATCATGTTGCAATTCTTGTTATTCGAAATTGGGATACCAATTGTGATTTCATTTTGTTAGATTTAAGTTTCATCCGATATACTATGGTAAATAAAAATTTCATGAATTCAACTGTATCCGACAGAAATTTGTATCCGACATTGTTTAAACTCACAGAGCGTAAAATAATCTTTCAGATAAAGTTGGAGTAATGTTTGTTCAGCATCTGGAAACAAACTTTTTATATTTTGGAGTGGAAGCGGTCATGACATTATCTCCAGAAGGGAACCACAGTTGGTTTCACCTTTATAAAAAAAAATATATTAGTAATTTCTGTTCGGTAAAACATTTTCATGCGTCACTCATAAAAAAAAAACTCCCCCTCCCCTCCCTCAGGGAGCCGGAGAGAGATATAATTATGTAGGGCGGGTTTTAATATGCGGCAGCGGAAGGAGGGCCAAGTTTTTACTGAGGCAACGAACGCTCGTCAGTCGGGGCACGTTCAGTCCCTACGCTTCTCAGAGGTCTCTACTGTCAGCCTCAATTTTCAACAACGACCTCTCTGATCTATGTTATCGGTTTTTATTACAGTTCTAGTTTGTCTATAAATAGTGTTGGTTTTAATAATCACAAAACTACGAAAGAAGCTCGTCTATCTCCAAATTTTAGTCGAGAAAAATTCAATAGTTTGGAGGGAAATTTTGAACCAAGAATTCTTTTTTAGTTTGCTAATTGTTAACTCAATGAATCATTTAATTTATTTTAATTCCCTTTTTACTTCCTTGCACGCAGTAAAGGAGTATTGTAATCGCGAAAATTTTCAGATTTCAACGGAAATCTCAACTTTTTTTTCAACGGCCATCCCTGAATTTTAACAAGTTTCGTCGGGACGTATGTACTTCCGTTCGTTCGTAAGTATCTCGCATAACTCAAAAACGGTTAGCCGTAGAAAGTTAAAATGTTCTATTTAAAATTATTGTAAAATTTAGTTGTGAATCTCTCTTTTTGGTCACTGCATGAATACCGGAAGTAGTACTTTACTTGAAGGTCATATTAGACTTTCATAAAAATCTATATTAAAATCTACTGTAAAACACCTCAAATTTGGTAAATTAGACTTTTAAATCAATACAAATGATATACATATAATATAATATTATAATATAATAATATAATATTTTAGCTGAAATTGAAGAGCCGAAAGGAGTACTTTACTTGAAGGTCATAATAAACTTACATCAAAAGGTATTTTGACATCTAATACAGAGATCATATGGTCCGGTGATTAAGGTTATAAACGCGATATTTTTTTCCACTCTGATTAAACAATTTTATTACGTGTTTAAGTGTTAAAATTAAGTGTAAAATACTTCTTTTCTTCCCCATCTATGAGCTGAACAAGTCTGCAGCAGGGGAATAAGATATAAGTTATGCGGGTTATTCCGCATAAAATGTTGAAATCGTCTATTTCCAATGCTTTATCTAGTGACATAGACAGTTCTCATGCAATGCAACGAAGAAATATCTTAGGAACTAGTTACCAACTGAGAGAAAATGACAATTAATATTGGAATGAGACCTCCAGAAACAAGAGCTTATGTATGTTTGTCTGTCCGTCAACAGATGGATTTCGCGACGCCGAGTGTCGTTTTTGAGATACAGCTATCTCCGGAAACTAGTAACCAAATTCAGGGTCACTTTCTGAACCACCGATTAATAGTTTGTTAGGCGTACAAGGAAGTCATGGAATGTCCACATCAGATATTTTAACAATAGTATATTTCATTAACTTTAATTTCAAATTCACAATTGCCTTCTAATTGAAAGTAACTAGCAATTGTGCTGAATTACAGGCAAGCAGAGCACATGCTAATGAGAGGTGCGATGGAGACAATCACCGGATTGTTACTTTCTAGAGGATGAAGAAAAGGCTGAATGTAAAGGCTCTTCCTTAACATAGACTGCAGTGCCTAAAACAAGAAAACCTGAAGATATTTCCCGGTCACCTTATGTACTTTGTAAGTGTAATACGATTGATGGTGAACCTCTGGACGAATCAAGGTTCATTTACAATGGATCCATATGGGTCTTGGTGCGGAGAACCTTCAACATAATAATAACTAAATAATAGCTAAGGAGACCCTTTATCCAATTCCTTTATAACCTTCAATGCGTGCCACTTGGTGTTCGTAACTGAGAAACGTGTTGAACTGAGAGTTCAAAAAAAGAAATTATGACCTTATTACAAAAAAAAAAAAAAAAATAAATGAATCAAAGAGAGAGAAATTTTTATATGTTTTTAAAAACATCTCGTCGAGATAAAAAAAAAAATCACTTAATGTAAAGAACAAATCTATTTGCTCAAAACAAAAAGGCCCCAAGAAACGTTTGTTAGCGTTAGTTCGCGTGGCTGAGGTGCTTGACAAGCTATATAATGTGCACCAATAACACCTGTGTCATATATTGAAACATTAATTACAAATTATACGAAAGAGCAATAAAATTTAAAAAATGTTTTATAAATAATATGACTGATTAAACATAATTTAGAATAAATATTTTAATACAATAGTCGTAGAAATTTACAAATTGTCGTATAAAATATATAAATAATAAGAATAAATATCTTCTTTGTTTTAATCCCAAACAGTGCATGTTGAAATCTGCCCTTTTGTTTCTTACTACTCTTGTTTACGTTTCGGAGAAACTATCCATATTTCAGAACATTGTTTGTGTAATAGAATCCCCTTTTGTTGTCAATTTTAACAATAACATATCTTTAACTTTATTAGATCCCCTACCGCACATTGCTGCCATACAGGATTCGTGGGATAGTGCACTGAGATGTGCGCATACTATTGCTGTAAACAAAAAATTAATAATTATTTTAAATAATTCTAATTTTTTTTTCTTAACAATTAGGAAAAAGTTCTATGGTACAGCTACACTGATGGACCTGCATTTTTTACACCCTAGCAGGTTCCCCGGCTCTTTGCATTCTGCTTTGGTTCCGCCTCCGTCCGGCTGCATTCTCTTGTCCAGCCCTCCTGGCCTCACTCCTAGCTCACTTCCTCTTCTTCCTGGATCTGTAGTTGGTTCTTCTTATGATGGCTCGCCTATGTAGGGTGTTTGGGCCTGCTATGTTTTATCTAAATTAAGTTGATATATATTTAGCTGATAATATATTAAGCCGTAGATAGGGATGCCATTGGGCAATCATTGAGGATATTATCCCAAAATTATGTAAGCTTATGAATAATTTTGAATTACTTACTTTGTCCTTTAAATTGGATACCTTTCTAGGGGCCTGATTTGTGATTACCATTATTTAATAATTGACCATGATAATATTCCTACTCCTAAGTTTTATGATAATGCTAATAAAATTTATTGCTATCATACTTTATGAAATATATTCAAATTAATAATGGGCATGGCTACTAAAAAACAATCCCCTTCCTAACATTTATCTTTATACATCAAAATTAAAATAATAAAATGTTACAAGAGAAAATAATAACTGTTATAATAAACTGTTAACCATGGAATGATTCATACCAGACTTAGCCATTAACTGTTCTAACATAAATCTCTTATCTGTAATAATTGGTGTTGATAGTCCTTCAGCATCTCTCCATCGGATTCCCCTGCATATCTTAAGTCATGGAGCTAGAGCCAGAGCATCTGTCATCTTCAGGAGGGAAGACTCAGTAGTTGTCCTACAAGTCCAGTCCTCAAGCGAGATCCGAGAAGAAGTCTCCTTTTCTCTGCCTCCTCGGCTTCTGTCCTACTAAAACCTTATCGTGATTGGCCGACTAGTTTTATTGAGGGCGGAAATTTTGGGATTTCAGTGTATAGTTCCACTCCTTATCCGGGGTGGGACGATCTCCTTGAATCCATTAGTATCCTTTAATCGAATTTTGTCCTTCCCAGGCCTCCGCCTTTTTTTCGGTACGCCAATCGGGATCCCAGGTTGACAGATTTCCTAACAGGTAGAGCACCGGTAGCCCATAGCCTTTCCATGAGCTTGTAGTTTCACCCGGAACATTCCGCTTCCAGTCAGAATCTGCGAGACCCAATAGTCAGAGAGTATCCATTTAGCCTTCAATCTTTGTTCTTAGCCTTCAATCTTGATTTGACCGTGGGAAAGAACTTTCGTATTGTGGCTCCTTTCAGACTCGCCACTTGTAATCCACTCCATTCTTCTTTGAAATCCTCCCTGATAATCTTCTTCAATTGATAAGAATTCTCGCCCATTCTATTTCGCAGTCCATCTGGTAGCGCCTCCAGCCTCTGCCTCTTCATATCAAACTTCCGAGGATCCCCCTTAAGGAAAAGGTTCTGAGGCAACGCTCCGGCCAGCAATTGCACCGCCGCATACGGCACGGTTCTGTATGTTTTCATGACCCTCATCAGAGCCAGTCTCTGTATAGTGGACAATCTCCTCTTAAGCTTAGGCTCCATGCAGAGGATGTATACCTCAGCATACCCAAAACCACGCCTTTATAAATGGTCATAGCGGCGGAGTACCTGAGGCCTCTGACATCCCCTATTCTACATAATCTATTTATTGACAAGGTCACCCTATCCTTCAAATACTCTAGAGTGAGCGGCGGTGTCGAAGTTTCTTTTTATTCTTACGCCAAGGAACGTCATCTGGTTTAATTCTCTGGACTTGTATGTACAGTCGAATGTGACATATGTTGGTACCTAGATGGTCCCATATCAATATTATCGAATTCCGCCTACTATTTTCGCTTACTATTGCCTGGTATAATTCTCTGGCCTGTTAGTAGTACAGTAATAGTACAGTCCATTGTGATGAAAGTTCAATCCAATGATTGATTGTGTATGTTGTACCTAGATATGTACCTAGATGGTTCCATATAAATGTTGTCGGATTCCGTCTACTAATTTTGCTTACGCATGCGTAAACTCATTTTCCTTGCTACACCTATTTTTCGAAAATATTTCTTCGATTCGGCCCAAATTTAGAGAGAAATAGGAATTGTAATAATAATTGTTTATCAATTTCATCAAATTCTATCTCCTATTTACGCATGCACGAACATATTTTCTTCGACACAACTTTATTTCAAAAACTGTATTGCCCAATGTTTGTGAATAATTAAGGATTAGTGTAAAAATTATTCAGTATCAATTTTATCCATGTGCAACTTTCGCTTACGTACACGGAAACGTATTTTCTTTGAAATACCTATATTTTAGAACGGATCATCCGATTTAGCCCAAAGGTAAAGGAAAGTTGAGAATTAGTGTAAAACTAGTCTATTATCGGTTTTACCAAATTCCATTCGCTACTTTCGCTTATGCATGCGCATAAGTATTTTTCCAAGCA
This sequence comes from Rhaphigaster nebulosa, assembly GCA_948150685.1. NCBI lineage: Eukaryota > Metazoa > Arthropoda > Insecta > Hemiptera > Pentatomidae > Rhaphigaster > Rhaphigaster nebulosa. The sequence goes on from OX411310.1 coordinate 89,733,139, forward strand.
TGCCTATATTTCAAAAACGACTATCGCCCCGTAGATTGTATTCTCTTACGACATATCAATCACCTTGAAATTTAAGTAGTTAGGTAGCCAATAGAAATGGTGAGGAAGCTATACTGACTTACTTATTGCTAAGTGGATGGGGATAGTCTTTTGGAAACTTAAACAAGAGTAATATGAAATAAAATAGTGCATTGTATGTTTTTAATTGCTCCTTATTTAATAAAAATAAAATTAAAATATAGTTATAAAATGAGTCTTTAAGGATTACGAATTACCCTGCCAGTATTTTGCGCCATGTCGAATAATAGAAATATTAAAAATACAGACAGTCTGATAGTATGTGGGGAGGATTAGCATGTTTTAGAAACACTCATTGTGAAGAGCTGATGTTACAAGTTCGAAGCATTAGTCGTGAAAATATATCTTAATGAACCTTTGACAGTATGCGATAGCTATTAGAATTATAAAAGATAGAAAGAAAGAACCTTGGAGACAGTTTGAGTCTTATATAAGCTATGGATTAGAAATAAATAAATAATCTTTAAAAAAAAATAAAAGTAAAAAAAAAGTTGGAAAGCGGTATAATTTATTTGTCTTCTTTCTTACGATCCGCTATCAAATCATAACAATCGAGAAGGAACTGGATTTAGAACACATACTCATATTTTGTTTTCTATCTTTTTACTTTCTCAACCATCTACCATATAGTAGAGAAAATATAATAATCACTGGAAAGAGAAAATATACAGTCGAACTTCCATACACCGAAAATCTCTATGTATCGAACCTTTTTCAGGAATCTTGAATTTGTATTAGAAAAAAAAAAATTCTGTGTATCGAATAAAACTTCAAAGCATCGAACATGAAATTACAATTTAAAAAAATATAAAATGTGATTGCCATCAAAAACAGCCCTTAGTTTACGTACATAAGAATGGGTAATAGTAAAATAAGAAAAAAAAAATGTTCCACTGGTTTGCAAAGTAATTGAAATTCAGGAAAGATCTTGTTTCAGAAGAAGCGTAGGAATAACTAAATTCTCTGAATCTGTTTCCCAACATAGAATGAAATTTTCATTTTTAATTCAGTTTAACTTTGCCTTTCTTGCTGTGAACATTGCTCCTAAACATGACTTCGTTGATGAATTATACACAGACATTAGAACCTATCTCGCGCATAAGCACAAATATGTTAATTTTTAGGTATGTTTGCATGTTGAAGTCCTCATTACATTATAAGTGTAAAAAATCTGCACAGGTATAATTTGAACAATTTTTCAAATAAGTACTATTGATCGTTCAGTTTTTTTTCTTTAACCCTAAAAAATTATCTGTGCTACATCATTAGCCCCCAAAACTGCCTTTGGTACACTCTCAAACCGTGAAGGATAGCTGTAATTGCTTTTAGTCTGGAAAGGATGAAAAATTGCAATCTTTCTATACATCGAAATTTCCATATATCGATTTTTTTTCAAGGAGCCTTCATGATCGATATATAGAGGTTCGACTGTGTTTAGTATTTGGTTGAATGCTTTTGGAACTGGTTGCTAATCCAGGTAGATGGTGAAGATCAGTTAGCGCTGACAAGGTAGAGCATTAGGCTCAGCAGAGACCGATCACAATAACAAATCTCCCGGGCTCGCCATTAGGTCGCTACTAATTGCTAAAGGATATTGCTCCTTCTGTTTCCTCCTCCATTCTAATTAGGGTTTCTTCCTTTAATTCTTTAGCCCTCGGTGCGGACGGTGGAGCGGTGAGAAAGGACACTCTCTTGCCTACCAAGAGCGGCTTCTCTATCAACGGTTCTAATCTAGCCCTGATAAATCCTACTACTTAACTACCGCTGCTGGAAGGCCGGTTATTACCCTCCTATTCCCAGATAATTATGCTCTCTAATTCCCTGGGTTTGTTTTCTTCCATTTGCTTTTTGTGCCGGATCTACTCCCTACTAGAAAATAACGATTCGGAAATATTAAAAGTTGTATTAAGCATAATCAAAAACATCTGGTGCGGTGGGCGCACCTCACAATTTTTTTTTTAAATTTATCACACTACATCGAGTCGCAATTAATTTCTGTCCAAGTAGGGCTAGTGAACTTTTAAAAGATTCCATTATAGAAGTAGGAATTGAGGCATTTCGGAATTCCAGAATTTCACCTATCAAAAGGACACTCAAGCAAAAATAAAAATTTTAATCGATTGCCATTTTGCTTTATTATTTTCAATAGACCTTTGTAATCGACCAAGAAAAAAAATGTAAACCTCCCTCGAAAGTAGACATTTTACGTTTCATGATACGTAGAATCCATATAGCGAATAAATAAAAAAAAATCCATCCGCCCGCAATCCGCTGTCGGCGGCTTTTCTCCGAGACTACTGGACCGATTTTCTTAATTATTCTGGATTCGGCGACAATGTCACATCTCACCCCAGAAGGATCCTCGGAACTAGACATTATAATCCGTCTGTTTGTTTCAAAATGTCGACCGATTAGAGATTTTATATGCCCATAATTCGGCCAGTTATAAAGATGGAGAGGAAATGTAAGATGTTTTGGAATCAGCATATAAAGACATTAAAAAAAATATATATGTAAAAAACAAAAAATCTTTCTAAATGCTTTTGGTTTATTATTTTCAATAATAGATCTTTGTGATCGACCCAAAAAAAAATCGTTTCAAGGTAGATAGAATCCAAATATCGAATAAAAAAAATTATGGGTTATCGAAAGGTGGTGAAATCAAAATAAAAAGCAAAATAAAAATCATTCAAATCGGACCAGTATTAGCTGAGATATCGTGTATTGAACTTCGTGGATAAATTCTCCGGCGCTACAGGTCATCGTGGCTCTAAGCCTCTTGACTTATCAACTGCGGGCTTATGACTTCCTCGCACCTCTCTGCTTCATCCTTCCTTGGATTATTTCTGCACTTCCTTTAGCTTCTTGGTATTTCCTTTTTCTTTTCCCACTGAAGTGCACATCCAATACTTTCTTTTGTACCATTTTACCCTCTGATTGCATGTCTTAATCATCTCAGTCTACTTGCATTAACACAGTTTTTCTTAACACTCCCAGTTCGGCACTTTCACGGCGATCATCTTGGGACAAGCTTAAAATTACTGCTTTGCTGAACTTGGTAGATATATACTTTTATAAAGTATTCTGAACATGTTCCTTTCTCGAAACACTCCAAATGGTCATTTGAAAGATGATCTAATTATCTAAACTGTAAACCAAAGCAATATGGAAAGTCTTTTGAATAGACAGACCAGATATTTTTGAAATATTCCTATTTGGAAATAATAAACTATTGTGTGATAATTTGCAGCGTTTTTCAATTTTTGAAGTGTACTTTAATACCACTATCAAAAATATTATCTTTAACTATCTAGAAACGACATAGAAACAACATGCCCTGCATAAGGTTCTGCACGTCTTTCATTTTCTTTGCAGCAATTTCAGAATGGATGACTTTCGATAAAGTCAATAATATTTCTCCTTGATTGGAGATCCAGAACTTGAATCTGGAGAAAATATGAGCAGTATAAATTTTACAGCAGCAGGTATCCTCACGTTCATATCTCATCATTTCATAATTTTAAATGGCTTGGTTAAATGACTCCATTAACTTATCACCTTTTCGCAGAGATTTAGGTTTATTTCACTTCCATTTTTCATTCTGCTAAGGTCTCTTCTCTCTAATACCACTTCTCACAAGTCCTGTTTGTAACAACATAACTCATATATTTGAAAAACAGCTTACACAAATATCGGAAAACTAAACAGACCTGAAGGAGTTGTTTGATTAAATGTACTATATAACTAATGTAGAGCCCGTGTGTCCTTTTTGTTTCTACCGCCTCAATTATTTATTACCATAATCACTTATGTTCAGGCGTTTTTCGTCACTCCATTAATTTATACGACATTATATGCTAAATTATTTTTTCTAAAATCTATAGATTTCTAACGGTATTAGTGCTAAAAACGAGAGACGGTGAATCATTTGAAATAAACAAAATTAAAGGCTCTTTGGAGAAAGCCATTTCTAAAATTCGGCTACTAAGCCCTGTCAGACTATTTCAATGAGAACAAGACCTAGCAGAAATTAAATTCCATTTAATTTCACATTGATACAACGAGTTTGATCGGAATCGATCATAAAAATAATTAATTTTGAAAACATAAAACCGAAAAGAATCCTTAGTTTTTCCTTGTATCTTTATGAGAACTGTGTTATCTTTCTAGAGCAAAAGAAAAACATCATCAACCTCTTTATCATCCTGATATAATTCAGGAAAAGCGCATTTCAAGGTCAGAGAAGCTGTTCCTTTGAGTCATATTTTTGTCTGTCTCAGAACTTAACTTGCAAGGAACCAATTGTCTTTTTGTTTTTTCCACAGATTCCTTTTTTTTTCTCAAATACTTCCGTTTCTAGCTGTTTTTTATTTGGTGTTGTTATCAGAAACACAGGATTCCTTCCATATCCCACCAAACAGACATTACTTTTTTCGGATGAAGTCCTTCTCTCGCTTCTTTTCTCGACGTTTCTCCCGGACTTATCCACTTTCGCGACCACCTAACATTGCGATAGAAAATCCAGTTTTCATTTCCAGTTAATATCCTGTTTTTATAAGGTTTTTGATCTAAACGGGAGAGGAGAGAAAAGCAAGTGTTCACCCGTTGTTGCAAATTAGCGACGCTTAACTCACGAGGGACCCATTTTCCCAATTTCGGTGCCTTTCCTATAAACTGCAAATGACGGTGGATAGTAGCATGTGTCGATCCAAGTCTTTCTGCTAATTCTTCAACTGTTACAATAGGATTTTCTTCACCAATAGCCTGCAGGAGTTCATCGTCAAGCTCTATTGGTCGACCTGTCCAAGACTGCACTTGCCGTTCACCTATGACGTTTTTTCCAAATATTTCTGCAAGTTTCCGATAAGTTGAAGAGTATTTTCTCCTTTTTCGAATTCTCAAAGCATAACATGGCGTTAGTGATTTTTGTGGAGATCCATTTTTAATTGAAATTTCAACACAGACTAACTAACATTCTTCAACAAAAACATGATAAATAGAAAAGTACGTGATGCTATAATAAACAAAATATGTAAACACAATTCAATTGTAAAGGAGGGATTAGTAATATCAACATAAACAGACAGATTTTTAAAAACCGATACTTATGGGATGACCTGCTATATTGGATGGAAACATTTATTTTGCCTTCAAATATTACTCTATATGCCTTCTTTTATTTTCCTTTTTTTACCCAATTTATCTTAAGTGTTTTATAAGATTTTCTATAGTTTTATAACCGAATACACTGGTGTTAGTTTTCTTTAAATCTAGAAAAATTGCGTTATTGCATTTTATCATGTGAATATATAAATAAATATAAAAATATATTATTGTATTAAACGTTATTACAAGTTGAAATATTGAAGCCAATATGGGCGTCGGAGTTTATTAAGTTGAATCTTGCCATCTGAGGTATACAGGTGGGATTTAATGACTGTGGAGAGGTTTATTCGTTTTGCCGTCCCCTCCTCCCTTAACTAAGACAAGCTGATAACCTAATCTAGACTCTCCAGGAGGTAATTATCCCAAGCCGCCTTAATTTCACCAAACAGTATCAAAGCCTTTCAAATTTAATGTCATCCATCCTCTAGGGACCGTTGCTACCTGCTTTCGGAAATTGCTTTGGTCCCCAGGCCACGTCATGCTCCTCTGACAGAAGCGTCTATCGATATTGCGCTGAATCAGCAAAACACTTCACTGTTAATATTGGGAAGAATTTGGTATGCACATGATCCTACTTTTTATATTAATAATATATATATATATATTTTTTTTTTAGAGTTGAACTGTTTTTAACTGTTAAGTAATACAATTTGTCACACTTAGAGGCAATAATAATACAAAAATAAATTCTGGTATCATTTCACCAAGTTCATTATTTAGATGCAAATTTTCGGCCTTTAAGCCACCCTCAGGCATCTCTGTAAAAGGCCCTTATTTAGTTTAATTTACAACATAGCCAATTGTAAAATATATTTAATTTTTTTTTTTAATATATAAAATATATTCATACTTCAAAAATTGTTTTTTAGGCCTTTTACAGAGATGCCTGAGGATGGCTTAAAGGCCGAAAATTTGCATCTAAATAAATGAACTTTGCGAAATAGTACCAGCCTGCATTTGTTTTTATATATTTTGTACTCACCTTAAATCAACAAACATACAATAATACTAATACAGTGCGAAGATAGATTAATCTTTGTTCCTTCAAATTCAACTATTTCCATTTTGTATTTTTGAATGGCACTACTATTAATTTATGCAATGCCATACAACTAGATTCCTATGATTTGATACGCTTCCTCTGGATATTCTAATGGTTCACAAATTTAGATTGTAACATGTTTATTGTTGTTTTGCTTATTTTTCAATAATTGTTACAAAAATTATTTGAACACGCGAAATAATTTTGTACGAAATAATTTGTCTAAATACCTTGCAATATGGAATAGTGTGGCATCTGCCTTGGTCTCTCATCTTGAAATTCTTCCAGTTTCTTCGGAATTTCTACTAGTCCCGCATTCCACTCTTCTCGATCTACTCATTACGATCTTATCATCTATTGATATTAAAATTGAAACCGATTTCTTGAATCGTTTTATATAAAGGTATACGCATTTTTTTTATAATTATTGTATCCCTATTATTTAAGAAATAATTACAACATACATAATAATTATTAAACATCTAATTATAGGCTGCCAAGATATGTGATACAAACTGGCCAGTGGACCGTACATTGATAACACTGTTGACTGGAGAGCATCTTATCGGTTCTGCTGGTTCCCTCTTGTGGGAGGATAATAAAATAAATTAGTATTATTATACGATTTGATGTTTTATCACTGAGTTGGAGGACAACGATTAACATAAATAGGCAAACTTAAAACTCTTCTCTTGTAAATTACACTATTTATTTATTTATTTATTTTTTGTATTTGTCTTCCTCTGCTTTCTCAACTAAAATAAATTTTCAAAGGTCAATTCAACGTCCATGATATCATATTTAAAATAGGTTACCATTTAAGCTTGTTATATTTTTTTCTTATTTTTTTCATCTCTCAACCGTGATATTTTCCCTCGAAAAACTAATTAACCGAATTTTATAAAATCATACTGATGGGATAATTTTTTATAAATCAAAATAATCAAACCTCCCTCCCCACCTCTTGAAATAATAATAATCATTCTACCGATGATCTTATTTTATAAATCGCAAGGGCGGGTAGGGAGGATCTTTCTCTTGGCCTAAAGAATTAAAAATTGGCTCAAATTATTTTTGAATCTCGCATAAATGTGAAGAAAAAAAAAAGATTTTTTATTTCTAAGATTTTTTTTTCTTATCCTCCTTTTATTTTAAGTTTCTGTCACATACATAACGTAAGATATATACAACTGAGACAATTCCTTACATTACCTAAGGGTATTCCAAGGTCAAAGTTTTGTCAATGTCCGCTGCGTGCAGGGGTTTCACATTCAGCCATTGGCACCCACTAATTTGTAGAACTGCTGAAATTCTGCTGGTTCAGGAATAAAATATGGACTTAGATTGCAGAGTCTAGACCCATAGGCGAGCACGTCGACCAAGACCAAGGGGGCAGAGCTCTGCCACCTCCCAGACCTTGGTTGTGGGGCGATGTCTCTGAAGAGAGGGTTGGCACAGGCTCTTCAGTCCATCAAAGAATTTGATATGCCTCCGGCTGTTAATTCCGGCACTGAGGATAGTTGGAGCTCCTCTCAGATGGTGGCGTTTCTCGATCGTTGGAGTGATGTCCCACGGACGATCCGCCGAAGAACGGAGTTCTGGAAGCTCTGCAGACTTTTTAAGGTTGACTTATACATTTGCCGGAGCAGCGGCGCACCGTAAAGCATGGTTGGCCTTATAATGGCTTTTTAAATTTGCAGTTTCAGCCGAAGTGAGAGCTGCGGCGACGTGAGCAGGGAGTGAAGCCTATGCGACTTCACTCGGGCCAGCTTGATTCTCTCCCTGACGTTGCTGGAGAATGTGAGGTGCCTGTTTAAAGTGACGCCAAGGTATAGAATAGAGTTCGAGAGAGGCCGGTGTGCTGTTTCCATCTTGAATGTCTTGGGCAGTGGCTTCTTCCCTTTCTGAAAGGACATCACGGTGGCGTCCGTCTTCGCCGGATACACCCTCATGCCGTTCAAACTGAGGTCTTCCACTATGGCCGCTGATGCTGCCTGTGTCTTATCGAGGGCCCTGCTGGCGTTGACGCTGGCGGCGTAGATGGCGATATCGTCCGCATAGGCTGTCCCTGGTTGCTTCACTTGGACAACTGGTGCCGTGAATATGACGAACAATATTGGTCCCAGACAGACCCGTTAGGTACTCTGTAGATGGTATCGCGTGGAGGCGATAGGCACTCGCCGACCCATACAACGAAAGATCTTCCGCTAAGATAGCATCCAGTTAATCGGCACAGGGAGGCTGAAAACCTGAACTCTTCCAGACGGCGGAGGAGGAGTGTGTGCGACACACAGTCAAAGGCCTTTTTGTAGTCCAGGGATATAAACACCGTAGCTCTGTTCCTCTGCATACGCTCTACGGTGTGGGCCTACGGCTTCACAAGAGGGTACTCACAGGAGACTCCTCGTTGAAAAGCAGTCTGCTCCGGCGGGATGACGGGCTCCTCACTGCAGTGCTTTATCAGATGGTGGTGAAGAAGCCGCTCAAAAATCTTGCTCATGTGGGAGAGGAGACTGATCGGCCGATAGTACTCCGGTAGGTTTCCCGGTTTGAGTAGCGGCACTACGATGTCTTGCTTCCAAACATTAGAAAAGCATGGTATCCAAATGCAGGAGTTAAATATATTCCGAAGGTAGGCTTTAACCTTCCTAGGACATCTTCAACAACACATGCGGGATACCATCCTTTTCCGACGACTTATTCCACTTAGTGCGACGTGGTACCGACTCAGGCTGGCTAAAGGTGGAAAAAATGTGCTTCTCGTTGGGGCACAGAAGTGGTCCTTCTGGAAGTCTAGGAGCATCTGCCAGCCGAGCTTCTTCCCTCGCCACAAAGCTTTTCCCCAGGTGCCAGCAGGTCACCTCCCGAAGTCAGGTGCACAGTCCTCCTCTTAGTTACGTGGGTCCTGACGAGTCTCCAGAGCTGGCGATGATCGTCGTGAAATGATGCCTGAGTGAGGTCTTCCAGTCACGCATGAGAATGGCTATCTGCCGGGTCATCAGACGAAAGATGTTCCTCAGGTTGTTCCTCTGGCCCATCAGAGCGAGGATGTGCCGTGGAGGTCTCGTGTTGGGCTTTGGGCTGAATACCACTGTAGGTAGACACCACTGTGGTCGAAATGAGTCTGGATGGGACATCTTGTCTGACCTGGACGGCAACGCCACCATGTGACCCCGTTGAGCATGCCTCCCGGTATACAGTGTACTCCTGGAAGTGGAGATGACCCGAGGTAATAAGCATGGTGTCAGTCAGCGCCACTACCGAGGGTCTGTGCTGCTGCAGAAGGAGCTCAATGTCGGCCTTCTTCGGGATCAGGCCTTTGATGTTGTAGTTGACTACCAGGTGCTCAGTCATGTTTCTGGAGTAGCCTCTTCACCAGTTCCATGAGCTGGGTCATCATGTCCATCATCTTGTCCATCCGGCAGTCTAGGTGGTCCCTCTTCTCAGCTTCACGACTGGCAGCAGAATGAGCTGATTATGACAGTAAGGCTGGCTCCTGAGGATGAGCCGAGTGGCGGGGGTGTGGGCCCTTCTATGTCGGCTGGCTGCTGGGGTTCCACCAAGCAGGGAATATTTACATTTTACTCTACCTTAATAGAGAAGTTACATTCTTTCTTTAATGAGAGGAAGAAATCAAAAATATTTATAATAATATTCATTAATAAAATATTGATATTTTCATAAGGAAATACCTGAATCTTTTTCTTTATTTAATTTCTTCTTTTTTTCCCCAATACCTAAAAAATATGTTCTATGTGTTAATATTAATATTACTATATTAATTATTATATTTTTATTATATATTAATATTATATGTGTGCAACCCTATTTAATATCGATTTAAAATTTTGTTCTTGTTGGACCAGTCCATGAAAAACGATTTGAACTATGCCTTTTGGAGTTAAATTAACGATCTTTTATGGTACCTAGGAAAGGAGTTAAATAAAAATAATAAATAAATAAACTCGTTTAAGATCCGTTTTGATTTACTAAATGGATTAATTTACTTTGATTTTATAGTCTACATACCTGTCTTAGAATAAAAGTACAACTCAAAATTAGAAATTGTTTCAAAATCATATTTAAAGTGTTGTTGTTTTTTTTCTACACTTTTGAATATCTTCTAATTAAAACAAACTGAACATTCGTAATATCCGTTCCTAGGGAAGAGTTTTTCTAGAAATTATTTCCGTTCATTACAACTCTGAATTTACTATCACATGAATTTTAAGATCCATCTAAATGTCGTTTTCAGTTATCAAGGATCATTAGAAACATTGGACAGCCACAAAGGAATGATTTATTTAATAAATTACCTTTTTTGGGGGGAGGAGGATCAAGGGGCCGTGAAAACGAGATAATTTCTCTGGCGTAAAAACAGTGGAAGTAAATGCCTCTTCTTTATACCTAAAATGGCCTTCCTTGCTTTTATTTAATTCTTAATTTTCCGTGTTAATTGATGAGACTACTTGCTCTCTAGCACTTGAAAATAATGTCTGTAACTACCGGAGACAGCCGATGTTAAGACCATTCCCAAGGTATATAAAGTTCTTGGGCAAATTATGAATTCAAGTCAGGGATGCTTCTCTGCAGGTTAGATTTCCCCCGAGCCCTTGAAAACCATAAACAAACGAGCAATAAAGGGCATTTCACTCCATTCCTGCGAATCTTATTGTTACCTAGTGTATTATGTATTGGCTTTAGCTGTGATTTTTTTCTCTCATTTTGTTGTTTGATGGCTAGATATATTTTGGATCTTGATGATCTGAGGTTTTCAATTTTTTTAAAAACTTATTTTGTCATTATATTCTGTTTCATAATTGTATAATTGTAATTACTTGTAGCAATAATCGCCTGAAACTGCTATGTAAAGCTCAATATTGTTATGCCCAAGGATGGTTATAGTTATAGTTGACGGTAGATGTAATTTAAGGAAAAGTTGGTATAATGTAACTGTCTACCTATTTTCATTTACTTATTTTTATGTTTTAGACTTCTAAATTTCGATGTTTTAATGGTTGTTTTCCTTTTTTTTTTTTTTTTTTTTTTTTTTTTTTTTTTTTTTTTTTTTTTTTTTTTTTTTTTTTTTTTTTTTTTTTTTGCTCAAACGTTGACAGACAATAAAAAAAATAATTATTTATAATATTTATCCACTTAGTGTGTTTTCTTCATTGACCGCACCCCTGCCTGTCTGGAACAAATGAAACTGAACTACATACATATCATAGGTTTTTATGAAAGAGGTTATTTTTTATTTAAGGATCAATAAAAAACGCGGGGTAAAGACCGTAGGGTACAGCAAATACTCTAGGTATAAACAATTAGACTGAAACAGAAAATACAGCTGTACCTACTTAAATACATATAGACACAGGCTTCACTAATATTCAGTAATCAATCTTTTCGTGTACCAAAACAAATAAATATTATTAAAAAATGCTCTTAGTACATGACCAATAAAATTCTACAAACTGATTTACACTTTCAAATTATTGACAAACTTACTAATTAGACTGATTCACAAAACTGCTATGGTCTACAACCTTCATAACAATACAAGAAGTCTAAAAAGGAGATGAGTGAGAGATCTCAGTGACTTGAGATAACTGAGAAGATTTGCGACTGATGTGCCATTATTTTTTACTAGTTAGACAATTCGCTGATTGTCACTTATTTCTTCAGAGGTGTAAATGAATATTCATGGTAAAAAAAAAAAAATCAATATTACTGTAATTATTATGATAATACACTTTACTTTGTATTACAATAATTGAAGCTTGAAAATGCAAATTTTCCATAATGCAATTTTCAACTTGAATAATATTAAAGAAATATGACAATTAAAAAAAAAATTTTTTTTTCTAATAATCTATAGTTTTATAAGTAATAAAATTACATTTATAATATCATTAACACGTCCATTAGGTCTCTAATCTGCAATCAAAAAGAATTGCAATTTAATTTTTGCTAAATACACTTAGACACTTTTGCATTTCCACGCTTCAATTATAATGGACACTTTATTTCTTTTACTTTTCAGTCTAGTATACTGTGTTTAATTATTAAAATAGTGTAATTTGATGTTAGAAGATAAATAGTTACATAGTTTCAGCATTTTAATTGACAAAAGTTCGGTTGGAAACTTTGTTCAATAGCTGGAATCTTTCTTTTTTTAAATTTATGTAGAGCAAATGAAGTAAATCCTAAACCGCTGCAAATTATTGCACAATGGTATATTATTTCCACTTAGTAATATTTCAAAAATATCTATTCTGTCCAAGTAAAAAAAATGGAGCAGTAGACACCAAAGGAAAAGAAATTTGAAGCTTTTCACAAGATGGTCGCCGTGAGAGTGCCGAACTGGGAGTGTTAATTTAAAAAACTGTTACAATGCAAGTATGCTGTGATGTAAAATGATACAGAGGAAATATTTGATGCACACTTCAGTAGGAAAAAAAAAAGGATAGACTAAGGAAGCTAAGGGAAGTACAAAAATAATCCAAGGAAGGATACAGCAGAGAGATAAGAACAAGTCAGAAGCCCAATAGATAAGTCAGGAGCCCTAGGGTCACGATGAGTAGCCGCCCGAAGTAACCGCCCCAAATATTCGATATTTGGATTCTGCGTATCTTGAAAGGTAAAACCTCAAATTTTGAGGGGGGGAGGAGGAGGAGGGAGTAACAAAATTTTTTTCCTTGGTCGATTCCAAAGGTCTATTATTGAAAATAATAAACCAACAGCATTTACAGATAGAGATTTTTCATTTGTTTTTCTTTCTTCTTATCTTAATGCCTTGAAATGCTGATTCCAAAACACCTTACATTTCCTCTCTATCTTTATAAATGGCCGAGCTATGTGCTTATGAGATCTCTAATAGGCCGCCATTTTGAAACTAACAGACGGATGGTAATGTCGAGTTCCTAGGATCATCCCGGGTGACCTGTGACATTGGTACCGAATCTCAAGAAATCGGCCCAATAGTCTCGGAGAAAAGCCGCGGACGGCGTACGGTGGACGGGCGGACGGACGGATTTTTTTTTATTCGATATTTGTATACTACGTATCTTGAAAGGTAAAACCTCAAATATTGAGGTGGAGCTACAAAAAATTTTTCCTTGGTCGATTCCAAAGGTCTATTATTGAAAATAATAAACCAAAAGACCAATAAAAAGATTCGTCGATCCATGAAACTGTTTCAATATCTTATTCTAGACTATAGAAGATTTAAAGGAACTCAAAGTTTAATGTCTTAAATGAAGGATATGCCTTTCATAGAAAAATATATGCATTTTTTTTACTATAAAAGGGTGTATTGTTTAAAATAAAAAAATCATAACTTTATTTTCATTTAACACCTTTTAAATTAGCATTATACCCCATGAATAAATATACGTATTTATAAGGATGAAATATTTTTATATATGTATTACAGAATATGTTTATAAAATGATATAGTACAATAAATAAATACAGTTTTTGAACATTTTATTCCATATGAACTAGTTGCCAATTTTTTTAAATTTTAAATATTTCTATTTTAATATGTTATTTATTTCTAGGAATAAAGTTATCAAATTATCATATTTAATGCTTCCCTTCCGAATACAGAAAATATTTATTGAAGAAATATGGTGGTCTCAATTTATTTTCTTCGAAGAGGTATAAAATTCCACCCCTTCTCCGCTCTCCCTCCCCACCAGAGGAAAATGGATAATCCTTGATAAAATATTGGACATCTTCTAAAGGCGCCTTTAAAGAGTTTTGGAAATAGGCCAGCCTCTTTGTCCGTCTAACGCAATTATCGGCAGCGAGCTCAGCTCTTGTCTTGAAAATAAAATATTCAGTTTGATTCAAATAATTTTTATAGAGCAAAGGATAACTGATTACAATACATGAGCAGTTAAATTAGTAACAAATTCAAGCAAATCTGTGCAATACAGTTATCAAATTAAGATACTTGTAATTGGATTAATTTTATCATTCAAGCTGGATATCATATTTAAAAGAATTCTATGCCAATATTCATGGAATGCATCATATTTGACTACCGCCTTGCTTGGAGTGTTCAGGATTCAGTTGAGAAACTTTTATTTTATTCATATTTATGTTGTTTTCATTTATTTTACCATGCAACATTTATATTTAGCATCATTAAATATTTGTTTCAAGTGCTATGAGCTAATAATCCGCAGGTCTTTACATGTTCACACGTCTTCACACCTGCATTCCCTCCCCGTTCACGATCAGCATAGTCTCGTAATAGCAATCCAATGGTGAATATTCCCAGTGAACTTTTCTAGTTTATGGTCCTGCAGTGACTCTTGGAGGTTTTTCGCACCCCCAGTTTTCCTGTTTGGGTGCTAAGGAATATATTAAAAGTGATTATTTCAGTTAAAATAAAAAATAAATTATCTATCTAGTATGAAGATGCTCTCTGATTTTTCGCATAAACTGTCAATAAAATTACAGTCGGTTGACTCCGAAACTAGAGTGTTGTTTGTTAGGTTAGGATAATGCCACGCTTGAGGAATGAAAATTGTTCTATTTATTTCTTATGTTCTGTTTGACGTGTCATTCTAAATGTACTACGATCTGTTTAGAATTGTTATATTTACTTAATGCACTGTTTAAATTTTACTAATGTTTCAAAACCAATTTTTTGAATCCGGCATCCCTAAAATGTGCAGATTAAATTAGAATTCGAAAAAAATGTTTTAGCTTTCATCTCAAGTTTCTACCTTAAATGGTTTAGTAAGGAAAATGTAGAAGTGTTTTGTGACTCTGATCAAACGAAACAGAAATAAGAATAAAGTAGAGCCCCGTTCATCCGGAATAATGTGACCGTGTATTATTCCGGATAACACAAAATTCTGAAAAAAATAAATAGATGGTATTAAATATGTCAAGGAATACTTGATATTAATCACATTTAATAAAAAACCACAGTTGGAGAGAGTCCCGTCCCAAGGAAAGTTGTAATCACCGGGAAAAATACAAAACATAATAATTATTTATTTAGGCTTAATTTATGTTATTATTTATGTTATTAGTTATGTTATTATTCATGGCCTCCAACAATAAAGTTTCCTACAGGCATTCACACTATGTTTTATGAGTTCATAAATATCCTATTTATATAACTTAAAAATAGACACGGGGTAGGCTATACAATACCCGCAATACTGAACGGTTGTGAGGGTTTGGCGGGTCTTAACAATGGACACACTCGGACGCACCTGTGTTATATTATGTAGATGTGCAAAAAAAATATAAATGTTTATATGAGTATCCAGTGTAATTGTAAATATATATGTATCTATGTAATTTGAAAAATATTTAGCATTTAATTTATTTAAAATGTGTAATTAGAAATTTTTTTTTGGCGTTAGTTTCCCGCTCTTTTTCTCGCGCCAATGCTTAGCCACTGTTTTATCAGTATTACGTCGGTAGAGATAGCCTCTTAACATTGTTCTATAAAATTCAATGCAGATTTTGAACTTGCCGTTAATAATAACTGGCAAGAAATTAATGTTACAAATTAGTCCATTTAATTTTAAAAAAATATCTGATGTGGGCAACACATGACCTCCTTGTACGCCTATTAAACTATAAATCGTTGGCTCAAAAAGTGATCCTGAATTTGGTTACTAGTTGCCGAAGATTGCAGGAAAAACGACATTCGGCTTCCCGACATCCATCTATTGACACACACACACAAACACACTCTTGTCACTGGAGGTTTCATTTCGTTATTATATGTCGTTTTCCTTCAGTAGATAACTAGTTTCCAAGATATTTCTTCATGTTCCATGACAACAATAAAACTATCAATATCATTGGATAAAGCATTAGAAATGGACAGTTTCTACATTTTAAGCGGAAAAACCCACTTAACTAATATCTTATTCTCATGATGAAGACTTGTTGATCTCACAAATGGGGAGGAAAACTAGTATTTTAGACTCAATTTTAACACTTTAAACAAGTAATAAAAATGTTAAATTGGATAGGAAACCAAATTGCGTTTGTAACCTTTATTACCGAAACATATGAATTCTCTTTTAATTTAAATATAATTTTTGATGTAAGCTTATTATGACCTTCAAGTAAAGTACCCTTTTCCGCTCACGAATCTTAACCAAAATCTAGTAAATATATTTATATCGATATAAAAGTCCTATTTACCAAATTTGAGATGCTTTACATTATATTTTAATATATTTTTTGACGAAGTCTAATATGACCTTCAAATAAAGTACCACTTCCGATTTTTCAATTTAGACCAAAATCTAGTATGTTATTTAAATCAATATATAAGTTATAAATACTATACTTCAGAAGTTTTTCATAGTATTTTAATATAATTTTTTATGGAAATCAATTATGACCTTCAAGTAATGTACCACTTCCGGTGATCAAGTGACCAAAAAGGGAGGTTCACAACTAGATTATACAACAATCCTAAATACACAATTTCAACTTTCTACAGCTAACCGTTTTCGAGTTATGCGGAATACGAACGTACGTACGAACGAACGTACGTACAGGCGCCACGATGAAACTAGTCAAAATGGATTCAGGGATGGTCAAAATGGATATTTCCGTTGAAATCTGAAAACCGAAAATTTTCGCGAATACAATACTTCCTTTACTTCGTACAAGGAAGTAAAAACTATAAAAGTTTTGGATTCGAATAAGCGAGATTGTTCTGTAATGTTAAATTTTGATTTTTAAATTAAACAGATTTTTTTTTATACAGTTATTTTTATTTTATCAACTTAAAACTATCATGGTAGTGAAAGTCAATTGATTAGTCAAGAGATAGTGTTATATTAGGAATTAGACTCATCCTGTCTTAACATTTTCGTTAGTCTCATTAACTATATAATTAACTAAGTATAATTAAGTGTACTAGAGATACGGTTAGCTTTAGAATAAAAATAACAAAGAACTTGTTTACTTGTAGGCTATTGGTGAATCGGTAATACATTTATAAACTTGGAGTATTGAAGTCCTGAATTAAGTAGGTTCAAATTCAAATCTAAAGTAAACCCTTGACTCAGCAACCGGCTTTAAACATTCTACATTTAACATAAAATAATATCGTGTTGAATTAATGATTGAAAAATCCTTTTAAGTAAACTCGACGAAGGATGTTATACTTCTAATTGACCAATTAATTTGAACTCTTTCTCTTAACTACCAGTACTTAAACACAAGTGACTACTAAATTTACTGCCTTTTACAAAAACTTAAAACGATCCTAACTCAAATTAAATCTAAACAAGTAGCTAATAAAATTTAGAGCTTTAGTGTGTATTTAGAATATCTTTAGCAATTATGACTGATCAAACGACTTCAAAGAACTCTGTACTTTTTGAGTACTCTAATCGATACGTAAATTACCTATTATTAGGACTCAATACAGGATGTACATGACAAGAACCAGGAAACTCCATGGTCCAATTCCACGAAGAAAAGTTGAAAATTTAAATTTTGTGTTTTTTAAGTAAGGCTTGGAGGAAGAGATCACTCAAAATTTATTCATGGTAATAAAGTTCCAATTGCACCTTCGTAAATTAGTTAAAATTCCTTTAAAGAAGTATAGTTCGGCTTAATTCAATCCACTGTAAGGGGGCTTTCGGATGGAACAGTAGCGAAAAGTTTTATTTTTTTTATTAAAATCACACTTTATTTTTCAATGTTTTTCTCAGGAATACTTTTCCTCTATGGATTATTCTAGAAATGACAGCTGATACGCCAAAAAGTGTGGTGTGGAATTTAGGTTTCCCCGACGAAGAAGTGTTTTGAGAATGAAATGTATCAAACTCTCTTCGTTTATAGTAAAAAAAAAAAATACATCGAATTACAAAATAAGAAGCTTCGTTATGAAATAAAACAAAACTTTACCAAAAATATATCTGTTAATTAACCGAATGAAATGAAATTTTCTGAAAATATGAAATTAAATTTTTCCTCCTATTAAAATTATTTATTCATTTCTATCCGTACTTTCTCCTCTAAATATCCTTTAAAAACCTCTGATTTCTTCGCCTACTTCATCTGTAATCTACCGTACAATTGTAAAAAATATGCATTAATGCTTCAGCGAATACTTATTGTTTTTAACAAATATTCATAATTAATTTATTAGTGACATAATATATTTTGGAATATAGCCACACGAATATTCACGTTATTCTAAAGGGGGCAACATGTCTCGACGTAAAAGTTATTTTTCTTTTATTCGTTCAGTCCTGAAAATGAGACATTGTTAATCCCAAAGCATATACTTAATTATAGCTTTAATTAATGATTTATATTCGGACTAAAGCTGTGTTAATTACTTTGTAACAGCGATTAATTAACTACACTCACTGACTGTTACAGTGGAAGTTCTGCCTAACACACCCCCGGAGCCGATGGTGGAGAACAGTTGCTCCTCCCAGAGCCAGAACTTACCCTTCCTTCTGCTCCTGATATCCTTAATCTACGCCAGCTGGAGCCTTCAATGTGAGTATTGGTGAGCCAGATTTTTATATTTATTCTCTCTGTCGGTCAGTGTTTTGTCTCGTTGTTCAAAAATTTGAAGTAGATTGTGAATCTATCCTGGCAGCTTTGTAACTGTATTTGATGCTGTAAGTAATTAATTTGATATAAGTTATTGCACGTATTAATATGTGGTAATTAGTGCACCTGTGTTGCTTATTGATGAAAAAGGGGCATGATTTTGTTTTAATATATATATTTTTTTATTTCAGCTATATTTTTTCTATTATTTTGTTACATAATTGGATATGAGAAAACTGATAATGAATTACGTAATTTTAAATCTAACGAAAAGCTTATTTGCATACATGTTATATTCATGTTTGTGTGCGTCATCTGTATTATCAGTATTTCTATATAGTAACATATGTTCTAATACCGAATGAATCCTTATGTCCAATAACATTATATCCATAAATTGTATCTTTTATTTAAAAATGAAAAAAAAGTAAATAAAAGAAAACAAGTAATTCCACGAATTATTAACTTTAATCCTTGAAAATAATTATACGATTTTAAAATCGGTTACATTAAAAAAAAAAAAAAAAAATATACGGATCAAGCAGAACCCTTCAAGAAGAAGCTAAGGAAAATAATTCGCTAATTCACTCCTTTAAAAACAGAACAATGTTTTAATTTTATTTTAATATAAATTATATTGTAGGGAATTTGAATAACAAAAATGATTATATATACATATGTCATTTTTCTGGAAAGGGCCAATTGCAGTTTTGAAATTTCGCTAACATTACCTTACAGTTGTTCTTCCAAAAATCTTTCAGAATGCTCCTTTGTATATTAAAACGTAAATATATTGTAAATGCATGCGTATTTCTCGAATGGAAAATTTTCGAAGAAATGTCTTCCATGCGGGAATAATCGTTGGCTTTGAAACGTGCCTTTATTAAGTAATGAAAGTTGTTTTGAGTCTGGCATTGACAGGTGTCTCTCCTCGAAGCTTTTTGCTTCATTACCCAGAACGATTTGAGCCTGTATAAACATTTTATAAGGAACTCTTTTCAAAAAGTATTGTGCAGTTCGATGATGTCAGCAAGAAGCATTTGATTTTGTTTTTTCTCAGCTTAACTAGCTATGCAATCTTTTTTCCGTGGGTAGCACTTTGAGTTGTCGTCCTCTTTAAATAAAAATGGATTACGTCCTTTTGAACACCCTCAATTGTTGTATTACTGAGGGTCCTCACGTTTAAGAGGTGAGGTAATGAAATAAATTAAAAAAAAAAATAACTTATAAGTAACATGTCTACAGCTGCCTCTATAATGAATCTGTAATACCGCGAAAAAAAATTACTTACCTTCTTTAATTAGAGCGAAGGAATAAACCACAATAAAAATACGGAGCCGCCTCAAAACAAGTGACTGAACAAGTTCGGGCATTCTTTACCCCCTTTTTAACTTGAAAGTAGCTTGACCAAAGGCTGTTTTAGTGCTCATTTAATGTTTTAAGTCTCTACTAGAGCTCAAGTTACCACCAGGTAAGGGAATTAAACAAAACTCTGGTACACTCTTTTAATGTGATACCTACTGTTTTACAAAATCTTTAAAACTCAAAATTGAAGAATTTTAAAATCTGCAAACCATAAAGGTATGGTTATACGATAAGGATCGGTCCTCATAATCTCCTCATAATCCTCATAATACGTGAATGAAATAATTATCCATTGTGCCACAGTATTTTTTTATAATTTTTAAAAAGAGATTTAGGATTGAGTGAGGGAATGAAGAATTTGATATTATTTTTTTTTTTATATCAAATCTTTATAGTGGCGTCATTTTTTTATAGTTAACTGTTATTCTACTAATCATACATTTATTCATAAAAAAAATTCTGGCATATTCCATCGCCAGGAAAACCATAAAAGCACGATGACGAGGATATGTACTTTATTTATTATGATTTTTGTTTTTTGAATACCCTAAAATATAATTTATATAGAAATAAAGTAAATTTGTTTTTAAAATATATATATATATATATATATATATATATATATATATATAAAACCTTTATTTTATATTTAGTTGGTTTCATATTAAACATTTAAGTCCAATAACATTACCATCCATAAATTTTATCTTTTATTTAAAAATGAAAACAAAGTAAATAAAAGAAAACAAGTAATTCCACGAATTATTAACTTTAATCCTTAAAAATAATTATTATAATTAACTTAAAATAATTAACTTAAAATATAAATACAAACGTATTTCGCATTCAGGATGTTACTGATTCTGATTATTGATGATATATTAAAAATCGTCTTTTTATCATGATATTTTGAGTCATCGCCTTTAACAAAATTTATCATTTTTAATAATTTCCCCATGGTCTTAATATATAGATTGTCCTACTTCATAATTTCTATTTTTTTTTCTCGATAGTACCAGCAAATTTCTAAAAATGTTTGCTCTACAAAATTAAAAATAATAAAGTTTAATAATGGCCATAATAATTATCATAATAAAACAATTATTTTTATTATATGTTGAGGCCTATTCATGGATCAGTAATACCCAGTATGATCCGTTGTAAAAGTACAATATATATTGTCAATCATAAGAAAAAAAAAAACATTGGAAAGTGGAAATCAATTATTAAATATTTTCGGAATATGTTTTAACAATCTTATGAATTACTTGAAATATAAACTTAAAATGTGTTTCAAACTATTATTATCAATAAATTTTTCTTCGGCATGACGAAACAATTATAATTTCTCTAATTGGTTGGATCACATACATTTTTTATGAGTATTTTGGTACTTTAGGGTGTTTCAATATCAAGTTCTTTCGGAAAGTAGAAAATATGGTAAATTATCTATAGTAAAGCGAAAGAGAGAGATAATTTAATTTATTCAGTGACATTGTCCAAATTTGTAAGATTGTTTCAAAACACAGAATAATGATCATACGAAACAATAACAACTTTTGCAATGTGGGTACATTTTTACATTTCGATTTTTACCTATAGATACATTTTTCCTCTTTTCTATTTTGATCCATTTCTGAGTTTAAAGCATAATTTTTTTTTTTGATAAATACATTGGTTTGCTATATACACAGCGTACTTATTAATCTGTTATACATTTTGTGAATTCACTTTATTCTTTTTAATTCAGCTATTAACATTATACATTATTATTATAATTTTTGTCATCATTAAATTAAAGAGACTTATTTATTTCTGTTCACTTTAACCGCTCTATTGCAATCTTCTATATTTTACTTTTCTATATTCCAGTCAACTCTTCATAAATTCATAACATAATAAGATATATCATGAAAAATTAAAAAAACAGGCAAAATTTCGCATGAAAATTGTAGTACCTATGATATTTACATTGCATAATAAAATAAATAAGAAAAATTTACTATTGCATAAAAATAAAATTATAAAAAGCATTATTTTTTTATTGAATTTTGAATTTTAATAATATTTGTTGTTGTTTTTTAATTATTTTCTTTTGCTTCAGAACCTATGATGAACACCATCCGATCTACCGATGAAGCCAAGAATCGATAAGATTTTCACTACGCCATGTGCACAACTCGACGAGTTTGACTCCACCTTAAAACTATTTTGTTGAAATTGAATAAGATAAATTTAAAACAACCAAAAAAAAAAAAAAATGATTTTTGTATTAAAAATTAAAATTTTAAATTAAATAATTATAAAAGACAAAAAAAGAAAAGAAATATATAATGTAAAGGGATAAAATGTGAGAGTCAATTACCTCAGATGAACTGGATTAGATTGTAGAAGTGTTCCCTGTAACTTAGATGAAGCAATGATATGACCAACGCACGTAGGACCCCCGTGTATATAATAAACATATATGTATAATTATATACATAATGTGTGATGTATGAATTTTTTTTCTACTAAAGTGCTCCTAGAAGAGGGGATAGACGATTCTACAAAGCTCAGGCACTCTCATGACTATCAGTAAACAATCAAACAATAAATAAATGAGAATGAAGAGAATTTATTTAAGCAAAAAAAAAAAGGAATAAAATATAATTTAAAACAAAAAAAAAATTTCTATTCATTGGTGTGTTTCGTCTGCTTCTGCGATGTTTAATTGTATATAGAGTGGTTTGCTTATGTGTTGACATTGTAATGAATCCACTCGTGTGTGTTTTTGTGAATGTGTGAGTGGAAACTATTTTTTTTTTTTTATTAATTATAATTAAGATCAAGAAAAAAAAAATCTAAAACAATAAATAGATGTTCAATGTCGCTTAGAGTTTCCATTTTTATTCATTAACCAGAATCGGTCTAGGCGAGACTGAATTAAAAAAAAAAATTAAGAAAAAATCGTTAACCTTTTAGTAATAATTAAATTTGATGATATAAATATCCAAATAGTTTGAAAATTTTATGGAGAGATTTATGAAATTGTCTGGTATGGATGAGTCTTTTCGAAAATGAATAACAATTGTGAGAATAGAAGAGTCATTGTTATTAAATTTTATTTTTTATCGGTCATTTTTTCCGATATTAATTTTAAAAAAATATTTTAATTCATTACAACTATTTTAATTTTCGAATTCTTACTTTTAAAGTAATTTTCTTTTTATGCAGATATAAAAGACAGTTTCTGTCTTACGGGAAATGTTAGCAAAATACAATTTCGAAAAAATATCAGAAATGAAATAAAAATTGATTGTAATCATCGTTTATTATACCAATAACATAATTTCAAATCAAATACAAATATTTTTTAAAAAATTACGAAGCAATCTTATACATATCAGTTTGAAATTTATATAATATAAAGTTTATTCGTGTTTTTATTCTATTGAGAGATCTTTAACTCGTTTTAATTGCTGAAGAGGTTTTGGATAGCTTGAAGTATTGTTGAAATATGAAACTATTATGGGAACCTAATCCGGAAAATAGTTTAGACAACTTTCTATTAGTATTTTTCAAGTGGCAAAGTAAGATTAAAATTAAAATATATGCATTAATATTTTTATTAACAAAGCCTGCTAAAGGGCAAGATTAAAAAAAAAAAATGTTATGAAATCGTTGAAAATTTTTAACGTCACACACAGAGAAGATAACGTGTGTTTAAACTGCCACACTAATAGTTAGTTGATTTTTTTTTTTCTATAGAATATAAATAGATTTAATTGTATTTTGATTGTAAGCGTAGGACATAAGGTTGGTAAAATATAGTGAGCTTTAACCAAAAAAAAAAAAAAAAAAAAATAAGTGTTTTTCCTTCTTGTATTTCCATGTCATAGTAATTATTAGGTGAGAAGTATACGTTCTCAGTAATCATTACTACCGAATTTACTTTTATGACTTTCAAAGACGAAGATTGATAAGGTAATTGATAAAAATATATTTATAATTAATATAAAATATATTATTTGTATATTTTATTTTAATAAAGATTTAGACTAAACTGATAAATCCTAATAATTTACTTTGTAGTTATTTCGTTTTGGTAACGTTTCGGTCTATTTTTCCTGTAGATTGATAAAAATAAATGGATTAAAAATAGTATAATCTGAAAATAAAATGAAATAATTTTAAAGTAAGAAATAATAAAAAATATTTTTTATTTTTATTTTAATAAAGATTTAAACTAAACTGATAAATCCTATTAATTTACTTTGTAGTTATTTCGTTTTGGTAACATTTCGGTCTATTTTTCCTGTAGATTGATAAAAATGAATGGATTAAAAATAGTATAATCTGAAAATAAAATGAAATAATTTTAAAATAAGAAATAATAAAAAATATATTTTTTTTTTATTTTAATAAAGATTTAAACTAAACTGATAAATCCTAATAATTTACTTTGTAGTTATTTCGTTTTGCTAACGTTTCGGTCTATTTTTCCTGTAGATTGATAAAAATAAATGGATTAAAAATAGTATAATCTGAAAATAAAATGAAATAATTTTAAAGTAAGAAATAATAAAAAATATTTTTTATTTTTATTTTAATAAAGATTTAAACTAAACTGATAAATCCTATTAATTTACTTTGTAGTTATTTCGTTTTGTTAACGTTTCGGTCTATTTTTCCTATAGATTGATAAAAATAAATGAATTAAAAATAGTATAATCTGAAAATAAAATGAAATAATTTTAAAGTAAGAAATAATAATAATAATAAAAAAAAATGTACACTAAATGATATCAATGATTCTATTAATGAGGTTATTACTAATTATTAATCTTGTAGTATTGATTTCAAATTTTTTTTCTAATTTACTATATGTATAAGAAATTAAATAACATTTCAATGAGTTTGATTTTCAGTTGACATCCGCATGATGGTATAGAAGGATCAATCCCTAATGAGTTTGATTTTGTTTTTATTTTTAAAAAAAAATTTGTTTATTTCATTAATTAAATAAAATATTTTATCGTCATATATTAATTATATTTATTTATATTCAGGTTATTCATAAATAAAATTTCCCAAAACTAAGATACCGTCGTTGATTTATATAATTTTGTAAGCCTGAAAATGGTTACAGAGACCAAAAATGTTACCAAAATAAAGTAACTACAAAATGAATTTTCGAGGTTTATTAGGTTGATCCTGATTTATAAAATGGAAAAAAAAATTAAAATGTTATGGTAAAAAACAAAAATATATGCTCTCTTTGTAGAAGAAGAACTAACATTTAAAAAAAAAAAAGATCTATTATTTTAGTAATTTAATTTAGGGAACGCCTAAAAAGTTAAAAGATCCTCTGTGAAATTCTATGTAATTTTGGCACTCTTGTAGATGAACAAAACTATTTCACATTAATACAATAACAATTATAACAATACTTTTGTTTTTTTCTCATTCGAGTTAGTGTTGATTACTGAAGACAATTAATGATGTTTCGTCGTTATGTTAGACGAGTTCAGCACGAACTCTCCTTTCTATGGCAAGAATAGACCCCTTGAACCTCAGCTCTTCGTTATTTTTATTTATTTTATTTTTATCGAATAATAAAATATTATTCTAGCCAATGTTAATTGGTATTACTAACCTGCTCGCTTTACCTTGTACGAGCTGTTAACTATTTTGAGCTTAACGAACTGATCCCTTGAACCGCTTAGATGTAACCTGGTGGGTTTTACCAAATAGAGCGAAAATATATTACTATATAAATATATTTAAGATAAATAAAAATATATATACATAATAAGGTATATGTATATTACTCAAGTATCTATGTCTTCCTCACTGGCCTCAACGGTCTGATGTTAATATATATATAAATAAATATATTGTATTGCCATTCTAAAGGGCCGTAAACTTCTAATTGTAACTAGTTATAGAAACATTTTAGGTTAGGTATTTTATAGGTAATAAGGTATAGTATCGATGTTGTAAGGTTTTGTTCATATTCTTTTCTTAATTGAATAAATACTAAGAATGATTTGATGTCTTTTTGTTTTGTTTTTTAATTGAATATATTTTAAAAATAAATATTAATATTGATCTGTTATTGAAATAAATTATTTTTGTGATGTGCACGTATTGTTTATTACTTACCTTTCACACTTTGAACACTTCTTTCGTTTGTATTAATTTTAATTTGTTTATTCATGGAATGATTTATCTCAAGTACTCACTTTATGGATTTCATTTATGGTAATGTTTGATTTTTATGTTAATCTTTTAATTGTGGTTTAGATTCTGAAGAGAGTTGTAAATTAGAACTAATAATTGTAAATTATTCAAATAATTTTTAACGTTTTATGAAATAAAGCCTTGAGGGAATATACTAAAAGAAAAAATAGATAAAGTGAATTTCAGTAAGAAACGGTGAATATTTTGTTTCGTGATAGTAAATTATTAATAATTTAACTAAATTTAATCCATCTTATTTGAATTTTAAGCATTTCATGAATTTATAGAATACTTATGGAGGAGGGGCTGCTCGAATTGAAATACTAGTGCGCTATTGGGTTTTATGAAGGTTGGTTATGTTCATTTTTTTATTATAGCTTGCTGCGAGACTGAATTTCATGAATGTTTGATTCACATCTGTGTCATGGAATATTGCTTGATATTTTAAAGATTCTCGTTTAAACCAGCGGTGCAGTAAGTAGTATCTTAGGCAGACAAAATCTCAAAACCAGATGGAATGTCTACTTGACGTCTGGTTCCGAATACCAACGGTTAGTCATAAGAATGCTATATAAAGTTTTATTTTTACAGTTTTAGATACTTTTTGACATTTTATTTGCTTTATAATTATCTATTTGGTTAGTTGAACAAGTTCAGATTTTTTTTATTACTTTTTTGTTTATAACTTGATCATTTTTCAAAACAGAAGCTTCTCTGTCGCCAAGAGCGATGTCGCAATGTTGCATTTCATCTTTAAGAACCTCGCAGTAATCTGAAGAGATAATTAAAATACACCTAAAATAATTAAAATATAAAATATTAAAATACATAAAGATAATTAAAGAAACCATATTCAGAGGTACCTTGCAGGTCCTGGACGTTAGTTATAACCCTTTCAGCGGGCATACCTATGTCCGATGTGTTATCTGGCCAAGATTACTTCTTCGTGGCTTTTTTTTTTTTCGGAAGATTTCCAGAACTCTGGTCTGTCTTAAATTGTTCGCCTGTTCCGCTCCACTATATGGACCAAGATTTATATATTATTTTCCTTGCCTAACTACAACAACCTAAAACTGTTAACGCATTGACATATGATAACAGATCGTCATCTTGATTTGGATCTACCTGCTTTAACCTTAATTTTACACAAAACGGATTTGAAAATTTAAGTGCTAAAACGTTTTTCGTTATCAATTAAATTTATAAATTTTCTTCTCATTGCTTCACGTGGTTTTAGTTTTACTTCTGAAGTTGGTATAATACAAAAATATCATGCCTCTGATTTTATATAAAATAAGTTGAAATATAGTATTATAAAAAAAAATAAAAAGTCTTATAAAATTCAGAATTCTGACCTATAATCTCATTTTAACCAAAAGTGCCAGTTAGAACCTTGTCAAACCAAGGCAATGAGATGCCAAACACTAATCACTTTAATCGATTTGGTAAACATTTTTTTATTCAAATTTAATATTTTAAATATTTCATTTATATTTATAAAATGCTAATGTAAATCATTTAGCTAATTAATATTATAAACAGCTCACGTAGACCAACACGATAACTTTTTAAAAGGAAAGGAAACCACAACTGAAATGGTTGACGTTATATATCTATTTTTCATGCAATATTTTGTATTTAAATTTTTAAAGGTATGCAAATTCCTTAAAGATATTCCTAAGATCTCTTGCATTTTGACGTTTCTTTACTCAAAACGAATAAAAATAAT
This sequence comes from Rhaphigaster nebulosa, assembly GCA_948150685.1. Taxonomy (NCBI): domain Eukaryota; kingdom Metazoa; phylum Arthropoda; class Insecta; order Hemiptera; family Pentatomidae; genus Rhaphigaster; species Rhaphigaster nebulosa. Next base: position 89,761,314 of record OX411310.1, read on the forward strand.
AAGCTCCTCCATTGAGGTTTTTAATTGCTACAGCCTGCAGGACGGTCGGTTCTCATTGGGTAGCATCGTTCAGTTACTTTTTATATTATACTAATTATGTAATATACCAAGCGATTAGGAAAGATACGGACCGAACCGCACAACATTTTGTAGATGAAAAACATTTTTATAGCTTTTACATATATTATAAAAGTATTAAGTGAGTCAGATTAAACCCATTTTTCAAATATTTAGTCTTGGACTTAACCTTGCTTAACAAAAGGCATAAAAATTGTTTTTATATATAAGCACAAAATTCTTGCCACTGCTTACTGGCATTCTACGACCATACCTGTGAAGTATTCCCAAGTAAATGCCTCTAAATAGAATACTTTTTCAAGTATCCACAACCTGATACTTTAGCATACTCCGGAATCTTCTCCAGCTCAGAGAAGCCGGTATTGCTATCCTGCGCCATAATATGAAAAGTTTTTCCTCCCGACAAAGGAGCACGGGAGAATAAAAGTTACCCCGCAGAGATTCTTCGGGACAAAGTTGCTGCTCCGTTAGCGCTCGATGTAATAAACATAAGAGATACAATGAATAATGTATCGGCTGGTAACCTGCCGTAGGTTGGCAGCACTGTAGGGGGAACAGCTATAATGTATTTACCTTACCTCTTCGTCAATAGGGCCAAATCGTATGAGTGCTTCCTATCATGTAGTCGTATCTCTTGTATCCTTTCAGTTATTCAACTATTATATCTCTTGGGAATGTTTAGTTGTAAAACGGAGTTAACATTTCAATTCGCTAAAAGCATTTATACAATTATATCACATTAACTTTATTATAAAAAATAAAACAACTTTCTTTTAGCGAAATGATAAAAACACTTGAAGAACAGACGTTATTTGCTGCCTGAACTAAAATAAGTATTGCAGGTTGTAAACCAAGCCATCTATTCTCAGAATAAAATCATTTATAATTTCGAAAACATAAAATGAACTGTAGCGCATAACCGAGCTCGCAATGTGCATATGATCTTGAAATTAGAAAAAAAATTATTATCTTAGCTGTATCAGCCCCGATTAAGCAAATCAGTGAACCGCCGCCAACGTATACGTTGGAGAGGAAGGTTTGGGGTTCCTGGATGATTGGTATGATCCCATCTTCTGATCATACCACCTTCTGGCCAGTCTCGCTAATCTGTCTTTGGTGGAATTTATTGTAGAATTTCCTGGCAGTGTCTGTAGGACTTGGGATGTCTTGGTCATTGTAACGTTCATCAATTCGGACTGAAAGGATTGTTTTATTATGATGTTTGATTTTTAAGCATAACATTACAGTTTTATCCCTTACATCCATATTGGTTTCAGCTAAACTTTCTAGATAACTATTACGTCAGTTAAAGATAATTTTGAACTTTTCTTAAGTTACATAAACTAGAACCAATATCGTCTGTTTGGCTCTGTTCATTTTAATCTAATGCGGATCTTCCAGTCTCTTATCCATGTAAAGATATGAACATCCTATTTCCTCAGATATTGCCATCGTGACGTTGTTAATATATCTCTGAGACCTAGGTTCAGTTTAAATACCACATTCAAACTTTTCTCTTCTGTTTTGCACAACCTTCTTTGACCAACTACCATGGTGATAGTTATGTCGAGTTAAAATTTACAGATCTCGTATAATGAAAACAAAACATAGGGTTAGGTTTGACAAATCAATAATCACATCCGCATCAGTATTAACTGTTGTGAATATTTTTCAACAAGTCCCCGATAATCATGATTCGTTTGTTGTTTTTAAAATATTTTACTATAAAGACATATTTTCAATAAATAAATAATGTAACCTAAATTTGACAGGAAGAACGGGTATCCTACTGTTTTCTATCATCCTCTAGAATGTGAGAGGTCTGTTAGCACAGATGAGGCAAAGATCGCCACCCCTTTCCGTTGATGGGAGTATTCTTCTCCTTCACGACCTGATTTATTCTCTAAAGTTGAGATCGGTTTTCGGACATCTATCGGGATCCACAGGGGCTAAGAAGGGTCCCCGGCAGAAGGACAAGGGAACTCAATTAACCCTTCTATTGCTTCTACTTGCTTTAACGCTTCGCTGAAAATGCCAGAGAACCTTTATTCCGGAATTACCTGGATCAATAGTGGAGACGAATGAATACCCAGAGGGTAGAAAACCCTCGAGTAAGAAATGGACCGTAATCGGCGAGAAAGATCTGAAGATTGAAGATACGTCTGGATTTTTTCTTTTTAGCTACAAATTGTGTTTTGTTGTATGTTTGTGTATATATATATATATATATATATATATATATATATACTAGGATACAATGCCTATCAGTCAATGTCTTAATCACTACATTATAGTGATGATCGATAATTGGCTATGCAGATTGGGTATAAGCATTTTAGATATGAAGGTATATAATACTAAGTATATAATTTTATATACTTCGATGATTACCTTATCTCTCTATTGGTTCTGTTGTTTGTCATTTATGTACTGTATTATTTTCAGTATAATTTAATCAGTTTCATTCCAGTTGAGTCTTCCACATTAATCTTCACTTTATTGCAATTTTGTTTCTACTTTATAATTTTTATTTAGGCCATCGTTTATGGCCAAAAAGGATGCTTAAGTATGTACCATGGGAAAGGAGGAAGAGAGTTCGACCGAAAAAGAGATGGATGGAAGGTATAAATGAGGCAATGGCAGCTAGAGGAATCCGAGAGGAAGATTCCAACGAAAAAAAGAAATGGCGACAGGGTTTATTAGTCAACGACCTATGACCTTCTGTTGTAATAAAGTCATATAATATTAAATTAATATTAATAATAACCGAAGGGATAGGTTCTGCAGATAACCTCTTTCCAGATGATTTTTTTTTTATGTTAGCTTTTAAGTTAGAGAAGGCCTTCTAGTTCCTTTGTAATATGTACATTATTATTAATAGAATATTGTAATTTTTATTATTTTATGTTATATATAATACTGTTCGACTAGTAACATAATAATTGGGGATCGCTCCCAAAATAATTTGTACTTTCTTTCTCTTGAGAAAGTTTGTCTTTTTGTCTTACATTGGTGAGTACCTTTTCAAATAACAATTATGTCTTTTGATATTGATAAATTTAAGTGTTCACCATCTTTGGAAGAATTACTTTTTGTAAGAAAAGATGATCTATTGTCTATTGCAAAATTTTATAATGGCAGTTAGGTTAAGCCGTCTATGAAAAAGAAACATATCCAAAATGTTTTGGTAAGATTTTTCGTCTCTGAAAGTGTATTTGATGATAGAGCATTGGAATCTGTTAAATGTGATGATAGTAAAACTAAAGAGTTCCGAGTACTAATTTGATTAAACAAAGAAACTATGGTATAAGTTTATCGTCTTCAGATTGAACTTGAAAGGGACAGAATTCAACTAAGGTTGAGAGAGTTAAGTTCAAAACCAGTATCTGATTTTATCTGACGTTTCTAAAAATATTAGATTAGTTCCTCCCTTTCAGGAACATGATGCAGACAAATATTTTCTCCATTTCGAAAAGATAGCACTTAGTATTGGACAATGTTATGTACTTACAGGTAAAGCCCGTGATATTTACACGCAACTGTCGATTGAACAGAGCGCTCAGTATGGATGCCGTTAAAGAGTTCATTTTAAAAGGTTATGAATTAGTCTCTGAGGCATAGAGGCAGAAGTTTAGGAACTACAAAAAAATTACTAATCAAACGTTTATTGAGTTTTCTAGAGAGAATGAACAATTATTTTATAGATGGTGTGCATCGCATGGAGGTGATCGTAATTTTGATAAGTTAAAGCAACTTATTTTAATAGAAGAATTGCGTTGATAAAAACATACGTTTATTTATTGAGGAGAAACAAGTGACTAACTTGGAAATGGCTAGCAGAAGAATATACTTTAACCCATAGCAGTGTTAATAACACTTTTAACCTTAATCATAGAATTCCCGATCCCAATAATATTGAATCTAAAGATAATAGACTCAGTAAAACCCCGTTTTCCCAAATCACCTGTAATTATTGTAAAAAATCAGGTTATATCTGAATGCATGGAATTAAAAAAGAAAATATCTGATGTGGGCAACACATGACTTCCTTGTACGCCTATTAAGTTATAAATCCGTGGCTCAAAAAGTGATTCTGAATTTGGTTACTAGTTGCCGAAGATTGCAGTAAAAGCGACATTTGGCTTCCCGACATCCCTCTATTGACACGCACACACACAAAAACACACACTATTGTTACTGGAGGTCTCATTCCGTTATTATATGTCGTTTTCCTTCAGTAGATAACTAGTTTCCAAGATATATTTTCATGTTCCGTGACAACAATAAAACTGTCAATATCACTGCATAAAACATTAGAGATCGACAGTTTCGAAATTTTAAGCGGAAAAACCCACTTAACTAATATCTTGTTCTCCTGCTGCAGACTTGTTGATCTCACAAATGGGGAGGAAAACCAGTATTTTACACTCAATTTTAACACTTAAAACAAGTAATAAAAATGTTTAATTGGATTGGAAACCAAATCGCGTTTGTAACCTTTATTACCGAAACATATGATTTATATATTTAATTTAAATATAATTTTTGATGTAAGCTTATTATGATCTTAAAGTAAAGTACCGTTTTCGGCTCACCAATTTTAACCAAATTATAGTATATACATTCACATTAATATAAAAGTCCTATTTACCAAATTTGAGAAGTTATGTATAGTATTTTAATATGATTTTTGATGGAAATCAATTATGACCTTCAAGTAAAGCACCACTTCCGGTAATCAAGCAGTGACCTAAAATGGAGGTTCACAACTAGATTTTACAACAATCTTAAATACAAAATTTCAACTTTCTACGGCTAACCGTTTTTGAGTTATGCGAAATACGAACGTACGAACGTATAGACGCCTCGACGAAACTAGTCAAAATAGATTCAGGGATGGTCAAAATGGATATTTCCGTTGAAATCTGAAAACCGAAAATTTTCGCGATTACAATACCCTTTACTTCGTACAAGGAAGTAAAAAGAAATTGATTAATTAAAACCTTTTGGTTTAGTCTATTGCACTTTTGGTAATAATGTCAAAAAATCAGAAATTTCAAAGAATATTTATGAACAATTTTTATCAGATGGTTATGTCGGCATTACAAGCAATATTCAAGATAGTGTTCCAATTAAAATTCTTAGGAATACATGGGCATCTCGGTCACTTATTCTTTCTGGGATACTTCCTTTTGTTGAGGAAAGCCGTTCAGAAAATTGCATTCTTATTCAGGGCGTCTCTTGTGAGCCCATATCTCTACCACTTCAAACTGTATATTTGGCCTCTAATCTCGTATAAGGCCCTGTAACTGTGGGCGTTATTAATTCACTGCCTTTTCCTGGGGTACAGCTTTTGCTTGGAAACGACCTAGGTGGTGGTAAGGTGTTAAATCCCTGACCCTATTATGATTGATAACCCTCTTACAAATTCAAATCTAAACTCCTGTGATGATGTCTCAAATTATTATCGATCTTGTCACTCATGTCAGATAGTGGGCAAACAAAACCTTGCCAAATCCTAAGAACAAATGAAAATTCGATTCGATGCGCATACTACAGATAGAAATTTTAATCCGGGAGATCAGGTTCTAGCACTTCTGCCCGTCCCTGGGAATCCATTACGAGCTAGGTATAGGGGTCCATTTACTGTCGAGAAGAAAATTAGTGATGTAAATTATATAATTTATACAGTCGGACGACGGAGAAATCAATCAGTATTTTCGAAGGAAAAGAAGAAAGAAGCTAAAGGGAAGGAAAAAGAGTAGGATAAGAAGAAAGAAGCTAAATAGAAGGAAAAAGAGAAAGAATATAATCCAGCTGCAGCTCCTCCTTTTTTGAAATTCCGTTTACATCTCCATGTTACCAGATCCTTAGGAGTGTTAATCCTTAAATGGTATTTACATTCATGCAGATGTACATCATTTTTATGAACTCTAGACTAAATATTAACAGATTTAAAATTATTGCTTGGTTCGGTTTAATGCATATAGTTGCTACTAATTTATGTGTTTGGATGAGGACACTAGTCTTAGAAAGTCTGAAAGAAATATCCGGCTATTTAGAAAGAAATTTAACCACTGCTTCACCTTACACTGCTAGTTTCGCTAATGACTTTTCATCATTTGGATGTCCTGCAGCATTAATTCAATTATCCACTCCAGTAAGTCCAGTTATTAATTGGGATCATATAGGCGATTCTCCGTTGGCTCATCTAGCTCTGATAAATCATAGGTCACTCTCATCTGAAAACTGTGAGAGGAACTTTTTTATATCCTCTCGTGTTTATAAAAAAAAATAACAACAACCAGCGACTACTGAGGTGGTGCTTGCTGTTGCAGGACTGAAATTTGATTATTAAAAACATTAAGGGCAGAGATAACATCGTTTCTGATACTCTTTCAAGAATTTATTAGTCATTAATTATGTTTATATTTTATTGAATTATGTAAAAAAAAAAATAATGTAGCAGGTTTAACTTGTACGAAAATATTTTTTTTGTTCATGGGGAATAGTTTTACGCATAGTGGATAACCGAAGGGATAGGTTCTGCAGATAACCTCTTCCCAGATGATTGTATTGGGTTGATGCGAAATTAATGCAGGTTTTTAATATTCATTGAAAATACGCCATATCTTCACTTAAACAATATATATTTGACAAAGTAATTTCCATCAGAATCAATGCACTTTTGCCAAAGTTCAACAAGCTTTCTTATCCCAGCAAAAAAAAAAATCTGGATCTCTGTATGCAATGAACTCACGAAAAGAATTTTCAATTTCATCCTGGTTTTGAAAATGTTTCTTCCTCAAAAAGTTGTCCAGATATCTGAAAAAGTGGAAGTCTGTAGGAGAGTGATCAGGTAAATAAGGTGGGTGTTGAAGAACTTCGTAGCCCAACTCGTGCAGTCGTCGTTGCATTGGTTGTGCAACGTGTGGTCTGGCATTATCATGGAGAAGGATCGGCCCCTTCCGATTAACCAATGTTGGGCAAAGATGCTGCAACTTCCGATTCATATTATCAATTTCTTGACAGTACTTATCGGCAGTTATAATTCGCCACGATTGAGAAAGCTATAGTGGATAACACCGCCAGTATACCCACCAAACTGTAACCATAACTTTTTCTGGGTGCAGGTTGGGCTTTGGGAAATGTTTTGGTTGTTCATCTTTGCCTGCCATTGTCTACAGCGCCTTCTGTTGTCGTACAAGAACCATTTTTCATCGCACGTCACAATGCGATCGAGAAATGGATCATTTTTGTGACGTGTCAAAAGAATGGAACAGATTTCAAAGCGGCGATTTTTTTGGTGGTCGTTTAATTGGTGTGGCACTCATTTCGTTAACTTTTTACCTTACCAATTGTCTCCAAGTGGCGTACGACGGTGGATTGATTCACGCCTAGTTCTACCGCCATTTCTCGGGTGGTTTTGGTTGGGTCTTCTTCCACAGCTGGTCGTCGTCAACTGAAGAATGGCGGCCAAGACCTTCCTTGTCTTAAAAGTCAAAATCTCCACTGCGAAACTTCTGGAACCTACGCTGCACCGTGCATTCGTTAATAGTCCCCTGACCCCACACTTCATTAGCATTACGAGCTGTTTGCGCAGCCCTGCGCCCTAATTTAAATTCGTAAAAATAAATTTGACGAAAATTCCCATTCGACATTTTCAATTTAAAACCTTTAAACAAACTGAACAAAACGATTATAGTGATTAAATTCATGGTGAAAGAGAGGGTTTAGATAAGGTTTATTATGGTATATAAGGAATGAATATTAAGATTAGCTTTGTTTACAGAATTGGTATTAAGATATTGCAATGGAGGAAACCTCCATTAATTTTGCATCAACCCAATATTTGATGTTAGCTTTTAAGTTAGAGAAGGGCTTCTATTTCCTTTGTAATATGTGCATTATTATTAATAGAAAATTGTAATTTTTATTGTTTTATGATATATATAATACTGTTCGACTAATAACATAATAAAACACACACACATATATATATATATATATATATATATATATATATATATATATATATATATATATATATATTACATAGGAAAAGAGTATCAGAAACGATGTTATCTCTGCCCTTAATGTTTTTAATAATCAAATTTCAGTCCTGCAACAGCAGGCACCACCTCAGTAGTATATATATAAGGGTGTATATATAATTTTTATTTAAATAAGAAAGTTAAAATTATGTTTTGACGTATTTTAGTGAATATTACGCCTAATTCTCCTAAATAGAAATGAGATTCCATATATAAAAAAAAAAAAAATACAGCTTTAATAAAAATGAATAAAACGCATTCGGGGTGAAAAATATTCCAGCGAAATTCCTCAACCACTTGAAACAAAGATTTTTACAATTCATGAGGCTACAGGTGCCGCCGTTATTGTTTGTAAAATGGCGATTGCAAATAGGCAGTTGATTAAGTAAATACAATGGCAGTTGGGCTATGCAAATTTGCCCGAGGTAAACTGAATGAAATTTAAATATCTGCCTAAAAGAGCCGAATGTGGCCGAGATAAATATCCTGTGATTTGATTCTGTTTACTTAAAGGTACATCCGCTGCATATGTGCTTGCGCTTGCGGAATTTCACCGAATGATTGTGCACATCGAAACTATTTTGTTTGCTGTTTGCTTTAATATTAGAACGAGACGTAGGTGAGAGAATAGCGTAAAGGCTGGCCTTACAGGATTGAGACATGACGGTGCCGGTAAAGAATTGTTCTGTATCAGAACTTTTTGTTCACGAAGCCTTTTATTATATTATTAATTATCGATGATTAAAATATGAAGATATCTCTTATATGCTTCTTTGTGGCAATATTCTACTTTTCAATTTTATTCTGCAGGTTTTTTTTTTTTTTTATTTTCCCTATGTTTAATAAACTGAAAATGGATCTAATACTATTAAAATCTAATCACTTCATTGCATTATGAAAAAGATACTTGCACCGTAACATGTTCATATATCAATGAGGCCAAATGATAAATACTTGCAACAATGAAAAAATTAATACGATTTTAAACTTTTGCGTTGGAGAGAATTAATTTCTATTTTCGGATATAATAAATTATGAATCTCTTATAAACGAAAAGTTGTGATTTGTGATTTATGGATGAACTGTTAGAGAGCTCGATGTGTAATTTCAATAAAATGGTTTGAATTTATTACTTTCCCTTGCCTATATATGAAATATACAATTAGGTGAAGTATGTGGATCATAAAAAATTTCGAATCACAGTTGTCAACGAAAATTCTCGTTTTAAGGATCCTTGAGTCCAAATAACCAAGTCTCACAAAACGCTCTTTGTGTGTGTATGGGAACATCCTAGCTCAAAAACGAAAAGTGTTACGAACCTGAAATTGTGTATTTGAGATATGTATATGCTTCGGATATAGCAACTTTTTTCGCTAAAATCTATTTACCGGCAATTAAATAAATGCCACTTAATATAATCGATTTTTGAAACTTGAAGAGGACATAATTGGCATGTAAACAGAATTTGTGCACTTATCGCTTTTAATCCATAAAAATACATTATAAATTTATATTTACAAAATAAAATAAAACTTTTTTTTTTTAATCTCTGGCACGGGTAATTAATTTATTAGATCAATACGGGCAATCCACAGCAGAGGCGATGTTTGCCGACGTACAATACAATTCATTTTTAAAATATTTTTAATCAAAGTTGAAGGTCTATTGTTAATAAAGTTGATAGATAAAATTGGCATTAAACAAAAATAAAATAAAGAAACCTTAATAACAGAGATGAAAAAAATAATTTATTATAAAACCATAATAAAGAAATTCATTTGGGTTAGATTTTAAATCCAGTTTATACCTACATGTACCACTTAAATAAAAGGTCAAAGCGATTCTAATTTATAAAATGGTGTAGTTAGGTAAGTATGTGGGTTCCATTACCGCCTGGGTCGGTTAATATTTATTTCGCCGTTGTACCGGGAAATTAACCCTGATACACCCACTCTGGTTAGTGGGCGCTAGCAAACTAAGGCTAGTCAGGGATTGGTAAGAAGGACCACAAGGCATGGAAACCGAACTAGTTTCTCCCACCAATATTAGTACCAGTATGTAAGTCAAGTCTTAAAGTCAATGAGTGAAATTCCGTAAAACCACATAGAGGCTTGGTTAAAAAGAAATTAGAGAGCCCTGACATGAGTCTCGAAAGAAAGTTTCATTTAGGGTACGTACTCTAGATCATCGAATTTGGAACAGGCATCGAATTTTTGGCGCAGATATGGAATTGATGGTAAAGCATGGCTATATTTAGGAATAAACTTAATGTAGGTAAGTATTGATTAAAATTAAATCAAGCGATTTATTTTTTTCATTTTTTTCTATGGTACTGTGAAACCTCTCCTAATGGACACCTCTCTCCAGCGGAACCCCTTCCTAAATAATATTCATAAATACCCCGGCCTGGAAGTATTAAAATTTAGACCACTTGCTATGGACACCCGTCTAACGAATGCGGACAGCCTAATTTTCGTTACCGAGAGATAAATTGGCCTCTCTGGACGAAAATTTTGAACACCATATCGGTCATTGCCGCCGTGAAACTTACTATGTGCCCAAAAATCAGTAGAAATCACCCTTGAGACACTGCCAAGACCAGGCTTTTATGTTCTATTTTTTTATATAAATACGTACATAACTTGGATAATTATATATACACGTACATAAATATGTACATATCTTGAAGGAATTCTTCATTAATTAATAGAACGGTTGTCGTCTTCCACACTATAAAAAAACGGAAAGAATTTTTAACTTTATTGGAAAGTTATTGCAATAGCAATATTCATTAGTAATATAAAAAAAAAATTAATAGACGGAAATGATAAAAGAGAAAATCTATTTAATTGGAAATAAATACGAATTAGCATGGCAGAAAAGAAATGAAAACGATACTATAAAAAATTTATACATATATACTTTATATATATATTTATTTTTTATTTTATTATAATTCATATTTGACAACCAACTAAATATTCGGATGTAAAAAAATGAAGAAGTTTTTTAAATATCAAATTAAAACTGTCGGTAGTGTTAACAAATAGTTAAGAGAGAAACAAGGTCAAACTTCTTTTATTTTTTTTTAACAGGCTAGCCAAATATTCAATTGAACCATAAATTCGTTTTAAAATAAAATGTAATTTGATTTTATACAAACGATTTCAGCTCTAAAAAAAAAAAAGGTTGATATCCGATAAGGATGAATATATTAAAAATAAATAAACGGATTGGCAATCCACTATTAAATACTGTTCATCAGTTTTGTTTGATATCGGTTTAATATTCATTTATGACATTGTTAATACAGTATCTCCGAAAAGTATTTTCAAAGTATGCTAATTTAATTTTACCTGTAAAAGGGCTTAATAACTTTTTGATATTGTTGGAAGTATTGTTTTTTGTTTCTTTTTTGATTAATTTTATCTGATATAGATTTAAATACATGTTTTAACTTTTATTCTTTGTCTGTTATTTTGTCAATAATTACCTATGGCAATATACTATATAATCACTGCAGATTATCGGTTTATTATGTTAAATAAAGAACATTTGTAATTGGCATAGAAAACAATTTTTTTTAGATCATATATGCTGGTGTTTTAGACATTAAGGATTAAATAACTATCAAGAAGTTACAATAGTGTCGCTTATTTGCTTTTACGTATGGTAAATTTATACCTTGATTTATATTAAGTAATATCGTGTTGGGATGTTGGTGGAAATGTTTAATTTGGTTGAAAAAAAGGTTAATTAATTTCTCTGAAAAAAAACCGCTTTAATTTGGCTGGAAAAAAGTTTAATTTGCCTCGCAAACGGTTCAGATCGTCTGAAAAAAAAGTTTAATTTGCCTTTGAAAATGCTTCTATTGATTTCGCAGCATTGAGACATTATATAATTATAAAAATCATTCAGTTATTTTAGTAATCCACTCTTTGAATGTTGTTTAACAACGTTATTTATTTTTATTACATTTTTCAAATAAAAAACAAAATACTAAACATAGGACATAAATAAAAAAATATGAAACGGAGGAAAAGAAATAAAAATAAGGAATTTAAAAGATATAATAGATAGTAGATTAAAAACACACTAAATATCATTCTTGATGATAGATTAAATAGAATGAAAGTATAACGGCAGCATTTTAAATGTTTCTTTGTCATTTCTAGATGTAAAGGATGTTAATCAATAACGTAAACGATAAAGAAGTATACACAACAAATGGAACAAATTAAAACTAATATTTGGAACCAAGATAACCAACCACTGAATATAAAACCCATAAAAATAAAATGGGTGTAAGAATAAAGAATGGACAAGAGAAAAAGAGTACAATAAAAAAGAGTAAATTGATATTTTATTGAAGTTGCAATTATATATTTGTAGAAGAGATGCGAATCCCGAAATGGGTCAGGGACAAATAAATAAAAAAATATAAAACGGTGGATACCTTACAGTGATAAAATCTCTTAAATGTACAATTAAAAATAAAAATAACTAAATAAATAATAATTTGTCATAATTCATTTATAGTACAATTTAAATAAGAAAACATCCATGTAGATATTTGTAAATTTCAATAGTTGGTATAAGAAGTGATAATAGAATACATATGTATATATAAACACACACACACACACATATATATATATATATATATATATATATATATATATATATATATATATATATATATATATATATATATATATATATATATCGATTTTTCGCACGGATTGTCTGACAAAGTGTTAAAATAGACAGCTAAATGCTAAGTAACATGTTTCTTTTATGTTTGGTTTGACATATGTTGGCTTTCCAAGCATATGATTTCATAAAATATTTAGGTAATAAATTAACGTTCAGCGAGGTTACAGTTTTGGGGAGCCACTGCTAAAAGATCAACCTTGTATATACTACTTCATGTTGTCCCTTAAACATAGCGAAGTATTTTATAAAATTTAATTCTGTAATTTGTGGTATTTTAAACCTTTAAAATTGTAATATAAAACGAAAATGACCTAGGTGGTCGAAAAAACCAAAAAGTTTTATATACAGGTGCATAAAAATATAACAAATTAAAAAGACACTAAAGTCTATCCAGTAAACAAATAATTAAGTTGAAGTAAATCACGTAATAGAACAACGGCAGCCATCACTTACGCACCGATCCTGAATAAAGGACAGACTCTCAGTAGCGGCCTATTAACCCTTGTCCCTTACAACTCCGGTCTGGGCCGGCAAAAACCGCCCCCACAGTGGATATCAGATCGATATCAACAGGTAGTCTGGAATTTAAGCCGGCCATGGTTCTCCAGCGGAGGCCATACATCACTGTCCCATCGAGCGATGGATCCGGAACCCTAACAGCGGATCTACTTTTTTTTTTGCTCTTCCAGTTTTATTATCTTTTCCCTCCGCAGCTGCTACAAATGAAACGTCAACTCCATCATTACTGCTGAATATATGAACCGGTCAGGATGGAATTGGCTCAAGTTCTAGCCAGAGGAGCTCATTTATGGAAATTGACTTATTCATATCAAATCACAAAGTTATAGCGTCATCATAGAATAGCTTCATCAATACCATGTCCTTCAAGAATTAGTTGCTGCTGAGTCCATGCAATTATTAACAATGCACTAGGAAGTCGCCAATAATGACAAAAAGCGTTTTGCTACGCTAACTTAGTGGACAATGATTTAATCCCATCAAATCAAAAAACACATCGAAAGATTTTCGATGATTGTATAATTATTTCTAATACGAGTATATCTCCTTTATTTCTATATCTGTTGCCATTGACAGGTACTACAATCGGTTACATATAAAAAATTACAATAATAAATATGTATGTACCCTATTCATACCTGTTACATTCATAACAGGCTCATATACAAATGTAAATGAATTGTGAATTTCGAAAATGGCTTGTCTCCGAGAATTAAAATTTTATAGAAGATTAAAAACTTAATTTCTGTTAAATCATTGGACTAATTTCAGCAATTTTTTTTTTGAATTACTGACCGCTTTTTAAGTTGTGACAAAGCAAAATATTTTTACTGTAGTAAAATTTAGTGGAGAAAATAATCGTTACTGTTTCCCGAGATGAGTCCTTTTCGGCCTTCACATGAGAACTCAAGTGGTTTTGGTAGTGTAATGCTGTTAAGTACGCATATTTTTGACAATAACAACAAAAAATGTAAAATTCAAAAAATAATCTTTAAAATATAAAAATAATGTTTTAATTAAATTCTTCGATTCTTAATTTAATTCTTTATTAAACTTTTCGACGCCCAGCTGAGGTGCCGCTACTGTCGGCCACTGTAAAATTCCATCATAGACGTTTTTGAAATATCCCTGGTATGAATTGTTTTAATTTTTGTAGGTCGTCCATTTCTAATGGGTTGTTCGGCAGTTTAGAAATATAGCATGAATATTCTTCATCATGCTTAAACTATAACCTATAGCTTTTGATAGGACAAAACTTTCATTATTCAAATCGCTGTCAATAATAGGACGGCGCAAGACTTCACTGGGCTTTTCAGTTGAGGTTTTTAGTTAGTTTAAATTGAGTTTTTTATGTAATGGAAATATCATGCCCATTCTCACAGATTCATAAAATATTTCACAATTTAAAAATTCAAAAAGAGTCCCATCTATAACATCCCGTGGGGTATCGTAATAGAAAAATAAATAAAATTGAAATATTAAGCTGCATTTTCTTCCATAGAAGACTGAATTCCCAAATTTTTATCAGTTTTCATCCGAGGAAGAAGACAAAAATCAAAAATAAAAATCTCATTTAAGGGTCATTGGGAGGGGGGGGGGAGGTTTGTATATCTCTGAAACGAGCATATCAAACGGGATTCTGGATACGGACAGCTGTGTTTAATTAATGCAGTAATAATTTTTGTAATCCCAATTAATACGATTTTTTAAGGCCGTCACCTAAATCCAAAGTTTTGGAATTATTCCATTTTTTGTTTTTATTCATTAAAGGAATTTTAGTAATGAGATGTAGCTAATTAAAATTTAATTTATTAACGCTTTGACATAAATCCCCTTAAATACAAAGAAGAATGTTATCTGTGTCCATATAATACGTAAGAACCAGTTTATTTAACACGCACATTATTAAAAATTACATAGGCAGTTTATAATGATTATGCTGAAGTAATAGTTTTCTTAGTTACTTAAGTAATTTAGTTAAATAGCTTAGTAATAAGGCTCAGCTGTACTTACGTATTGTATTCATATTTGGCAATATTTTTGGGTTAGACATGTGAAAGAATATATAATCTCTTCTATCATTCATAAAAACTTTAAAACCTTTTATGATAAAAAAGACATTTTTAAGGAACAGGATCAAAAGACTATGTTTTATTAATGGCAATAAACTTTCACATGGTTTTTTCTCTTACTCTCCTATTTTATTTACAGAATAACGTTTTCACACAATAATTTAACACTTATTAAGTTTTTCTATATATTCAACTTGCTTCCTTAGATATGTAGTTGTCATGTCAACGACACGTAGGCAAGTTGGCATTGGACCCTTGCGGCCCCAAAATCATGCGTTATCTCAAAAACGGTAGGTTTTTAGGGTATAAAACGCAGGATGTTCCAAATCTTGATCCCCTGACGAAATTTTTAAAATCCGAACGGTCACGTCTGGATCTGTGAACCCACCACCGTTGAAATCTCCTAGTTTTTCTATCACTTTTATTAAAACCGTAGTAAGAATTCAAGAATCGAAATTGGGATTCGTCACTTCTTCGTGAAATTCCCTTTCTTTTGGCACCTCATCGCTCCTGAAATCCGAAAAAGGGGTCCATAGCCGATACCCGTGACGTCAGAAAAACAACAAAAAGCTCTTAAGTTCTTATAATAGCATAAAGCTTTCTTATATAACATAAAGCTCTTAAGCTACATCACCAATAACCAGCCAATTTATTTTAAACGGTGAAATTTCATCTTATAAGTAATCCACCTCTTATTTCTCCATCAAGCTCCCAAACCACACATTGAACAACTCCTGTGATGGTTCTAAATAAAAAATTATAGCCACAGTATAGCTTCGACGAAGGCTAGATCTTAATTTGCATATATATTGAAATATTAGTTCAAAACAAGCTTGTCTCAGCAGAGTGCTTCAACCAGGTGTTGTTACTATCTTTTTAATATTGCTGCCCGGCTATGGTTTATTGAGCCTTTAAAAATATGCGTATATTTTTTTGTAATTATTAATTTTATTGTAGCATAAATGTAACTTATATTGATGTATACCTATCAATATCAATTCCGTTTGATATATTAGCTTAATCGATCTTTGAAGTATTATCGTTTAACTTATTTTCTCCCACCCTTCAAGCATTCATTTGTTGTTAAAAACGAAAAAGATCATGCTGAGGAGTGTCTCCTGTCCCGTTAGTAACTTATGCTTTACAATTTAGTTTTTCTGCCAACTTTAACTTTTGGTTAGATCGTAATATAAATCAGGCTGCTCTATATTTGTCTATTATATGATATTCTTTCCGATTTGCAATATTGGAAGCAGCTCTCTTCCATTATAGGGATCGCTGCGGGTAGGTTTATGTAAAACTCTAATGTCATCAACGACTATATTACATCAAAAAGTACGTTTTTCTCGGTGCGATTATCACGATGATCGTTCAACGATTATAAAAATATCGTATTATTATTATGGATTGTAATCACAAAAAGTAATGAAAAATAACAATCAATTTATTTACAACAGAAATGCGAAGGAAGTGAACAAGACAGCTTAGTGAAACTCTGAAAAACATTCTAATGAGAAAATTCTCACTGATAATGAAATCATAATCAAATCAGCGTTGAATATCTTAAGAACGTAAAGTATTTTTTGCCAAAACATTATAATTTTACTAATCGTTAAACGACCGTCGTGATAGTCGCACCGAGGAAAACGTACCTTAAAATTGAAAATAGTTTAGTAACATTATAATGTTTTGGCGAAAAGTACTTTATGTTCCTAAGATATTCAACACTGATTTGATTATAATTTCATTATCAGTGAGAATTTTGTTCATATTTTCTCATTAGAATGTTTTTCACAGTTTCATTAAGCCGTCTTGTTCACTTCCTTCGCATTTCTGTTGTAAATAAATTGATTGATATTTTTCATTACTTTTTGTGATTAAAATCCATAATGATAACGATATTATTATTACTAAAACATTATTACCTAAATGATATGACTTAAAATTGTACATCACGTAATAACCTCAACAATTTTAACCATATGGGAAAGCTTTTAATCCTCTGTATAAAAATAGCTTTACAAGTGTCAATAAAACACAAGACAATTTAGACACAGAAGTATTCCATTCAAAATTAATTTAAATTATGTTTTCACTCAACTAATAAATTCCGACGCCCAAATTATTAACAATCGGTCCCAAGTTATAACGATCTATTTCTAAATACATATGTTTGCTTTATGTTAATTGACTACTAAGTGAGTAGTTGTTTAGTTGTGTTAGGGATAGCTTCAAAGCAAATTTCAATGAATTGAACATTATCAGTATATTTAAACGGACTGATGTAAATCGGAAGTGTTTAAAGAGAAACAAGATTTGTTCGTGAAAATACTCCATGATCTCTCATGTTAAATAGGAATATCTTGTAAATGATACAGGCATCGGTAAAGCTATTTAATAATCCAGTTATTTATTGTTAACAAGAACCAAGTACCTGATAACTCGTCACTCAATACTTTTATGATGCGTAAGTGAATTATTATTTTAATGTTTTATTTAATTAGATCATATTTTAACATGCCTATGTTAAAATATGATCAAATTAAACCTAAGTATGAAATATTAAGTAAGCCTAAGTATGAAATAATGTATCAAGCAGTTTTTTTACCGGATTCTGTGATACCTATTTCGGACAAGAATCCATACCTTCGTTAATGACTTAACATGTCAAGTACCTTTGCAAGGCGTGGCACCGACCATACAGGCAGAAATTTATAATACCGAAAACTTGTTTTATTTTATTTCTTATATTATTACATTTTTAGGGGAAACTTATTGAAACAATATGGGAAAAATAAGAGGAGGATAGGATATTAATAATGCTTTTCCATTTTTCCAGTGAATGAAAAAAATCTTTTTACTCTGGGAGAAAGTGTGATAGCGTTAATATTTATAAAGAGAGTAGGGATATCCTTATCAGGCATTTTGGCTAGATTGGTTCGCTTGATGGGCGAACTCAATACTTACCTTCCACTATGACGAGCTTATTTTTTTAGTATAATATATATATAATATATTATATTACAAAAAAAAAATTAAAACTAATAAAAATCCAAAATGATAAATATAATTACCATACAGATTATAGTGGATAATCCCCAGGGAATCCAGAATAATATTCTCGGCCAACACCGCCATATCCCCAACATTAGCAACTAGATCTTCGAAAAAGCTCCTTGTTCTATTCGGTATAGTTCCCCGAGACCCAAACCAGAGGCCTCACACGATGAACTCTATCTCCGAAGGCCTCGCGGAATTTTTCTTTTAGGAAAGGGATACATTTCTCATTTATGCATTTTTTTTGTTCATTCCCCTCCACCTTCCTGATCGGTAACGTTTCTCTCAAATCGTGCGGTCGGATCCAATGCTGTCCTTCTGGTCCTTGGGAATGCGGCAATATGAGCATACCTCGCGGATCCGTCCATGTCAACACAATAGACCTCGTCAAAACAGGTAAAATCCGTTTGAAGACAGTAGCGTAGAGGGGGGGGGTCCATCCAAGAATCTACTTTACACCCCCAACCGGGGATGTAAGGGATACCTCTCTCTGTATAATATTTTATGCTTAGGTATATTATTTATAAAATAACATTAAAATAGGTTTGCACAAATTATGCAAAATAAATTTTTGTTTACACATAAGAATATGTAAAAGTATTTTGTAATTTCGTAGGGGAGAGGGGGAAGGAAGGGCGTCCGGATCCCCTGGATTTCGCCTCTGGCTACGACATAGTTTTTTGTACTATAGGTAGTTGTCAATTGCTACAGGTGGACATCCCTAGGGAAAAACTGGCTTGGCTTGGTTTGGTTGCATTTATTTTATTTTTTCATTTGTGAGAGCATTATTCAAAATTAAATAGATGATTCTAAAACGGTTATTTGTTGGAAGAGAGATTTCACAAAATCTTCACCTTCGAAATCAATCATTGGCTACATAAACTTGATTAACTTTGAAAATGACATGAACTACAAAATAATATTTAAAACGTGATAAACATTTATTTATAGAATTTATGATTAACGTAAGTGGGGACAAAGCCCCTCAAATTTCGTTTTTATTTAAATTGTGGACAATTAAGTAAAATTTCCTTCAAATTGATATCCAAGTTACCGATTGGGGTCTTAACTATAACCTCTGAAAATATAACTCTTGTCTGATTACTAACCGCAAAGAAATTTAGAATAAAAAAAAAAGAAATTGCGAGGATTTGCCCTAAAAAATGGGCCAAACCTCCGTATTACGTGGTTTTGCCCCAATATAGGCTCGCATGGAACAAAAAAAGACAACTACTTATTCAAAAGTCTTTAATTTCTTTGTAATAATATAAATCTGCAATATCTACTATATAAATCTGTAAAATATTTTATTCACCTAATGACCCGCATTAATGAGGGCAAATGCCGAGTGCTGAAAAATAAATAAATGAATACTTTATATAGGTTAAACAAATAAATTCGAAAAATAATTCATAGGCTAAAAAAGAACTACAGAAAAATAAATAATTCATAGTAGAAAAATTGATCAAACAATTAGAAGACGAGAAATAACACTTTATCCAGTTTTCCTAAATAAATAAACCAATATCAAAAATACTTACTCTCAAAAGGTTAATCATACCTATTTAAATGAGATTAATAAAACCTACCTATCTGACTAATAAAACCTATTAAATGGCAGATAATGCAACATTCCGAATGTTAATGTAGCTAAAATGCAAACCTGGCGCGCACTGAATGGGGCGAAGCCCCGTACTTGTGACGGTGAGGGGATTAGTCCCATTGGACATGTTTGGAATGAAGACTTCTTATGATGTTTGTAAGCAAAGTGAAGCAAAGGTTCACCCACATCATTGAAGATTAAGTTTAGTAGTATTGAATGATAATTATTTAATTGACTTGGTATCACACTACTTCAAACAATGTTGAAGTGAAGTGTTATAAAAATTACGCCGAAGCGGAGAAAAACAAACTTTCCCCGTTTTCTCAGTCCAGCATCGGTCATGCACTCTGAAATTTAATTCACACTAACTTTTACGAAGACTAACATGCTGTCTGGTGGCCAATTTTTATTCATGGGTTTATATTATATCCGAAAACTCATTGCGAAGCTTTGCCCCCACCTACCCTATGATTTTTACATTAGCTACGTAATTGTATTAAATTACTTAAATAAAATAATTATTGTGGGAGAGGATACGGGAATAAGTTCGGCAAGTTTTTGCCTACACCAAGATCACCTATTGTTCCTCTGTATCGAACCTTCCGTTTTTCCTAATGGAATCCAAAATTAACGGACATTCAATAGAGGATGCCCAGTAGACTTATATCTTTGTGACGCATGTCCCCACAAGCCGCAGATTTTAAAAGCCACCATTCCGCAAATCCATAGATATCTTTTTAGCCTGCAATGGCCCGTGAGTACTCCGATAATCAAACGAAATTCATTTCTATTTAGTCGTAACAGCCACTTGGTTCTAGAAATAAGATTTTTTTTCTTAATTGCACGACCGCTCGTTGGCACTCACCAACTCGAATTTACTCACATTCCCTCTATTTCCTACCATCGTTTCTTCAATTCCTGTCGAGAACCTCTTTATACTAATAAATACCCATTGCACGTTCTGGCTCCAAGAAGGGAAGCTCTTAGTAAGTGAATGCATTCCCTGACTTGGCAGAAAACGTCCAATTAGAAAGGGCATAAAAATTTGAATAGTGAATACTAAAGTAATCAATCCGTGAGATATCTAACAATCGGTGGACATCCACGTTTGATTGTTTAATAAATACATAAATAGGTTTGTGGAAAAATGATGAGGAGTTAAGAAAGACAATAGCTGCCCAGTGTGGCATTTAAAAGTAGGACAATTCTCTATATATCTGTGCTCAAGGAGATAGTTTCAGCCAATTGGAGGTTTGTTCTGGAATGATTCGGTTGACGTAATTACCTAAGTCACAAACCCCAATACTTGAAGCTCAGGCTGTTCTTCATGCCTAATTTCTTGTTCATTAGAACTAGGATAGATTGGTTCAGTTTTCGATGATCCATTTATCGTCATTACAGTTCATAATTTATGCTTTTTTTTTATAGGTAAAATAGAACGACAACCTCAGCAAGCGAAGAAACCATCAAACCGCCTATTAAAACCGATTGGTACAACAACCAATACACCGGGAATAAAAAGAATAATTAAAGGGTCGAAACCGAATAACATCCTACCAGCTGAAGCTAAGTCAAAGAAGAAAAAGAGTGGACGAAAGATTGGAAAAAAAAAAAAAGTGAACTTGTCAGATTCTGAAGTTGAGGATCCAGTAGCAAGTTATAAAAAGCGATTAGATAATTTCCAGCAATACATGGAAGGTAAGCTGCAAGAAATCATGACCTCCGATAAAATACACAAGCCCGATGCAGACAGAATTATGAAAAAGTTTCACTCTGCGATGATTGAAGAAGGCAATGCAATGCAAAGAATAATACAGACGTATGGTATTCAAGTTCAAAACAATCCCCTACTCAATTATGGTTCGGACGAAAACGATTATGAAGCCCGTAAAATAGAAAATGAATTTCAACAGTTAGATGATATCATCAAGGAGGAATACAGCCCAGTTGATCAGAAGGAAATGTCGAAAAGTGACGATAATAAAGAAGAAGTGAGCGAGGTAAAAGTAAAAATTATCAAGAAAAAAAAAATTCAGAGGGTTACTAGAGGCAAGACTACAAAAGATAGGCAAGTTAATCCTAGGACGACAAGATCCACAACGCAAACCGATTCGTCGCGACCTTGGGACTCCATCAAGTCGGAAGGGAAAACGAAAAATAAGAAAAATGAAGTGTCATCATTCGTGAAAAGGAGTGAATATGCTTCAAAATTGGGGAAATTGAGGAAGGAATTATCCTTGGGGAATAAAATGAATTATAATAAAAATGAAAAATTGTTGAAGGTTCTTAAGAGCCCGAGCGCTGAAGAAAGCAGTGACAGTGACTCACTGTCGAAGTGTGTCGCTGAAACGAAAGAGAAATTGGGAATGAAGAGATTGAACGAGGTGACAAAACCTAAGAACGAACACACCAATCTTCAAACCAAGAAATCTTTAGAAGAAAAAGAAAGGCAAGATGTATTGATGAATATACTTGGGGAAGAAAGCATAAGAAGAGCGTACATGCAAGCTAATAAACAAGGAGGAAAGAAGACTCCTATATTCAGGTAGTTTGATGGCCACTTTTACTATCGGTCATTGATTATTTACAATCTTCGTATTCTTGCCAGTAGCCGTTAGAAACCTTAAAACATTAGGTGTGTTATGAGTAAATCCATGTTTTTTTATTTATCAACAATGTAAGTTTATATTATTGACAAATAAAGTATTTTATCCAATTTATCATACAATATAATCAATAATATACGCAATAATAAGGTTAATTCTTATAGAAGTCTTAATTTCGTAAAAAGTCCTAAAGATAGGAGAGAGTGGAGTAGATTCAGGATGAAGAGTAATTTTGAATTTTGAATTCATTTTAACTTCAAATTTGAATCCATTCCTCAAATTAAATGAAATATAATTTTATTCTGGAACCAAAGTACCCTGTGAATAATCTCCGTTGCTCAGACTATAAGACCGTTTGCCTGGCTAAATATTTACTAAATGTTGCTTGCTTATTATCTCTAAGTAATAATTGCTAATAATATGAATATATATTGTTTACATAGAACGCTAAAAATAAAAATAACACTGTTTGCTATTCTCTTATTTATTATTGTTACTGTAATACTTAACGTTCTGGAATGAAAGTAGACTCATTTCAAAGCGAATTTAGTTCTCTACAACGTTTACTTGAATAGTTTTATAAAAAAAAAAAAATCTTTCCTTCAGAGTAATTTGTACCTTTGTAAAAACCGTAATTTGCGAAAAACCCTCGGTGCTCTTCAGATCAAAAAAGTGCCAGATATGAATTCGTCTTAAAATTGCATTTCAAATCGGAATCCGTAAAAAAAAAATTAACACATCCCATTGGAAATTCCAGATTTCGAGTCGCTGCAAGAATGCTCCGGTAGATTATAAAGCTGAGTTCAGATAACCCAGTTGAGAACCTCAAAATTTCATCCAGATTTTCTTAACATTCTAGAATTTAAATGGAGGGACATGTTATATGGGACACATTAAACATGCCCCACCATTCAACCACATCTAGTGGTGGATGATTCCCATGAAGTCGAGACCCACATAATTAAGTTCTGCGTTCATCCGAAGACCAATTGTAGTAGGCGTAGGAAGATTTTAACTACATTATTTTACGACAGACCCAATTGATTTCACGCATATTAATTTTACTTTTGGATAAATAAAATAAAATTTTAGTACGTCCGCCATTTTGTCTCCAGATTGCGGATAACTGATTAATATTGTTAAAAAACCTTTTTTAATCCTTTAAATAACAATATTACGTTATGTCTGAATCGTTCTCGATTTTTCCATGAAGTGCAGTCGAACATCTACATTTTTCTATGAATTGCGGTCGAACATCTAGATTTTTTATACCCGATATTTTGTTTTGAGATGGTAATTGCAGGTTTATATTGCTCAAAACCTCCATACACCTTGGTATAACAACAGAAATATCTGATGTGGGCACCCTATGACTTCCTTGTACGCCTATTAAACTATAAATCGGTGGCACAAAAAGTGACACTGAATTTGGTTACTAGTTTCCGAACATAGGAGTACCTCAGAAACGACACTCGGCGTCGCGCCGTCCATCTATTGATACATACACACACACACACAAAAAAAAAACACATACGCACACGCACACACACACAAGCTCTTGTTTCTTGAGGTCTTATTCCGTTATTATATGTTGTTTTCTTTCAGTTGGTAACAAGTTCCCACGAGATTTCTTCGTGTTCCTTTACAACGTTAGAACTGTCTAGGTCACTAGATAAAGCATTAGAAATTTTACATTTTAAGCGGAAGAAACCGCTTAACTTATATCTTATTCTCTTACTGCAAACTTGTTCCGCTTACAAATGGGGAGGAGAAAAAGTATTTAACACTCTATGTTAACACTTAAAACAAGTAATAACATAGTTTAATTAGATTGGAAAAATAATCGCGTTATAACCTTTATCACCGAACCATATGATGTCTGTAATAAATGTCGATGAACCTTTTGATATTTCTTATGACCTTCAATTTCAACCAAAATCTATTATATTACTTATATTAATATAAAAGTCTAATTTATCAAATTTGAGATTATTTGACATTATATTTTAATATAATTTTTGATGAAAGTCAAATCTGACCTTCAAGTAAAGCACCACTTCCGGTTTGCTAATTTTGACAAACATTTATTATGATATTTATATTAGTATGTAAGTCTTAAATACCAAATTTGAGAAGTTTTTCATTATATTTTAATATAATTTTTGATGAAAATCAGTAATGACCTTCAAGTAAAGTACCACTTCCGGTGATCAAGTAGTTACCAAAAAGGGAGATTCACAACTAAATTTTACAATAATCCTAAATACTTAAGTTTAACATTCTACGGCTGACCATTTTTGAGTTATGCGAGGCACGTACGAACGAACGTACGAACTTAAGTACAGACGCCCCGACGAAACTAGTCAAAATGGATTCAGGGATGGCCAAAATGGATATTTCCGTTGAAATCTGAAAACCGAAAATTTTCGCGATTACAATACTTCCTTTAATCCGTACAAGGAAGTAAAAAGTATCGCCGAAATCGAGTTCAGGCGTATTTTTGTGAAAAGTAGTCATAAAAGAGTAACACACATACAACAATTTACCTAAATACGTTTTATTATTTATAAGATTGGCTGAGGAGGTTCATTTTCTATTGAAGGAGTGAATAGAATGAACGTAAAATGAGATAATCAAGGAAGGATGTAGGGAGTTCTTTTAGTCCTAAGTTCTTGGAAAAGAGGAAAGAAATTAATACCGTCGGTAAGTTGGACAAAGCCACTTCGGCCCGGCATACCAAAAAGAGGCATGAAAGAGCATGGCTAACCTGAAGTTGAATCTTCATGTAACACTTTCATTCCTAAAGTTCGTGAAATATTCACATGTGCACATTTTAAATTCATTCCTAATTTTCTCGATAACTCGTCAAATCAATGTAGAATTGAATGGTATCCAATATCAGCTAGATGTTATCTTCATTGAAATAGTTTGACAGGCTTAAATGCCAATTTTTCAAAATGACTTCCTCTAAAGAATCAACACTTTGTTTATTTCAAATAATTAACTGTATCTTATTGTTAGTTGTAATAAAACTGGATAAATATAAACTATGAAAGAATGTGATAATTAACTAAAGGGAAAAAAAGGAGAAAAACCTTTCCTAGGTTGAAAACGAATTTCCAGAAATAAGAGTAGTTATATAAGATGTATGATGTACCACTGGAAAGCTAAAGATTTTAGGAAAATTAATTTCTTACATAGAAAGTCGTAGAAGGTAACAAAAAACGTATAAAATTAAATGATTGTCGTAGTTGATAATTTCTACTTTTATATTATTCGATGGAATATAAATGTTTTCATGGAAACTAATTGAAATTTCCATAGTAATTATAAACCAAACATTTCGTCATCCACATGGTAAACTTATGAATGGGAAAATCACTACTTTACAGGAGAATAAAAAAAACTGTTACATTCTTCTGTATATAAGATTCTTCGGTTAGATGTGAATAAAGAGGAAATTACACAGTAAAATACTTGTTAAGTTTATGAGCACGTGCTCCAAATGGGTATATTGTTGATTCGGAGTACCTGCTTTCTAATTGAATAACACTGAAAACGTGCTTCACTATGTTAGTAGATACTCAGTATAATACCGATCTACTCTTTCGTAGACTAAGCATTTTAACTGAGTACCTACTCACATAGTCGAATACGTACTCAGTTTCATTCGCTTAGAAAGGTGAGCAGGTACTCCGAATCAATAATCAACCCACATTTGGAGCACGTGCTCCAGTATTCTATTGTTATTGCCACAGTAATCTATTGTGCAACTTCTCTTTATTCACATCTAACAGGTGCATCTGCTCAGTTTCTTGAGGAATGAGCACTTGCTCAGTTTTATTCACTTTACGTTATGAGTATTTTCTTTGCTCGTATGCCATCATAGACTCCTATGGCCGATCAAGTGTACTACCTTATCTTTCGTAAATAGTTTCAAATTTCTTTTCAGCGGAGACATTTTATTTTAATTTAATTTTAATTTTAATTTTAATTTATGAAAATATAAAGATAAAAATTATGGCTAAGTAACAAGTTTGTCATAGCCTCGTCATGAATAATTTCCTTCGATAGAACGGCGAGGTGACACTAGTTGATAGTCGTCTACCTGTTGTTCCATATCGATTCGCTCCTTCAACTGGGTCACGGGCTCAGAGCTCTGTCACGGGGCAATCCCAGCCTATAACCCTACTCTCCAAGTATATATATACTTACGATATATATGTTTATTATTCAGCCGTCTTTGAAATTCACATCTCAAATTGGCGTATAGAACTGTCCAAAAATGAGGAAATTAGGAAGGGGGACTGCTGAATCACAATAAATTAACGCATAAAATAAATTTTCTGAAAAAAATAGTCTGTTTTAATCATTAACAATAGTTGCTATTGTCCAGAGATCGAAGAATCGTGGATTTCAAACCTTTGATAATAACTCAGCTTGTTTGTTGTAAAATTGTATAATATGTTTATTTGGATTTATGTCCTCATGTATGCCGAATAGGGTTGGAAGAACGGGTAATCCTACAGGTTACCAACGTTTTCCAAACTGATGTTCAAAGTTTCTTCAGTGGACCCGCCACGAAATAAAACTTTCATTCCTAATCAACCTTAATTAAAATCTTAAACAAATTATTTGTGTATATATATATATATATATATATATATATATATATATATATATATATATATATATATATATAATCATGCGCTAATATTTTTCTATATAAATAGGGGAGGGAAATCCTCATTCGGTGACTAAACATTTCTAATTTTTCATGAATCATGAATAAACAAAATCTGCTTATATTTATTCTACATGACACACAAAAAAGATTGACTGATTTGTTGAGGGATAGTTAGATAGATTAATATTGAGCTTGATGAGGATAAAAATAAATAATGCCTTCTAAAAATTCTTCTTTATCCAGCCCTTAATTAAACCTTACATGGTCGGAACTGCCTGTATTCATTTCCTCAACACCTCTCTATCTGTAGCCAACTTCTCAACATCACCAAGAGTGAGTCCTATGTTTCTTGCCAGGTCTGATATAAGGTTCTCCCATTTATTTCTTGGTCGTCCTCGTGGTAACTTTCCCTCTGTCTTAGTTTCCTAAACCATATTAATTATCTTCTATGAATATTTTCCTTTGGTGGTTCTTTCCATTTGGTTCTTCTCTATTCTCGGATTTCTTATTCAGTCAAATCTTGTCTCACCGAAGCTTTCCTCTTTCTTCTCTGTGGCTTATGTACTTCTTTCAAATTCCTTATTGCCTGCTTTCCGCTGCATAAGTCAGCGTAGAGATAAAGTCTATCTTTGTCTCCTTCTGCGCTCCCCTTTTCCCGATTATGACATTGCGGAATACTAAATACACATTTGTTTCTTTTCTTCGACGCTGGTTTACTTCGGAATCCAATTTTGATTCCCAAGTATTATTCAGATCAACCTTATCTAAATTTAAGCCTCCAAAAGTCACAGTTTCTCTTTCTCTAGAACCACTTTTAGATGCAGCCATATACATGGATTTGTATGTCATAGAAGAAGAAAGATGCCTTTTGTACAATTTTCATCAGAATTAACTAGCTCCACATCTTTCTAGAATCGTTTTTCAATATAAAAGATTTTTTCCAAAACATTACTGTCTAAAGCTTTTGCAGCTTAACCTGGCAATATCTACCATTTAATGGTTAGGTTAGAAATCAAGTTTGTCTCTCCCTCCATAGATATATAAAATATTAATACAATTTTAGTTGTGTCAACGAATGTGTAATAATTTGTATATGTTTTATTGAGGTCAATTACTACGGAGTACATAAATTAATTATCTCAATTCAGATGGATGGGGGCTGGCCATCTGGAATGCCCTGCGACAGTGGGAAAGGGATAATAACCAGCTATGAGACTATCTAATAACGAATGTTATTTAATATTAAAATATTTTTCTTAAAATATTACGTTTAACAATGATATTGATTATAATAACATTGATTATAATAGTAACTGAAAGCTATTTTTTTTTTTTTTTTTTTTTACCACTGTTATTTTGCCAAAACACATACACAATTAGCTTTGATTATCAGCTTTTTCTATAAATCTAGACGTAGATTTTTACTATATCTATTAATTTTTATTCTCCATCTGGTTAGATCTTCCCCTAGCCTCTCTAGTTATGAAAGTTGCTAATTAAAAAAAATTTAGGGATAAAAAAAGCTTCAAAACTGTACAAAAGAACCACTGAAGAGAAAGAAATAATTTTTCTTACAAAAAAAAATTATTAAGTAACTTTAGTAACTGTTCCAAGTCAACATGAACGGTATAATAAGTTAATATTTTTTTTATGTCGGTGCCAAGTCACCAAGAGTGGAGCAGAACTCGTTTGTTTTAATTATTAAGTTGTTTTAAGTTCTTCTCTTCAAAATTCTGAAGTTATGGAGTGGATCAGCACCGCCTTCAAAAAATATTAGCTTATTGTACTGTTTAGCTTGATTTGGAACAGCTAGTAATGTTACTTAAAAATTAACTTTTGTAAGAAAAATGATTTCTATCTCTGTAGTGGTTCTTGTGTGCAATTTTGAAGTTGTTTTTTGTAAAAAGTTTTTATTTATTTCTTTTAAGTGATTCGGGTGTACCGTTTCATTGTATTTTTTTTTCTTTCACATTCTTCAGTGGGAAAACTTAAAATACGAAATGGGTAGGTAAGTCCTACTAAACACGCTGCTTCTGTTGGACAGCAAAGATTAGCTTATTTATTTAGTATAAAATAAAAGCTGTTGGATTCACCTTTTTACTTCCTTGTATGCAGTAATGGAAGTATTGTAATCGCGAAAATTTTCGGTTTTCAGTTTTCAACGGAAATATCCATTTTGAGCATCCCTGAATCCATTTTGACTAGTTTCGTCGTGACGTCTGTACGTACGTTGGAACGTTCGTACGTATCTCGCATAACTCAAAAACGATTAGTCGTACAAAGTTAAAATTTTGTATCTAGGATTACTGTATAATCTTGTTGTGAACCTCCCCTTTTGGTCACTGCATAATTACCGGAAGTGGTACTTTACTTGAAGGTCATTACTGATTTTCATCAAAAATTATATTAAAATATTATGCAAAACTTCTCAAATTTGGTATTTAAGACTCACATATTAATATAAACAATATAATAAATATTGGTAAACATTGGCAAACTGGAAGTTGTACTTTAATTGAAGGTCATATTAGACTTTCATCAAAAAGTATATTAAAATATAATGTAAAACATCTCAAATTTGGTAAATTAGACTTTTATATCAATAGAAGTAATATAATAGATTTTGGTTGAAATTGAAGGTCATAAGGAACATCAAAAGGTACATCGACATTTATTATCATATGGTTCGGTGATAAACGTTATAATGCGATTATTTTCCCACTCTAATTAAATAATTTTATTACTTGTTTTAAGTGTTAAATACTTTTTTCCTCCCCATTTGTGAACTGAACAAGTTTGCAGTAAGAGACTAAGATATAAGTTAAGCGGTTTCTTCCGCTTAAAATGTCGAAACCGTCGATTTCTAATGCTTTATATAGTGATATTGACAGTTTAAATGTTGTTACGGAACACGAAGAAATCTCTTGGAAATTTCAGTTACCATAACACCTCCAGAAACAAGAGTATGCCTGTGTGTGTTTGTGTGTGTATGTGTGTGTCAATAGATGGATGTCGCGACGTCGAATATCGTTTTTGAGATACTGCATTCTTTGGAAACTAGTAACCATATTTAGGATTACTTTTTGAGCCAGCGATTTATAGTTTAATAGGCGTACAAGGAAGTCATGTGTTGTGCACATCAGATATTTATTTTTTTAAGTATCTACATATGTTTATTCATTGCCCATTGTGTGTCTCACTGTTGCGAAAATGACTGTTTTATTTATTTTAAATTCGTCTATCTCCAACAGTATTGAAAATATATTTTATAATGTATTAAGTATTCACGATTTTTTGTTGCGTAATAACATATTCATATTCATGGTATTATAAAATATAAATTGAATATACATGAAAAACCAAAAAAGGACTCTATCCCTAGAAGTTTTCGTCGCATCCTAGAGAAATTTATACAGAACCACTTACAAGATGTACCCTTTTGGTAAAAAAAAATAATAATCAAAGAAATGGGTTTACGAATAGCGAAGTTATGAAAGAACATACATAAAAACAGAGTTTAATCGGATTCTGATAAAATTTATATGGGAACAAGCAGGAGATGTACCCTTTTGATTATAATAATAATATTATAATAACAGAAATCGGTTCAAGACTGTCGAAGTTATGCTGGGCATTCTGGGACTGCTTTTTTTTAAGTCGGTTAAAATATAATAAATGGGAATCACATTTGTTTGTTTTTAGAAGTGAATGTGGATTAGATAAAATAAGAAAAATCTCGAAAAGAAATCGTGAGTGGTTGCTCAACCATGTTTTTTTTTTCTTTTTATAAAATATATTTTATACATTTTTTTTTATAAAATTATATGGTATCGTTTCATAAAGGTAATGACCCCTATTTTCTTATGCTACGGTCAAGGAATTAGTAATATATATTATTTGTTTCTTATTCTTTTAGAATATTAACCTGTATAGGTATCATCCTGTCGTAGCAGGATGATACCTGTTATCACCCCTGTTAGGCTGAGAACATGTGGAGAAAGAGACGCTGAGCAAGAAGCAGGAAGGAAGAGGGAGTTAAATAATTCGGTAAGGGAAGGTCAGCCGGCGAGAGGTGAAAAATTAAACAGTATATTTCAGCTTTACTCCGGTTAACTGTGGCTATTAAACCTTAAACACTGCATTCTCCCTTACCTAGCAGCATTTCCCAGTCTGTTTTATTTTATTTCATATGATGTGAGATGATCATTCATTCCAGCGGCAGAATTTTTTGCATTATTAAATATTTCATAGTAATTATCATTATAATTCGTTTTCTCTACTCTCAGTGATTATTGAATTTGGTGAACCTCAAATATGGTTTCCTTCTTCTTCTATTTATTTTTCTAATTTTTAAATGCAACATTATTGTCTGCCACATTAAAGGACAATGAGTAAGAACGAAAAATAAATTCATTCATACGATAATGAATACAGTCATAAGTAAATGGATAGAATAATAAATAAAGATGTAAGTATACCAAATAATAAAATAAAAACATGTTATTATAACCAAAAAAAAAAAAAAAAAATTAAAGAGAAAGAAAAAAAATCTTCAAAAGGTCTAAAAATCTATAGAAAACTACTTATCTTTATTCAATGCAAACCTGGTTAAATAAATCCTACAATTGCATTAGTTCAAATTCTAATTCTCTCATATCCGCAGTTTTTCGTCGATTCCTTCTAATTTTTTACCACTGGTTGATCTATAATAGCCCGAAATGTTTGCCAAATTTCCTGGCTGCTGTCTCTCGGTCTTACATCACAAATATATATATATATATATATATATATATATATATATATATATATATATATATATTACATTTTTGTCAATTTTTCCGCTGGCCCCGCAGATTTGGGGTAAATGGAATACACTGCGTGATTTCCTATGTAAACGTATTGAAAACGAACGGGGAAAGTGTAAATAATTAACAGTAATACAAATTCAGTAGTGATTTTTTTTTTCCATTTTTTAAAGATACCACATCGAATTTTAATCGATATTAACAAAAAACAGGAAGGTCTCATAGAAATATATGACACCATTGTAAAACCTATACCTAATATAAGTTATACTCCATTTCAATTACTGGAAACTGACGCCAGATGGCACCAGCTATAATTTTCTTAGTTAGCCTCTTTTCTGCTGGAATTGAAGCGGATTATTCCACTTACCCCGGTTTACCTTATTCGTTTGAAAGTTCCGAATGTTTTATTTATTTTTTTTTATCATTTTCAAAACGGATAAAGAATGGCTCCTTGCTGTAAGTAGTACATTTTTATAATATTTTATAGCTCAGACTCACAAAAAATAATAAAAAATGCCCAGCTTAACTATACAATACGTAACTAAAAACAAAATCCGGTATACTGCAGCACAACCTAGCACAGGGGATTTATCATAAGACTGGAAACTATACAAACAATTTTTTTAATAGTTGGGTTTCGATATTTTTAATCCGGCTTTTTAATATTATATGTATTACTACTAAGTTCAGAAGTAATTTATTTCTGTCTTATCATTGTAGTTCTTTTATTGACTGAGTTATTTATGTTAGAGCTAATATAAGGATAAAAAGGTTTAAGGATAATATGTTGCATAATGCCGTAATTACTACTTTTACGTTTTAATATCGTCTACGTACAATATTAATTCCAATAGCCACGTCCAATCTAGTGTACCTCTGCTCTATGGAAAAGTCATAATTTTTATTTTATTACATAAATCATTAGTTAGTATTGGATATTGGAGAAAATAAGGAAGCCCTAGGTTTAGGAAGTATTGTATTACGAATCTGGATTCTGTAAACAGCCTTGGTTTTAATCACTGAGTCAAAACCAAACAATATAAGGTAAATTTGTCTGCACCTTTCTTATCAACTAAAGAAGGTGATACTTCAAAGCCCACGAGAACTCAAGGAGCCGTCAATAATTTATTCCGCCCATGAATAATGTATGGGATCTTCCTCCCCTCTAGGAGTCAGTTGGAGAATATTCCCCGTGCCAATCTGTTGCGTACCCCAGGAGCTCTGGAATAAAACAACTCTGGAGAAAATATCGCTTTGAAGAATATAAATAATGTATCTTTAAATGTATCTCTAAGTAGCAGCATTAAAAATCCTCTCCTGTACCGATTTCAAAGGAAAAAAAATCAGATCTTCTTTACCAATTCAATGCTAACAAAACTTATTCAGAGAAAAACGTTTCTGTCTGATGTGGTAGATCCTTTTTTCTAACGGTTTGTTTTTTCAACCAGGTGTTTTCATTTTCCAATTTTTATATATTCATTGGTAATATATAGGGGGCTCAACCCTTGCTTTTACTTTACTTTGAGGAAAATTAGGCTGATAACGCCTGGTATTAAATAAAAATAAAAACATTTACCACTCATTGAATGTGTCAATTCTGAACTCCCTCGGGCCTTTAACAAACAGTAGAAATGTTTTAATAACACCCAACTATTAAAAATATTGTTTGTACAGTTTCCGGTCTTATGATAAATCCTCTGTGCTAGGTTGGGCTTTATCATAATTTCCGACGACGGTACCTTCTTTGGGCATTTCTGTTGCAGTCCATAAGCACAAAAAAAATTTCCTACATTCTTAATTTCCTCACCTTGCATTCTTTCATCCGCCTCTTGAATACAAGATGTCAACATACTGAATTGTAGATCCTTTCTCATAGAACTGCTTCCTGTGAAATACGCGTTATTCCTGTCGCATTGTTTTGGAATATCTAACCCATCTCTATTCCTGAATCCTCCTCTCTAACTTTTTCTTCAGCTCCTCAAATACCAAAATTCCAAAAATGATTGAACTCCTTTTAAAAAGAAATGTGAAAGAATATAGTAGAACAAAAAATGAGAATACTAAAAAATAAATTGATGAAGGCATTGAAAACCGTAATAAAAATTCTTAAGCATATATGGGGAATAATAATAAAAATAACAGACATTGTGAAATGTTCGTATTTTATATTTAAATAAAATTAAAAATTTGTTCTTTATATATTTTTTAATTTTCCTGATTTTATTATATAAGATAAATTAATACTTAAGCATTGTCAATGGAATTAAAAACTTCCAGTTTCTAATTACAATTTACTAAAAAAATGTTTAATACGTGTTACAAAATTAAATGCATTAATAATTTAAAAGATAAATATTTTTCGTGCATAAAAAATAATAGTAAATCATTTTATATATGATTAGTTGATCAATCTTAATGAAATATATGAACCCCCAAAACCTAATAACATAATTTAATTAACAGGAATTAAATTTTACTGATTTATAAAAATTTAAAGTATACAAGTTTTTGAAATATGTACTTCTTTAGATGTCTTCTTTCTTGGAATCCTTCGTGCATTCCCTCCTATTCTTCATTATCTTGAAGAAAATCACGGTAGTAAAGCTAATATTTGAAATAACTTAGACGTCTGCTCTCGACGAAACACTTATTAAGATTGCCTGGTTTCTTAGTGCGGATACGTATTTCTATGAAGAGAACGCTCTCTTTCGATCAGAATTGAAGTTAAAGATATGAACGCTATTGAAGTAACAAGTACTTCATATGTTCATGGCATCCCTATTATTATCACTTTTTTTTTTTTCTAAATTAAATAGTGAAACAAAGAGGTAAATAAAACAGAAATATAAAAACATAGAATTGTAATTAAAAAACCACTATCAATTCTTTATACTTGTTTTAATTCTTGATTTAATTGAATATATTAATTTACCATAAATTTTATTATTTGAAAGTCCCACGGCACCCTTGTTGCGTTGATGTGGTACCCACTTGGAGAGGCAAGGAATTACCAGAATGGATGAAAACGTTTTTGTGTATTTCGAAATTAGTTTGACCAGGAAGAATAGAAGTTTAGCTAGAGTTTTTTTTTTTTTTGTAATAAATAAAGTTTAGAACTACTTTCATAAGATATAATATATCCTATTAACGAACGATTTGAATTTGCCTGAGATAAAGCTATAATTGCGGTCACATCTTCGCAGCAATTATGCTAAAATTTTAAATAAATTATCTTTACCTAAATTCTGCCAACATTTTGTGAACTCAAAGAGCGGCAAAGTGCCAAGTATACTTTATCCCATTTAAATTACAAAGAGGACTTAACTACCTTTGATCTTAGAGGATTATGTATTAATTGAGAGCTAACCTTTTTAGCCGTAATCCTTATAGCTTTATAATAATAATTCTTCTGAAACATTCAAGAGGGAGGATACATTAATAACAACATTTCTTACAGAATATGAATGGACAAATCCAAAAAAAAAAAAGCCAAGAATCTCAAAAATAACAGGAATAAATAAAAAAATCAATCATCAATCAAAAAATCATTCAGGCATCGTCAGGATAGCAGATCAAAACAAATAAAATATAAATAAAAAAATTAATAAACAACAAAATGCAGCACATCTTACATCCACAGTAACACTCACCAGAGACAGCACTCCACACCAAGACACCCAGACAGATACTGAGGGAAAAGTATGGTTACATGACAACATTTGGGTAAAGTTAAATTACTAACAGTTAATTACTACTTCATAAAAAAAAAGAAGGAAATGCTCCTTTTTTTTTTGTTTTGTTTATATTTTATTTATTTTTATCCTCCTATTCTGATGATGCCTGAATCAGTGAAATATAGAAAGTTGATTTTTTTTATTTATTCCTGTTATTTTTGAGACTCGTGGCTTCTGTTTTGGATTTTTCCATTCATGTCCTAACAATTATTTATGTCTCATTTCGAGCTATTGTTTTTGCATATTAATTTCTTATAAAGAAACATTATTTTTATTGGATACAATCGTTTAAGGTGGATATCCAAATTTTATTTTAATTTAATTTGGTTTATTGATTCTTGGATACCACTTCCACCTCTATCTCCGAAATAGAACTTTTATAATTTTCCTTAACAAATATTCTCGTTTAGCCCAGCAAACTCAGCATATTTTTTAAGAACATAAACCTCCGCGAAGGTTCTTATTACATCACCGGGTAGTGGCTGTATTTTGGACGGCACACAACTTAAGTTCTGTTTCACACATTCCCAACGATGTTTATTCATTTATTTTTTTTTTTTTGCTCTACAGCTCGAGGAGGATTTTGGCTTCCCTCACAGTATTCCGCCATTCATTTATCGCTTTTCGTCTCCAGTCTCCAGAACCAAGCCTTCGAAGGTCGTCCTCCGCGTCCTGGATCCAACGTATCCTTGACCAATCCTTCCTTGTGGCCCTCATAATGTTTGTGTGCAAGTGATGATTTTATTTATCAGAATTATAGGATTGCTATTTCCAAGTTAAAAAATAAAATTCAGAGTATCATTGAATGATGCTCCCTTACTTTCTTGAGAAAACAGCTAAACTTGAATTTTTGAAACTTTTCCTCATATTTAGTATTAGTTCATATTAAATCAGGAACACCATCATGAGATAAAGATATCTCAAGACCAATATGAGCCAATACAATACATAAATACATCCTTGAGAGGAAGGGGAGAGGTTGGGACATACATGAAATATAGAAAAAGAGGTGAAAACCTCAAAGGATTTGGTTGACATCCGCATGATGGTATAGAAGGATCAATCTGATTAAGGATTGATAAATTATTTTCCACTTCTATAAATTTGTTTTATTGAAAACTAGTTTCGAATGTTATACATTCATCCTCAGTTCTAAAAAAACACAAAAAATTCAAAAATAAGCAATTCAAAATATAGTTTGGTATTATTATACATATTAAATTAGATTAATATAAATCAGTATTATAAAATATCTGTGAATTATGAATTTAATTAAGACAAGAAATCAAATACATGTTGGTACTCACCAAGGTTTAAATGGATTATATCAAACATATCCATTTAAACCTTGGTGAGTACCAACATGTATTTGATTTCTTGTCTTAATTAAATTCATAATTCATAAATGTTTTATAATACTGATTTATATTAATCTAATAATAATACCAAACTATATTTTGAATGTTTTGTGTATTTTTTAGAACTGAGGATGAATGTTTAACATTCGAAACTAGTTTTCAATAAAACAAATTTATAGAAGTGGCAAATAATTTATCAATCCCTGATTACTCAAAGGATTTGTACATGTAAGGCAGGTAAAAGTGTCCGAGAGCGATAAATACCATCCGATTTACACAAATTTATTTACCAATTTTCCAGATCTCTAATGCCCTCCTGTGAGCTATAACTAACCCAAGCGCCTTGAAACGCTGTAATTTCTCACCATTTTTTTTTTTTATAGTCACTATACATCAAAAAAATTTCTCAATTTTACCATTATAAGCATTTTGAAGATAGCATTCTATTGCTATTCACTGAGATGGACTACCTCAAAATGCGAAAATGAAAAATTACAGATATTTTGGAAAAAGTCTTCCATCGAATTTTTGGTCTTGTTTTTAGTAAAAGAGAAGAGGAGCCAAGACTAGCAATGAATTTTGCGAAATTTAACATTTTAAAGGTACCATATGAGATTTTATATTTATTAGTGAACAGTAGTTAATATATAATTATGAAATAGCAATCACATGAATGAAGATCCAGTTATGTGTTACTAATTATATTGCGTAATGATAATTATATGCGAGCGGCGACTTCATCAACTCAAAACTCAAAATTGGTCAAATTCACTGCCTTATTGTTATTCTACCTTAAGTCTAAATCCTAAATTTTGTCTTTTGTAATCTCTAATGGCATATTTTCTGTATGTGTTTATTGATTTAAGGTGAAATGTGATTTAAATAAATAAATGAAGGCTTATAATATTTCACCACAAGTTCTTTTCTTTGGATGCTACTTTTCGGCCTTTAAGCCATCGTCAGGCATATCTGAATATATTTTTTATATATAACCGTACTATACGGTTATATATAAAAAAAATTAAAAAATAAATTTATTATAAGATTGCCTGTTTTTTTTTTTTTTTTTTTTTTTTTGCATAAGAATGCTTATGTTTATTTTATTATTTTTAAGTTTATTTTTCTTTCTTTCTTCCTATTTATTATTTTGCTATTATTTTATTTATTTAAATTTATGTAAATATGGTGTGAATGATCTCTTAAATCATTATTACCATTGTTCTTTGTTGAGACAGCATGTAATATTACTCAATAAACTAAAATAAATTAATATATATATATATATATATATATATATATATATATATATATATATATATATATATATATATATATTAAACCAGTTTGATATATTGAAAATGGACTAAATAAGAGCCTGTTCGGAGATGCCTGATGATAGATTTAAGGCCGAAAAGTAGTATCCAAATGAAAGAACTTGTGGTGAAATATTTGCAGCCTTCTCTTATTTATAAAGCATATTTTCTATATAAAATTATATGAATTCTCATTTTCTTGTATTCATAAAAGCGGAGATGAAGGAACAAAAGTCTATGCTAAAAAAAATGTAGTTTCGCATCATGTAGCTGTGGATAACTTTTAATAAAGGAAATTTAATATAAAATGAATAGTATTACATTTAATCTTAATGTTTGGTTCTTATGTTAGAATGTAACTTATATATTACATACAAATATATTATATATATTACATATACATGACTCAAGATTAATGGAAATTGAACGATGCCTTTGACTTTCCCATTCATGTTAAATAGGAGAAGTTTGCCATCCTACTCAGACACATTGTGCCTTCATAATGGATCTAGTGTATACTAAAGCTAATTAAATTCTGTAACTGGCTGCGCTGTTACAATGTTAATGTTGTTCCGAGCAATTATTATGCAAACATGGGAATATTCAAGACCACTTGGAAGTTGGGAGCATGTGTTTGCAATGTATTGTTGTTTCTGGTTTTTAAAGCAGTCGAGGTTTAAATTAATTTCTTATGTCGTATGAGACATCTATTTTACACATTTAATCTTAATTGCGATATAATAAGTTTATCTGACTGGACTGCCAGAATGGAACCTGAATAATAAATAAAGGAATAATAAATACAATAAAAACTATGAATAAACGTTAGAGACATTGATTTTCAGGAGTTAGGAAACGGGTGCTATCCATAACAATAAAACCACACAACTACAAAAATTGATTTTCAGAAAATATTATATAGTTATACTAGTCGCATCATTTGATGTTTAATGAAATAATGGGTGCTTCCTCCAGTCAATCTGAAACTAAGCCATAGATGAGTTTTGTACTACACGAAGGACTATCGAGATGATTTACCGCGGCCTTTTGTCTTTCTAGAACGAGGATGTATGGGAAGACACAACAAAGAAGGTGAGGCACAAATCTTTAGAAGAGCCGGTAGAGGAGAATATAGTAAAACGATAAAAGTAATTTATACGAGAGTGGAACCGAGGGCAGACAATAGAACACGTCAGCCAGGTCCTGGATAATAACATTCACTCGGGAATGGACCATCTCTCATCTCCTCCTCGGTCTCTTCCTCCTGAGTCGAAGAGATCTCCTCGTCCTGTCCGAGTAGAATATTATCTAGAATTATTAAGATAAACAATACTGATAAATAATAATACGCACACCATATTGGCATCAGGCGGGTTGATAGCTAGAACGCCACGATTTGGTTGGATAGCTGAAAGAAGTAGTTTTATTTTAAGAAAAACCCATCCATAGACATCTGGTAAGATTTTCTCAAAATAACCACCTCAGCTTATCTAAGTGTTAATAATAAGATTTTTCAAATTAAATGTAGATGAACGGAATCCTATGAAAGTAGTTGAAAGTCATCGTTAAATTGTGCAGAACATTGCTCATTGCCTTATTCCGGAAAATCGATGTTTCGAAAATTCATTTTTATTTTATTTTTTCAGAACGCCTTCTGGCAATCTTGGATATTAATTCATCCTAATCTTAAACCAATTAATTAACTTAATCTAATTGACTATTGTATCCTGCCAACGCTGATAGATTGGCAGTGGTGATGAAGAGAGGGCTGGAAAAACACTACGTGGATTTAAAGAACTATATGGTAACCGGTAAATCAAGTAGCTAGTGTAAATGTACCGGTGTCGACACAACTCAAGTAGTGAATACTACTTATTCAAATAAAATTGAATGTGAATTTAATTTTTTTTTTTTTTGTTAAATTGTTAATAAAATAATTGTTTTTTTTTTGTTTTTTTTTGTAGATATGCAATGTCTCCTAGAGAAAGCTATAAACCAACGTGCCATATTAGAAGTTGAAAATCAGCACATTATATATCAATAACAAATACTACGTTTAATATAATTTTATTTTAATACAGGACAATATTGACAAAATAGGATAATTTGAGAATGGTCATTAAAGGGTTAAAGAAGGCTGGAACGTTACAAAATATAACATATTTATTATGTATATTAATTAAGATTTTGTGGTATTGATTAGGTCATTTTTAAAAATCTAAGTTGATATAATAATTTAGATCCCAATGAAGAATATTAATATTATTGTTGATTATAAACCAATAAATTAACTTTATCTGATTAACCACTTTATCCTGCCAACGCTGATCGATTGGCAGTGGTAATAAAGAGAGGGCTGGAAAAGCATTATGTGGAATCAAAGAACCCTTATGACAACTGGTAAATCAAGCAGCTAGTGTAAATGCAACCGTGGTCGACCCAGCTTGGATGACCACTTGGATAATTTAATTGTGAAAAATCTAGGCTGTATAAATTATTCAGC
The DNA here is from genome assembly GCA_948150685.1 of Rhaphigaster nebulosa. NCBI lineage: Eukaryota > Metazoa > Arthropoda > Insecta > Hemiptera > Pentatomidae > Rhaphigaster > Rhaphigaster nebulosa. The sequence goes on from OX411310.1 coordinate 89,802,422, forward strand.
TTCAAACTTTGAGTAAATGTAGCTTATACCATCTAGTAGTGTTTTAAGTACTTGACTTGAATAAATTAAAGTTTTATGTTCTGAAGTTAGAACTGTTTATTTAAAGCAACCTTCCTTGTTTTTCTCTTTTCTCGTCATTTATGAGACTCTTAAGGCTCAAGCACACATCTGCAATCTCAGTCAGAAGCGAGCTGGCGATCTAATGTATTACTACTTACTGCACTATACTCCATACTCCATACTATACTATATATGTGATATACTATATCACAGAGAAGGATATCCACCGCAGCGAGCCAGTCTTGATCGAGCCCAGCAGCGATCCATTTCTATTAGAGCGATCCAGTGAGGACGCAGATTGTCGCGACAGATAAAAAAGCATTACATTAACGCGTTTCAATGAATACAAAACTAGACTATAATTCAAGATATAGTTGTTAAAATGTGTGTCCACCACTAATGCAATGATGTGATTTCACAGTATCCATTATTGGTACAAATTTGTTGTTTAGAAGATTAAGAAAATATCTGATGTGGACAACACAAGATTTTCTTGTACGCCTATTAAACTATAAATCGGTGGCTCAAAAACTGATCCTGAATTTGGTTACTAGTTTCCGAAGATTGCAGTATATGAAAAACGACACTCTACGTCGTGACATCCATCTATTTACACACATACACACACACAAATAGGGAGGAAAACCAGAACACTAAATTTTAACACTTAAAACAAGTAATAATAATGTTTAATTAGATTGGAAACTAAATTGCGTTTGTAACCTTTATTACCGAAACACATGATTTATGTATTTAATTTATGTAATATAATTTTTGATGTAAGTTTATTATGACCTTCAAGTAAAGTACCGTTTTCGGCTCACCAATTTTAACCAAAATATAGTAAATACATTCATATCGATATAAAAGTCCTATTTACCGAATTTGAGATGTTTTACATTATATTTTAACATAATTTTTGATGAAGGTGTAATATGACTTTCAAGTAAAGTACCGCTTTCGGTTTTCCAATTTAGACCAAAATATAGTATGTTCTTTATCTATATATATATATATATATATATATATATATATATATATATATATATATATATATATATATATGAGTAATATATACCAAATTTGAGAAGTTTTTCAAAGTATTTTAATATAATTTTTTATGGAAATCAATTATGACCTTCAAGTAAAGTCCTACTTTCGTTGATTAAGCAGTGACCAAAAAGGGAGGTTCACAACTAGATTTTACAACAATCCTAAATACAAAATTTCAACTTTCTACGGCTAACCGTTTTTGAGTTATGCGAGATACGGACGTACAGACGCCACGACGAAACTGGTCAAAATGGATATTTCCGTTGAAATCTGAAAACCGAAAATTTTCGCGATTACAATACTTCCTTTACTTCGTACAAGGAAGTAAAAATATACTAATGGTATTTAGATGATGGTAATCATTTAAGATTTTAATTACCATGAATTCAATGAGGAAATCAATCGAAACTCAGACATCGTCAGAATTTCAATTCTCATAGTTATCAGTGATTTTACCCGTGGTAGTTGTTCCCCATACTAAATAATGTCTTTCATTATTTACTTTATTTTATAGTGACCATTTAATTGATTCACTGTTTACATTGGTTGTTTACGAACCATGTTTATGAAGAGTTCTTTTTGTTAACTTTATGTTATCGGATAGAGGTGTATTTGTTTACGTGTTGGGTCTTATTGATTCTAAACATAAAAAACATGTGTTGAACATAAACAAAATTTAGACCAATATTAACTATATTATAAAAATAAATCTTCCGCCATTTCGTTTATTATGACTTCAACTATAATGAGTAAAAAAATTTAATATGAAAAAAAATTATAAATATTTCAACGCAATAATTTATTTTGGTATTTTCTCCTAGATTCTATTGGAACCGTCCGGAAATTCATAAGGAAAGAGTAATAGACATTCTTAAGGAATTCGGTGAAATGAAAATAGGCTATTAGGCATGAAGAATGATGGGTCTAGTGGAGTTTTTCACAAACTTCTTGATACAATGTTCAGATATTTAGTTACAATTTTTTTTTTTTTTATAACGCATAATGTATTGAAACAAACATTTTTTTTGTGGTGAAATAAATTAGAGAGCTCGTCTGTATGAACGCCTGATTAAATGTAGAAACTAACCCGCATAACACTTCAGTGATGCGGGTCTGTCATGCCCTGCGCCGTTGTGGTTCTGAAATTAATAGGGCGTGAAGTGGTGGAAAGTTTAGGAAAAATTTTATCCAAGGGCTTAAAAACAAATAATGATCATCAAAAATGATTAAATATGTAGTAATACGTCACAGGATCGCAGTGCAGTAGGATATAAATTGTTAGTTCAGAGTTTTATATTATGCTTGTATTCATATTGACGCATAATCTACATTACAGATTTCAAATAAATTAATGAATCATTTATAATTGTTGTCAATTATCGTTGGCATCACGTTTAAGTAATAATTGTGAAAAATAGAATTTTTGGAATCCTTTGTTCTATTAATTTACTAGAAGAATATTTGAAAACAAATCTTATTAATACAAATCTAGGGCTCAGGGGTTGAAAAGGAGTTTGGAATATATATATATATATATATATATATATATATATATATATATATATATATATATTATAAAAAATTATCAAGTTAAACTGTATTAATTAATATTTTTAGTCCACTGTTTGAGTGAAATCACTAACCAAAACGACAGTGACCTCTCTCCAATTGGAATGCGAGCGGAAGGATGCTTACTTGATTGAGGAAACATTATAATTCTATAACAATATTTCATATTGACTAGTTACTTTCGTCCATTGTACTGCGGAGAAATATTTTAATATTTTTCTCTACGTGACTTATGAGAAACAGCGTACTAACATATTGCCCTACTAGTCTCACATGCAATTTAAAGGTAAGTCGGGTGATGCTCATCGTCTTCCAGTTGAGCCTACAATTGGAAAGCTTCTCCTGAACAAGAGCAGGTATAATTTAAAAGTGGAAATCAAATTTTAGCTTTAATAGAGGCCTGAGGGAGCCATTAGAGAGACACTTAGACACAAACTGATTTCCAACTGCTTACAAAGTATAATAGAACCCTTCTTCCCTCTCTCTCAGCTCCCATCAGCTCCGCATTGCATTTATCCTCACTCCCTCTCCTCCTCCCTCCAAGTTATACTTCTTCTTTTAATGATCGCTTTAGTTCATAATTGAGCTGTGTGCAGTCCAAATATTGGGAAATTTTTTCTCCTTGTAATAAAACCTCCTCGTTCGGTAAAATGGAAATAAAATATTTAATCATTTTCAATCGGTTTTATTAATTATTTAATATGAATTGTTTCAGTTATGAAATAATAATGGTAAACTATAACGCACTGTATTTTTATATATAACGTCAACAATTTAATATAGCAAAATTTACGTTAGTCAAAGCCATTTAATTATACCTTAATAGTGAATTTATAACCAAAAATTATTTTTAATTTTTCTCAACGTATGAGAACGGTATGAGCTTATGTCAAGGCGGAAATGTCTTATTATATTTTAAATTTAAATTTAATACTACAAATGAATATAATTAAAAAATATCAAATTCTAAAATCATGTAATTTAAACTTTACAAATATTGTTTTTAATCTAAGTTATTATTTCTATAGTGAAGGCCTTTACAAGGCCTGAAGCAACGTCCATGTGGGTGTCAGTAAGATTTGGATTTAGTTTTAGTTCCAAATATTTGGCTAAAAGGAATTCATGTAGTTTTAGTAGTTTATTCAGTGTTTTTCGTTCCATTTTAAATCGTGTCAAATGTCAAATCGGTTTTCGGATATTTAATTTACGACGCATAGTTTACACAGAGTTACTGATTACACAGCTGGAGCACTAGTGCAAAAACAGCACACAACTTGAATATTTGACAAATACTGGGATCTGGAGACTTCTGTTTAAACCCAAGGCCATTTTACCTGATACTTCGTCATTTTTCAATCTTTTCTCTTCTACAGATTCTTCTCTGCCCAACAAAGTTCGGAAATATCTTAAATTCGACCAGTATTGGCGGGAGTACCACAATGATCAATACTGGCTTCTTAGCTGTACATTGCATTTGCATACGACATTTACAAAATTGCTCGCTCACTCAATTTGCAGTCTTCGGAATTCTTCTCTAATACTTAAAAGTGAGATTAAAACCGACCTTCATGAAAATCGAAGTAATATATTGTTATCTTATTAACTATTTAAGTATTATTTGACTTTTGACACCAAATATTAAACACAGAAATATATGTACCGTCGATTTATTTTAATTTTTTTCCGGATGGGAGAGAGAGGCGTTTTTGGATTCGACAAAGGATTCCCCGCATAAATTCTCATCCATACTTATATATTATAATAATTTAAACATATTATTATGATCTCCCCGTCATGAGCAAGGTTTTCGAGTAGTTAAGAAACCAACGGCCAGTCTTCTCACAAGTGGATTCTTATAATCCACGACAATACGGATTTTGCAAAGGCAGGGAAACCGCAAATGCCCTGGTGAGAGTGCGCCGTGATGTCGAGAAGAGGGTAGAAAAGTATGTTATGCTTCACTTGTTTGACATAACCTCCGCCTATGATAGCGTTTGATGGCCGAGCGTGCTCCAGCAGCTGTATGTATGAAGTATGAATCTCCTACCAACTTGTATAGCCTGATCAGAAGTTACCTCCAGGAGAGAACATTAAAGATTCGTGGAAGCTTGTACGAAGTAGAAGGCACTGTGAAGAGGGTATGTCCGCAGGGCTCTGTCCTTGATCTAGCCCTGTGGAAATTGGTATTCGAAGAGTTGCTGGGAGTGCTTGAGGAGGAGCGGTTCCCCGCTACTGCTTATGTGGATGACCTGGCAGTTGTAGTGGCCTCAAATAACAGGACCAGACTGAAAGATGAAGCTGAACGGTGCGCAAACCTGATAGGAGAATGGTATGAGAGCAAGAAGTTGAAGATGGCGGGTTCCAAGACTCAGGTAATCCTCTTAAGAGGTACAACTGACAGGGCTCATCCTATAACTATGATCATATAAGGATCAAGAAATCGTCTGAGTGAGGCAGTCACCTATCTTGGAGTTAGGATTGGAAGAAATTTCAATGTGAAGCCTCACTTGGACTATTTGAGAAGTATCGTGACCCTAGCACTTATTGGACTCAGTCGTATCGGTGGCGCTTTTTGGGTCTTCAGATACCAAGCAACGATGACCATTTATAAAGCAGTGGTTGTGGGTATCCTAAGGTACGCGTCCTCAGCCTGGAACCAGAGTCTCTCGAACAGACAATAGAGTATGTTGGCGACCATCCAGCGGATGGCTCTGCTTTGAGTAACCAGGTCATACGGGACCGCCGTCTCATGAGGCGGTGTAGACCTTAATTAAGAAGGATTGCACATGATATTAAGCAGGAATGCATAATATCACACTCCTAAAAACAACCTTATTGCCATCTAGGCAGGTTAGGGTGAAAAATAAAATAAAATATAAATAATATTATTATAATGACAGCCTGTATTTCTTCAAGGGAGAAGAAAGTACTCGAGCTCCTCACGTAACTCTCTGACATGATAAATTGTCCTCAAGAATTCATTTCCTACTTTTTAAGCGCCCTCTGGAAATACTAATCTTTCATTTTTCATTTCCATCGGTTCCCTTTGTTAGAGTTTCATTTTCCAGTACAAAGGCCAATCAGTTATAATTGGATATGCCACTCTTCTTTACAATATTATTGTCTCTTTTTTATTGTTTAGACTTGTTACATTTGTTGTTTTTTTTATATCGATTCAGTCATCTGCCTTCGGCCCACTCTACGTTTTTATCTTGTGTTTTTTAGAACTTTATAAAATGAGGCACTCAGTTGGGAAACAGCATGTTTTCATAAAACAAATATGAAATGATGAACTGTTTCGAAGATAAAAACTTGTTCATTATTACTGCTTCCTTAAGCTCTAATGATTCTTGCTCAAATCACATTTTTAACATGTCTCATAATCGTTTATAATTAATATTTCTTTTTTTTCCGGAACAGTAATCATTTTTAAAGTAATCATATCATAAAAAACAATAAATATTGTTCAATTTTTTTGAATAACTATTCGACATGTTCTGTCTTTGTGTTAGCTGAAAATCCGTTTTGGAAATTACCAATTTTAACGTATAAACAAAATAATCTATTAACGTAAATGAAGATAAAAAAAAAAGAAAGATCAACAACAAGATTTAGAATTTTTTTTAAATTCTAATAAAATTCAAAAATTCGTATCAAATGCAAATACTCTAGGAATTCTCAATTATTAAAGCATAACTAAAATAATTAAAAATATCAAAGAATACAAACTAAATCAAGATTAAAAAAAAGGAGATTAATCATGAGATTTTTAACAATATTTTACTTTAATTCAGAAATAAGCAAAATTTCTTTTGTTTTAACACCGATGATTTTTTTTTTTATATTTTGCCAGAATGGCAGAAATTTAAAAATTCTATATTTATAAAACAATGATTCCATAATTTTTCTTGAAATTCAGTTCAGTAATTTCGAAGAATGCCCATTGTTTCGAATGAGCCTAATGTTTCTGGACATAAGGATATTTACGTTTGTATGCAAATTATCCAATCATACATAGCTTATTTAAATAATCATAAATAATAGGGGTTAGCCTTGATAAATACATTTTATTTGATGTGGATATATACTTATTTCTGATAAGAGAAGTTTGTATAAATAGATTGTGCTTTACAGTAACTTACAGATGAACAATTTATTAGACACCACAGCGTAAATTGTTTTGATTTATTTAAGGACCTTAGAAAACCGCAGTTTGATAGTTTCTCAAATCTGTCAAATCCACAACGATGGCAAGATACAATAGCTTCCCAAAAGTGATAAGAATTATTAATATGTAGTTAACAATAAGTATAAATTATATGGAGATTAGCAATCATTAGGAATGCCCTTAACTGGACGGAACTAACTAGCTTATTAAAGTATTACCAATTATCACTCCAAAATCTAAGTTATAAAATACCTGAAAATGTATTGGGATACTGAACAAGTGATGGTTTAGAAGAAATACTGGAACAATTAAATCAAAAATATATATTTGTGGTCGGCACACATAACTTTCCTTACCGCATCGGGAATAAAGTCCCGTACATGTTTGCTATGACTTCTTTTTATGGATGCAATTTATAGAATGAGTTATAGAGCTTCCAGGAAAACACTCTAGATAAGTTCCATAAAATTCATTTTAATTAACATTAAAAAAAGTACGTTTTTAAAAAAAGTACCTTTATCCAGCAGCTATTGTGCGCACGCGCAGTGGTGCAAATCATAAAATATATAGTGCAAAAGCCAAATGACGAAGAAAAATTTAGATCTCTAATACCTAAAATTTAGCTGCACTAACAAATGTATTCTTCATTCAAATCCGACGATGGAAAATTTCAGAACTCAATATTTATAAACAAATCCAAGATTTATATGGAAAGAAAATTTTGATAGGTCAATTGTGAGATTCGCTTTATCTTTTTCTGAATTATTTATGATGGCAAGTTTTCATTTTTTACATAATTTTTACAGCCAGTTGCGTTTACATTGTACGTTTTTAAAAAAATATTGGCATGCCGGGAAGAGCTCACTGTTTCGAGAACCAATGAAATAGTTCAGTAGCGTTCGATTAGGTGGTTTTTAGCGTTGTAGAGATCTTTTTGACATAGAACATATGATTGAGATGTCTCAAGAAAATAAAATCTCGATCAAAAAATTTTTAAGCAAGGGAAGTCAAAATTCGGTTAAACACTCCCAAATTTAAAAACAAATTTCTAAAATCGAAATAGTCTTGGTTGGACACCGAATTGAAAATAATTCTGCTTAAATCCTGCATCTATAGCACTTTCGTGACACCCGAATTGGACCCCGCAAAACTGCATCACTATTACAAAGTTCTTCCCTGGTCAAATTGAAATTTGCTGCTAACATCCGTTTTTACGCTGGTGGGAAAAGATGTTCAGCTAAGATTATTTGTACAATTTAAGACGGCGGTAAAGCCGAAGAAATTAAATACGCTTTAAAAAAAAAAAAAAAAAACCTCCGGGATCGGAATCAGACCACGAAATGGAAATGAAACTTCAGGATTATTGTCGATATTTTAAAAACCAAAATTAGTATAAATTATTAGGAATACATACTTATATTATGTACAGTAGTATATTTTAAATTTATTTTTCTTCCAGTTATTTGCGGTATTATTATCAACCAGTTATTTTTATGATCTTTAATATCTGTAATTACAATATTTAGGAACAAGTGAATTCCTGGGCACTTTGTGATACAGGGAATGAGCTTGTTGATAAATTTTCCAAGGAAGATCCCAAATTACCTCAAATCACTTCCATACCTCAACTGGTATCGTAACGTAATTATAATTTAGAGAGAGAAATGCTTTATTTACAGCAATGCTGCCCAAATACCTTGGGTTGCTACATACATAGCATACTAATAAATCTATAGCTTGACATACAATAATATTATAAATAATATTCGTAACATTTTTTTTCTTTCATTTTAGCTCTAAACACATTATAATTATCACAACATTACCTATATTATATCTGTCCCTTTCTTCTCATTTTCTCTGCTATAGACCTTCTATTACTCTCCAATCCATCCCTTATTTCTCTTTTCCGGTGACTCTCAACCATTTCATAATTTAAAATAACGATTTCTCATTTTTTTTTATGCATGTAAAAAAAAAAATCGAGTCTGTTTGCCTCATCCTTAGGCTTCAATGCACTATATATGCTAATAATAATCCAATTTCGATAATTTTTTTTATTTTTAGGGAATCTAATAATAATAATATAATATTTTAATAATAATATATCATATGTGCGTATATAATCAATATAGATCTATACAAAAATGCTTTGCTGAAAAAACCACGTCAATTACATATTTCATACTCGAGATATAAAATAAATGCAGTCTCATTATTTCTCAACTACTAGGATATACATTAGATGATTTTTGTTTTATTTCGAAGCGAATTTAATTATCTATCAAATCAATATAATCGGCGAAAAATGTATATGTTTCGAGTTGTACGCAAATAAAATTTTCTTTCTCTCATAATTTTTCCTTCTTTTTCTCGGGTATGTAGTTCATGTATGGATAGTTAAATGGCTTTAAGGAGAATACATTAGGCAAGTTTAATTAAAATCTTCTAAGCCGTCTTAGCGCAACACTCTAGAGAAAAAGTGGTTTTTTGTATTTTGCGCAGCCACTAAATCGATATTGGTAGATAACTGTGTAATAAAGTTTTTATTAATAAATGTAATAGGATTAATATAGGTCTATTATCTTTTAATCTGAATTGATTAATTTTACAAATAAAACAAGTTATTGAATAACGCTGCTTCAAAGAAATAACACCAAAGGATCCCGAAGTAAAGGATTTTCTGTCCCAAAGACGACTGGAAAAAGGATGCGAGGAATGCAATCTGACTCTAGGGTACAAACGGGCCAGGATAAACACACAGAAAGAGAGAAAAAACAAAGGAGCCATTGTATGAGTTCCAACAAAGGGGAAGGAGCACTTTTAATTTTGGGGAAAGTATTATTTTCATATCAGGCTACAGATTTGCCCTCGGTTCTTCCTTCGGGAGCCTATTTCCCACAGGATCCTTTATGAGTCAATTTGCTTTTCTTTTTCCCTTTTTATTCTTGAAATAGTTTCGTGTCCCCTCGAAAAAGGAGGATTTTTTAATAACCGTAAACTGTCCTGCATTTCCTCCCCTTTTATTGCTAAGAGATTGCTACATTATATCCTTAATATTTCTTAGAAGGTGTCTAAGAATTTTACTACTCATTTTTCACAGACCGTAATTCCTTCATTCCATTACGTTCTTTATAGTATTTTTTTTTTTTTTTTGGAATCAATCTTACAGCTCAGGAAGAAAAAAAAAAAGATCTAGTTAAACTTATTGGAAAAATTCTTCGGTCAAGGCGAATGTGAGAGATTCTCATATAATTTTAAATTATGTGTCCAATGAAAATTTCTACCAAATGTGGTGATATTTTTTAAAACTTTAAGCGCCAGTTTTTTTTATTCTGAGGATATATGTTTCTCACATACTGTAAATCACATTGGAAGTATTTTTGATTGAAGCAAGCTAAGGCAGAATACTTCAAATTTCACTCTCTACCTTCCCCTGTCCCAAGCCATAAAATTACCTGTTGAAAGTGTTATCTCTCTTAACTGCAGTAAACTATTTAAAAAATATTATTAATACAGTCTTAGAAAATAATAAGATTATATTTTTCAATTTTTGTTAACAAAAATTAAACCAAAAGGCCAAAATTAAGGTCCTAAACATATCAATCACAAGGTTTGGCCATCATTACCTTCCCTTCTTTGAGTGAATTTTCCTGATACTAGGTGGATGGAATGTGAAAGCTGATTTGAGGTTATTTATCATTTTACAGAAGGTTTTTCCGGAGTCAGAAGTAAATCCACCTGTTTTTCCACTTTTATGTGAATTTAGGGGAAAAAACAAAGGTAAGAAAATAAGTTGTGTAAATTTTTTTGTAATTATCGCCCTCCCCCTATTACATACATTAATTTTCTAAGTAAGCAATTCGAATTTATTTCATGTCGTAAATAAATTCAGCAAAACAACTTTAGTAAATCCTATACAATCATAACCTCAATTCGGTAACACAAAAAATAGGAAATGTGCCACTATTACCTTCCCCGTCATTACCATCCCATGACCCTTCCAATTTGTTGAAAATTCTTTGAAATAAAGCTTTTTGAAAGATTTAATGATATTTTTTACCAAAAATATAAGGAAACTATTAGCACGATTTTTTTTATTTTTTTTTATTAAATACAACTTTTCTTCGAAGGAAATTATTTGGAATATTACAAATAAATTATAGCATTTTTTCAATGTTCGTTTGTGGGTTTTATAATATTTATTTTGAGAGCGTAAAATGTTCTGTAACTGAACACGTAATATAAAAAACAAAGAAACAAGGATGGAGATGGTAAGGTTGCTCTAGAACTGGATTTGCCAAACATTATTGGATGGAATTAGGTTTATCCGACAAAGAAGTGTTTGGTGGAGCAGCCCAAAGAGAAACATCTACTTCTTTTATATGAAATTAAAGCTTAAAGAAAGTAGAAGATTTCCTAGAAATGATGCATCTATATGCCAACTGGACTAAGAATAACATTCAAAAATACCGAATGATTTAAAAAATAAAAATAAAGCTTTTCGCTATTGGTCATCCCCAAATGTCCTCTTATAACGGATTTAATTAAGCCAAAATATATTTCTTAAAAAGAATTTTGCCAACTTTAAGATGGGGCAATTGGAGCTTACTTACCCTGAAAATATTTTGAGTGATCGGTTCATATTTAACAAAAAAACATGCTTTCACACAAAACTTAAATTTCCTGCTTTTCGGAGTGGAATCGGACAATGGGTTCATATGAATTTGTTTTTAGCTCTTGAGGTCTACTATCACCGCTTTAAATATTTCCAGTGACGTTCGGAACACTCTGTATCTAGTTAAGCCCCTAAATGTTATTTTTTTTATCTAAAATCAGTAATAATTTCTAAACTATTGACTGTATCATCATGGGAGTATATTATTTTATATCTATATGTATATCATTTCGAGTATATCATTTTGGAGTATTCTCATTCGATTCAGGAATAAAAAGACAATAAAAATTATATCTCAATTGACTTAATTCGTGCAAATTATTTTGCGAATATTCCGCCCACCATTTTGACCTCAACAGAGGGGGTCCTCCAAAATTTGGGGGGACTTGGCAGATCTCGATTCTTACTATCAAGACAAAGTATGATGAATATACCATATGACCAAAGTTTCATGAATGTACAAATTTTCTTGTTTATTTGGTTCATCTGTGCTTATTTTTCCATTACTAATGGTTTCGGGAGCAATTTTTACTAAAAGTGAAAATTCCATAACTTTTTTCCCTTTGATATCTCTGTAACCATTGATTTTAACGAAAAAATGTACAGAACCATTTTTATAGAGAATCCAAAATACTTTATTTTTGTATATGGTAATGTTTGCAGTAAACCTCATAGCTTTCGAGATATTCACAAAAAAAAAAAAAAAAAAAATCAGTTTTCTATTTTTCTCTCTCTTCCCACACCAAAGCCCGACACGAGAAACTGGGACTTTTTGTCAGTTATTATGAGAAGGGCAATGAAAATTTTATGATCAGTTTCAGGTTTTTTTTATTCGAATGGATAATTGAATAATTTTGAAAGTTTTAATATCAAACTTCAGAGTTAGAATTTCCCAAGTTCTGTAACTTATTTAAAAAATAAAATAATTATAGCTTAAAATAATCAACTATTCCTGGCTTCTAGTTTTAATTTTTAGATCTATTTTATAGCCCTTCTTCATACCAGCACGACAAAGGGGTTTAATAGTTGTTTACCTTCTCAACAAGTTTTTTCACGCCATATTTGAAAAAATAAATAAATTTATCATGAAAAACTGCGTCCTACCTCCATCAAATATTTTATCGTCAAACAAATACACTAACGAAACGCAACCAAAATACGAAATCGTGAAATTCGTCATCATTTAATATATGAATATTCATAGACAGATATATTGATAGAAAAAAATCTGGTGCAGTGAGCACCTCACCCTTACTACTTTATAATCATAATATGTAATTTAAATTAATTTTTAACAGTTCACATAAACATAACTTGAAATATTCTCAGCAACGTACACTTCTTCACGTCTTCTCTTAACACAGTACAACTTCGAAGTTTCTTCACTTTACCCCAAATTTCGCTGTCTCGAGATGTTTTTGAGTATTTCTTATCGACTACAAATACTCTAATGACGGATTTACAAAAAAGATGCAATCGATTTGGACATTTTCCACAAAACCAAAAGTAAAGTCCAATGACATTTGCGGGAGAAAAAAACCCAGATTGTTGATGTTGTGAAAAAAGGCTTTGGATCAACTAATGTAGGGCACAAAACACTTTTTTTAATTTAAGAATATCTCTTTTCACATCGATTATAGGACTATACGAAGAATTCCTGTAAAGGTGCATTCTTCAGTCTGTTTCTAGTTGATTGGCTATCAATGTAGAGCGTTTTTCAGCTCAGTTCAGAGACTGCTGAACTATATGTATCCCTTTGTAGCTGGTACCCAATGCCAGAAAGTGTGCATGACTATTAATCCACATACAGGAAAAAAATTATTCGTGTTCCATAGCGATAAACGTCCGAAGAAATAAGGTTTTGAGAAGACCAGAAGAGAAAATACAAGAAAAAATAAGCCGAAATAGTAAGATGGAAGACTCCTTCCTCGCCCTCCTTCATTCATCTGGCCAATAGATTTCATCTTTGACATTTGAGGATGGTGGTGACTTGTTTCTTTCTGCTTATAAAGATAAATATTTCCTAGATGAATTATAGATTTATTATCAGAGCCTGCTGGCTAATATCCTTATAATAACAAGGATTATAGATATAGCTCTGAAAGTAGCTTCATTTGGTACATCGTACCGAACGGGCATTTTTTTTATGAGAACGCGTTACTGTCGCAAGGCGGCCAATGCGACCTTCCCAACAGTCGCTGCGTCGCATCGGATAGCAGTCTACACAAATGCTTTCGGCTAATTATTTAGAAGATATGAGCAAAGTCTACCTAGATTGGCCGTTTTTACCATTGTACGTCGTCTCGTAGATTTTCTTAATTAAATAACTTCTCCGCTCAATCTAACAATTAAAGCGTCGTGCTATTTATTTATTTATGTGAAATATTCTAAAAACCTAACACAATTGACGGTCGCAATGACTGAACAAAATGGAAAGTAATACAATAAATGAATAAATAAAAAAAAATAAAAGAGAAATACAAAAATATATTACATCAACGTATTTAGAGAGACAGAGAATTTCCAAATGTTAACAGCAATAATTCATTATTATAGCAGAAATTAATCAGTGCTGCCAACCTAAATCATGAAAGCGGAGTTAATTTCGAATGCGTTCTGAAATTGTTTTGAAACATTTTCCTGGTAATGCTGAGAGGTAGGATCATTGCAGTTGTTTATGTCTGTCAGTGTAATTGAGTTTATTTTAGAGAATAAATAAGTATGTGCCTTATAAGCTTCTAACGTTAAATTGTTCGTCCTTTGAAAATAATTTTTTTTTTTTCAAAGCAAATTAAAACTGCTTTTACTTATTTTTCTCACGAATCATGGAGTCCCTAAGAGGTGCGGGAGGGCCTTAGGCAGTTAATTAACTAGGCGGTTAATCCGGCACTGGGCACAAGAATTTATAATTATATATTGTTACCAAGAAGTCAATGACGGGAAACCAGCTCGGCACCTTGATGACTGGACACAAATTATGCCGGTCCTTAAGATTATTTAGTCCGTTAATAAATTCGAAGCCGGAGAAGATGGAAGGAATTAATGCAGACGGTATTACGCAGTTAGTTACCTATCTGGTTAATCCGGCACTGAGCATAAGAATTTATAATTATATATTGTTACCACGAAGTCAATGAAGGAAAAACAGTCCGGCTGCTTGATGACTGGATACAAATTACGCCGGTCCTTAACGTTATTTAGTCCGTTAATAAATTCGAAGCTGGAGAAAATGGAAGGAATTAATGCAGACGGTATCGGCTGGGGATTTATATTTAAGCCTGTCAGGAAAATCCTTAGCGGGTATTTGGAAGGCGTGCTGAGCCGAGATATAGAGCTCCTAGGAAGGGCCAGTAAAGTTAGCTTTGTTTACGTCCTAAGTCGTTAATGTCTTACCCTCTAAATTTAGGGGCCAGAGGAGACACCTATCGAATTTCTCCTCCAATCTCATTACTGCGTCCCAAATCTAAAATAAAACAGAGAAGAAATTTAAGAAGAATTTTTTATAAATTAAGAAGAAATTTTTTTTTTAATATTTCAGACATATTTTTAAAAATCTGTTTCGCCATCCGCTTATGGGTTATATAGAAAATTATAATAGAAAATTGCTCAAAACTTCTTATTTTTCTTTTAATAAGACATTAATTTTTCAAGGGCTAAACGAGTTTCATAATAGTCATATATTATAAAGTATAATTTAACCCTTTTTTTACATTTCTTCTTCATATCATCTTGCTTGGCTTACGTTTCGGACTTTTTTCCCATCATCAAGACCATTCTAAAAATGCATTTAAAATTAATGTCATTATTATCGAAAACTTTTCTATATTTTACAGTTACATCAAAATGTATTTATTATGATTTCAATGTCGATTAAATTACAAAATATTCTTTTGAAAACACTGAAATTATACTAAAAACCAGAATGGCCAATATTTTTATAATTTAAATGCACGATACAGGTCTGCTATCGGACTTAAGTCAAGTCCACATTCGGTGCTGTAGCAATTTTATGAATACATAGACGAGCTCGGAAGGGAAAGCGGCTGTACAATGGATCAACCCCGAAGAAAGGCTCTGGATAGAAATAACTAAAACAAATGGACCGAGGCCAGATCTAATAGCATTTAGGGAATAGCGAAAGAAAAAAAAGAGAGAGAGAGAAATTTTAAAGTTTAGTTGCTGATCAGTTGAGACCAAGATTATTTCAGCCCATATGATAAATCAAAGTCTTCCTTTATTTCCTTATCTTATCATCGGTTAGTCGGTTTAAGCTTTTCATAAAATATTTATATAGTGGTTGGCTCTTCACAATAAATATAAAGCAAGAATATTGCATTTTAAGATCTTCAGAAAGTCTAAAACCTCTGATTCATCAGGTTTATTTTTCTAGCACCAGAGTACTTATTTTTTGTGGATTTAACCTTTAGTATATATAAATTATCATAATATACATATGATATATATATATATATATATATATATATATATATATATATATATATATATATATAAGCAAAAAAGCTGTTAGATTCTCCTGTATATAAGGGTCGTCGATTTCGATTATTTTAATTTTTTTTTGTTGGGGTTGTCTTTCTCGTTACTTTAACATGGAAGCTTCAAACTTAAAGACGTTTTTCATAAAAAAAGCAACTGCGATCTCAGCACTTTCTAATGCTGTGACAGATTCATAACTTTATTGCAGGCTGTATCTGCCGAAATACTATTGAAAAATAACAAAAACAAAAAATCTAATTTTTCACATTGGTAAGTTTAACATGGGGTCGACGATATGATTAAACTACATTTAGATAATTACCCATGTGTTTGAGGTCTAGTGCAACTGAACAGAAGTGATGACTGACAGAGAGGGCTTGCCTCTGTTGTATCGAGCCTTTGATGCATTGTGCTCTGGTTGTTACAATTTGTTTAGACAGTAGTACCATTCAGAGTTTCTGTATGTCTCGATGCTTATTGTTGTTACTCCGTTGTTGTAATGTTGGAATTAGGTTGAGCTGTTCAATCCCATTTTCCTTGCTCATCTCAATTGCCTAATTTTCAAATTGGAGATTTCTATTTTCCTTATATTTCAAATGAGTCAAACATGCTATTTGAACGCTAAAACATCTAAATCTCTGCAATCGATTATATAAATGCCTAGACTCGGTACCCGGTATGCAACTGGATTGATTCAAGCTGAAGTTTCTGGGGAGCTTTATGATAAAAGTCTTACAACACTTGCAACTGAAAGATGTAACCAAACATATGGAGTCTAAATATTTTTGGAAAGAAAAATTGGAAGACGTAATAAAATGTCTAATAAAACATTCTTATAACCATACTTTTATAGAAAAGATGTGGTTAAATAATATGGACGAGTATAAGATTAAAAATTATGACTAGATAATGAAATGTACTTACCGATGTTTTATAGATGTGAAAATTAATAAAATGTTACATTCACGTAAGTAAATAAGGAGCAACTGAAACAAATAGTTCACATTGTCAATGAAAGTACCCGATATTTTGTCACAGTTCAGTCAGTGTACCTCATACTTACCCATATCTCCAACAAAATACCAGATTCTTCCATTTTAACCAGCCTCAAGTATGTAGTACTGGTACTGGTATTGGTGGGGGGAACTAATCCGGGAAATGGGCCTTATGGTCCTTTTTTCCAACCCCTGGCGGCTACTTTTACGTCACCGCCGCGTACTAACCAGAGTGGGAGGAGTGTCAAGATTCTTTTCGCGGGATCGCCACGAAATAAATAATAACCACCGACCCAGGTGGGAATCGAACCCACAACGTTCCGAACCGGGCACTATGGGACCCTCGCCCCAACGTACTCGACCGTCACGTCCTCAAGTAGATAGATAGATAGATAGATAAAAGAACTTTATTCTGAGACTAAGTCCCTTAAGAATAGCATGAATGAACAAATAATACAGTAACATTATCTGGCCATAAGTCTATAGAATATAGACCAATTAATTTTTACAATATCTTCAGTAAAATAAATAAGCAAATAAATAAGTTTTTTATCGAAAAATATAATTAATTTGAGCAAAACAAAAAAAAGAGAAAAAAAAACAAGAAAAAAGTAAAAAAAACAAAACAGAGAAAATGAAAAATACAAAAATAATGAATTGATTAGCAAAGTTTGTACATTAATAAAAAAGAATGTAGTAAGAAAGGGATTTGATTAATAGATAATTTTTTAAATATTTATTTTGTAACAAATTTTAATCATAAAAAAAAATACAATTTATAATAATTTTCGTTTAACTAAACTCGAAAAAGTCAATTTACACCTAAACGGTTTTTAACTTAGAATATAAATGAATAATAGACTCGAAAGGTGAGACTTATATGAATGAGGAAGTTGTAATGTTTTGGCTATTTCTCTCGATAAAAAATGTCCAATAATGTTTTTTTTTTAAATGTATGATATGCCAATGATAAAATTA
Source organism: Rhaphigaster nebulosa (assembly GCA_948150685.1). Classification (NCBI taxonomy): domain Eukaryota; kingdom Metazoa; phylum Arthropoda; class Insecta; order Hemiptera; family Pentatomidae; genus Rhaphigaster; species Rhaphigaster nebulosa. Next base: position 89,820,417 of record OX411310.1, read on the forward strand.
AATCTATCTGAAAATATCCCCTGAAAATTAATTAATTTATCGTCGGTGCAATGCCAAAGTGGCCTATCTGCAAATTTTGTTATTTTGGAGTGATATTGCATTTTGACTTGTGGTTTTCTATTTTCTTCTTTATGCCAAAAATACCAAATTGAATATATGACATCGCTAATTAAGGATACAAAATATGACCAATTTAATTGAGAAATTAGATATCTTACTTCAACAACCATAATGCAAACCCAATGTTCTCAGTTCCACAAATTTTCAGATTTCATCACTTTGGCATTTCACCGACGTTATCTAAATACTATCATATAATATGTTGTAACATATGAGCATAACTTAAAATTAATATAACTTATTAAAAAATATGGTGAATAAATATTTCTTAATAATCAGCATTATTAATTTATAATAAGAAAATTACTTATTAACAATTTGATATTTAATTATTCAAAAGAGCATAACATCTTGAAACTGTATTTTGGAAATAAATTCAAATGTGTTCTAAATTGCCACAATTAAATTTTTTTACTATGGTAATTATATAAATCTAATTATATTGATCCTTGTAGGTGATCATGCGCATGTCAACTAATTATATAAATAATTGAATTTTTTGCCTTGAATGTTTAAGGTTGAATATACAATATGAAATTTTTCTTACATTCTTAATATATCTCACCAAATCTTACATGTTACAATAAAAATATATTGTATCTTGTCCGAATACTTTGTATGAATTATAGCATTTTTAACACTTTCTTTTTCAGGGATTAATATCCTCAAAATATCTTATTTAAAACACCTTCAAATTAGGCACAATTTGCAACCTTAATTTCATTAATACAGTCTATGATTTTTTTTTTCCTACATTAAATTATATCATATCCTAAAAACATTCATACTAAATATACATACACAACATTTAAAAATCTCACTAAATTTACAAATACTATATACATATTTATAACTTAGAGTGATGGTAACTTTTGATGTTATTCTGAACTGGACGTTTTCATCATTGGTGTCAGTAATACTTTGAGTAACCTTACTACGGGAGCTTCGAGCATGAGTGACAAGAAAAAGGAAATGAGGAAAGATGCCACAATGTTGCCGAAGTACAGGATAAACTGGAGTGATAAAAAAAAACACATTATTTTAGAAAATATAACATCCCATAATAAAAAATATTTAAATTGTTTAACAAGGATTATTTATACTTATAATTCATGACTTTGAAATAAGGCATAAGCCCATATTATGCAAAAACATAGTTATACTACGATAACAGTTTTTTAACATACTATTAACAGTATTGTTCATGCCTCTATTAAGATAAGGCCAATAACAATGTTTTTACATCATAAAATATAAACAAATCGGGGTTTCACAAATGGAAATTTATTCTCTGATAACTGTGTAATTTATAATTTGAATAGTCCATTTTCGCTTTTCATTGCTATTTCAACAATCACTAATGCTATAGTATGAATTTTTTTGATAATTTTAAAGCAGAAAAAAAGTGAATTATTGGAAAGTAAACCATGAATTTTACAGGACGTCAAACATTACTTGTTAGATGTACATTAGCTAAAATAATATAAAAATTTGATTGATTTTATTAGACTCACAACTAAAAGATTATGGAGGTGTAGAGGCCCCTCCATCTGAAAGCTGGTCATCACCATAACGACAGGATGTATAAGATATGCGCAATAGGTGAGCCTGCTTAGGGGTTGCAACAGTCTGCAGGAAAGTAAAGAGTTGATGCATCCTAAGAACAAGATAAAATTAATCTATTATTACATTTTTAATTACAAAGTTAGTATATCGGTTAATTCTGTTTTATATCGTTCTAAATTATTAATTTTTTAAACAATGTTGCAATATCCTACACAATTTTACAAATGTATAATATTGTGTTGTTCTAATTTTTAATTTAATTTAAAGAAAACATTTTGATTCTAATTTAAGAAGAAAACCCTTCAAAAGAAGAAAAATTGATGAAAACGGAGCCGAACGATTTGAATGTATTCATTACTTTCCAAAATAATTATTTGGCCTCCAATAAAATCATACTATATTAAATATATAGCTATTTAGATTTAATCTCAAATAAATATAGTCTAAAACAATATGCTTGATATCAATATATAATTGAACACCGATTGTTAATAATTATTTATTTTATCACAATAAATATTTTTGGCGCCCAAATCCGAATTTTATCAACCAAAATAAATATCGGCAAGGGTTGCTTGTGGCAATCGTATTTGAATTAAAAAACTAACACTATTAATTTTATTTTAAATTAAATAAATTATAAAATACATCAATCCAACAATATATTTTATATATATCATCAAATACATATTCTTCTCTAGCAGCCGTGGACTCTAGAGCAGACAGGACCAGTATGCGTTGCAGAAGAGCAGTTTTTTGTTTAATTATTATTTAAATTATATTTCATAATGTAATAAAAAAGAAAACAACGCAAAATACAGAACGACAAACCCGAGAGGGTTCCCTATCCAAATGCGAATCCACGGCTACCTGAATAGAATATAGATTTCACTGTCATGTATCATTTTGCTTTATTGCTATGTATCAATTAGGCAACTTATGATCATTGATTTCATGGCCAATTAGTAATAGTACATATATTAAATTATTTTACAAGGGATGCCATTTGGCAATCATTGAGGATGATTATCCCAAAATTATTGAAGAATACGGTTAAATATTAATTATCTATTGAGTCCTCTAAATTGAATACCTTTCCAAGGGCCTGATTTGTACTTACTTGTGTTTATTAATTAGCCAATATAATATTCCTACTTATAAGATTAATAATACCATAATGTTAATCAAATTTATTTATATCATGCTTAATCAAACATATTCAAATTGGTAATGGCTTGGAAATTAAATAACAACCTTCGCCCTAACATTTATCTTTGATTATCAAAATTAATGTAATAAACTGATACAGGAGTTAACCAGGGAGTGATTCAGACTAGACTTACTCATTAAATGTTTTAATATAAGTATCTTATCTGGAAATTAATTTATGTAGACGGTCTGGAAGTTCTATGGTGGTTGTCTCCTTGATGACTCAGGAACTTCCCCATCAGGGCCTCAGAATATCTTGAATCATGATCCGGGAAAAAGTCTAAGCCAGTGTCGATTAGTAGGGGTTAGAAGAAATTTGTTGAATGGCTAGATCTTTGGCAGTAGGCGGTATCTGTTTCGTGATTGGCCAATCTGTCTCCCCCTAAGACAAGGAATTCTCGGGATTTTTGGAATAAGTTTCCACTCCTATCAGGGAGGGGCACTATCTCCGAATGTATTACCATCCTCTAATTGAAGAATATTTTCCCCAGACCTCCGCTATTTTTTCGGAATCCGAGGGTTACTCGTTCCTAAAATTGATTATTTTTTCCGAGACGAACCACTTCTTGAGTTTGTCACACTGATCCCAGCTGCTTCATTCTCTATAGGTTTATAAATTAACTTATTTTGTATTTCTAAGAGGTAAAGGCTGATTAAGTGTTGTGGTGACGGCTGCTGTCACATGTCAATTATCCTTTCTTGACAAGGGACGGCCTCCTTATCTACCTGTCCTTCACCTATAGATTTTACACTTTAATCTGTTATTTATCATATTTGATTTAACTAATCTTACTTAAGATTGATACATATTAGTATTAAGGTATTTACTCTAGAATAAAATTCATGAAGATTGTAATTATTCTGTAGTACGACAGCCACAGGCTAACCTTACAAATATCTAGTCGAGATTCCAGATTTAGGCGCCAAAAATATTATTGTATTATAATTATTTCTCCTAATAAAACATTTAATGCAAATATCGTTTGTTCAACTTTTGTGAATCCACACTTGAATTCGTTTGATTTATAAACATTACATCTAAATCGGCATTGTTTCCAATTCATCCTCCAAACCATAAACAAATATTGCTCACCGCCATATCCACAGCAGCAGGCGACTACTATCCATGCCAGACTGAATCCCCAAGCAGTGTGCCCTAAAGATACATAAAGAGCAGAACCAGTCACTCCCAGATTAGCATCCAGGACGCCGTACACAAGAGCTCCCAACACCAGAAGTGACACCGACCACCCCATCAGAGCGACACACTAAAACAGCATTAAATAACTAACATACTAAATTATGATTAAATAACTAATCATAATTCTGATAAATACTATAAAATGAAAAACAAACTATTACATTAATTATCAACTAATATATAATATATTAACAAAAGTAAACAAATATATAAATATTTTTTAATTTATATAATATATAAGTTGTTAACTTGAATATTAGAATCTGGCAAGGTAGAAAACAACCTGCGCAGAAGTCGGCTCAGGCAGCCGCGCATGTTGGGGAAGGCACGCCCCTTCCCCTACTACTTGTCCTCTCCTTCTATCATGATAGTTCTGGTTTTTATATATGCAAACCTTTTGGATATCATATATGCTGGATGTATAACTTCTGGTTGGTCGGTGATAAAAGTACTGATAATAAAGATATTGTGCTTCTAATGTGACGAATGTGTGCGAAGTGGGAGACCTCCCTTCCCCTCTTTCACACCCCTCAGCCTCCGAATTTGGAGAATATTGTTTTCTATCTTGCCGAACTATAGTATCTTTAGTGAACACGTATTATTATGCTATAATTATTACAATCTAACCTTATTTAAATATTCAGTAATTTTTCTAATTGTGAAAAATATAACGCCCAGCTTCAATGTCTTTATTAATTTATATTTATGATTTTTTTATTTAAAATCTGTGTTATATATTGTTATCTCCATCTATATATGTATGGTTCTAACTGTACTGACTAACTCTTTTGGAATGGGGATTGCCCCCAAAACAAATTCATATAGAATTATAATTTTATAAATATAATATAGTTGTCGTCATTATGATAACATATCAAAATCATGCTGACCAATCTTACGCAGTACATCATATTCTAAAAATCACAGATTATTATTTTTGTTGGGGATATTAATTACTAAATAAAATATTTTTTGGTCTTACCTTAAGACGTTATGTATATGAAGTTGCAGAGTGTAACTGTACAAGGGATTTAGTCAGGTCTTAAAACAAAGAATTTAGTTTGTTGGATTGCTAGAAATCTCCATTCTTCTTTTTATAATTTATTTTTTTGTAATTGCCCTAGCTAATAATCAGAACTTTTATGTCTCCAAAAATGCTCTCACTATAAAATTGATTTTTTGGTACAGTGGGATTCGTCTATTTGACATACATTTAGCTCAAAACTTGTTCGATATTTGTTGTAGGCGGTATATTAAACTTTAAAATGTTATTAAATTACAAATTGTGAACAAGACATTTGTAAAAGTTTACACATCCGATTGTCTTTTTAAAATGGAATCACCTTAACTTCTTACGTGATTATTATGTTCTGCTTTCGATGTCTGTAAGTTCACTCTACAAAGAAAAAAAATATTGCGCGATTTAAAAGTTGATAATAGACGGCCAGAGATTATTGATTCATAGCATGGCCCTCAAGTAGGTTTCATATTTCTATAACAAACACAAACAGAATTGCTATCAATCTTAAAATGTATTTCTTACGTGACGGTATAAACCTATTTTTGCTGGTATAATTATAGCAACAAGGCAAAATTTAAGGCTTAATTTTAATCATCGCAATTGAGCCTCGCACAGAACGGAATCAAAACACGCAATTTTCTTTTCACGCTTGTTTTCTGAATCATTTGAAAATAAAATGTAAAGAAAAAGGTAATTAAGTAAGTAGATTTTATTGGATCGAAATAAATACAATTGAAATACATTTAACTAGCTGAACATAGGTATTTAATAACTAAGGTTGCGTTGACAAACAAACCGTCTCAATTTAGAATTTAGTATAATTTATAAATAATAAAGATAAATTAAACACATACATGTACATATGCTCATACATAAATATTTAAAAATATGCATATATACATATACATATATATATATATATATATATATATATATATATATATATATATATATATATATATATATATATATATATTATATATTCATATGACATTTAGATAAAATTATATATAAAACGTAAGGAATTACATTATAACAAATTCTACCGGAATATTCATTAAATAAGAAGCGGACCATAAAAAACTGCATAAACTTCATAAAAGAAATACGAAACTTCTTCTGTTTTTTTGTGTTTGAAATTCAAATAAATAAATAGGGTAATAATTTAACATTTATTTTTAACCATGTTAAACCGTTGTAATGTGCATTATATTACGTAAAAGACATATTCTTATTTTTATATATATTTTATTTATGACTCTTGAACAACGAAAATAGTAAAGAAATATTTTTGGAGACATTTAACCTATCCATTCATGGTAGAGCAGGTGGTACGAGATATAAGATTCGTGTAGCAAGAAAAAAAATTATTAAATCCATTTTTTATTTTTTTTAAATCTATTATTATGTTGATTCTTTTCTGAATGTTGAATGAGAGTCCAGGTCTAGGTGAGGAATAGAGATAGTTACAAAAAATTTTAAACGAAAATATAGGCTTGAGACAGATATTAAATCAAGCTGTTGGACTTTTTTAAATTTCATCTGGAGACTCTTCGTTAGCATTTAAGGGAGTAGGCTCTGAGTCATAGTTCCTCTTGGCTATTTTTAATTTTTAGTTTAATTATTATCATAATTAATTATTTTCAATTCAATACTATACAAATTAAAATTATCGAATATATCAGTTGACATTCGCATGATGGTATAGAAGGATCAATCTAATTAGGGATTGATAAATTATTTGCCACTATTATTATGATGAATGATAAATTATTATTTTCTATAAATTTGTTTTATTGAAAACCATTAAATAAAAAGAACTATAATAAAGAAATTGGAATAATATATTCCATAGCAAAAAATAACGGGTATAATAAAACCACTATCAATCATATTTTTAAAAAAACAATTACAAAAAAAGACAATTAATGATATCTATTCAACAACCCCCGAAGATAGGCCCATCCCGAAACATTATGTTTTGATTCCGTATTACGGCCCTATATCCACCAAAGTCGGAAATGAATTGAAAAACTATGATTAAAACCTGCATTTAAAAAAGAAAAAAACCTATTCGCATATTTCTCTTCTCCTAAAGACAAAATAGACCCTTTCCAAAAAAGCGGAGAATACGAACTAAATTGTAATGATTGTGCAGCCAAATACACGGAAAAACTGGAAGATCACTAAATCAGAGATTAAAGGAACTTATATGTACATATAATAATAATACAGATAATTCCAACTTTGCAATTCATTTAAATGAAAATAATCATAAATTCATCAAAGACTCAGGAGTTAAATTAATACATCACGTTGAAAACAGTCTCAAATTAAATATATATGAAGCACTTGAAATAATAAAATCCTTTAAATCCAATCCAGATTTTTGCTTAAATGACCAAATAAATATCTCCAACAGTCCAATCTTAAATTTATTCCCATCTATAATAGAAAAAACAATTACTCACCGACATTACTGGGAAAACCCTGACCCTTAAACCGTTTACCTAAAACATCCTGCCTATTTCTCGTTCATTGTTAGTACAATGCGAGAAGGAACCAGCACAAACTTTTCTGTTTGATATAATCCATTTAAACCTTGGTGAGTATCAACATGTATTTAATTTCTTGTCTTAATTAAATTCATAATTCATAAATGTTTTATAATACTGATTTATATAATTTAATATGTATAATAATACCAACTATATTTTGAATTGCTTATTTTTGAATTGTTTGTGTGTTTTTAGAACTGAGGATGAATGTATAACATTCGAAACTAGTTTTCAATAAAACAAATTTATAGAAGTGGCAAATAATTTATCAATCCCTAATCGAATATATTATTATTTTTCGTCAATCGGCATGTTTGAATATTATAAAGGAGCTTCGATGCTCAGATCCAAACTCCAACGAATACTGAGAATGACAAGTAAGGTTATTTATATAAGTTCTTGGATTTCGGCCTAATATCGGCATCTCGTTTAACTATATTTTTCCGTCAAACGTCGTTTGACTAATCACTGGGAAATATTCCAGTTGCTCATATTAAATGGTAAATTTCTGATTTTTCTGACAAGGAGGTTCTTCCTTCTCCTGGTGCAATCTATCTCAGTTTAGTTATACTTAAATTAGATCTCGGCAAAGCTCTGTAGCATTATTCGTCTGTGGAAAAGTTGATCCTTGTAGTTATATTCCTGGACTCAATTAAATGGCAAATTCGAAAAAGAGTAACTTAATCGGAATGAAAATGTTCCTTTCAAGCATCTTACCAATCTCCTCATTCCTTCAACGGATAAATAACTCCTATCCTTTTTTTCTTTATAATAACGTCGAATACTTTTTTTTTATTGATTTTATTTTCATTTTCATATTTCCTGTTATATTTCATCTTCATACGTATATAGAGTGCCGTGTATACTTTAATTATATCTTTTTCTTCTGCTAAATGGCTAGCTTCGTAAATGTCCATGAAAACATTCATTCAACATCTAACTTTGAGAATCAACATAAGCCTCTTCATTCTTATTTCCCTCCCTTTTTTTTCTTATTCTATTTCATCTTCTGTACTATTCATATCTTTCCCTTTCATTTTCCAGTTTCAATCTCTTCCTTTTTTATTCGATGCTAACTTTCCGTTTCGTTTTCCTTCCCATTAAATGTAACGTTATAGATGGGATTTAGAATAATTTAAGTTAACATTTAAGTTAGGATATATTTTTATGTTAAAATAAGAAGTATCTCTTAAGCAGAAATAATATCTTTAAATAAAAAATATTTTTTAGGTAATGACTTGTTAAATATGGACATGTCTAAATGATCATCAAAATAATAAGATAATATACTTGAAAATGGGCCAAGGATACCCGAAATGTTGTCAGATGTCGTATAATAAATTATAGAAGTTTAAAGCTTTTAAATTGATTTCCTGTAAATTATATTACTATAAGACAGAGGATATAAATTTGAAATAAAAAAAATAATTATAGTAGCAACTAGAATTATTTTTATTTCCAATGTATACCCTCTGTATTATAGTAGGTACTATAATTTCCAGAAAATTATAATATTTAAATTCTTTTTTTATATCTCCCCTCTGTAATCACACTGTATTAATTCTTCTCATTTCTATTATTCTCGCGTATTATTTTTCTTAGCTCTGATGAGGCGAAACAACTTAGGCTGAAACGTCGGCACACATTAAAATAGTATATTTTATTAATGTCTGTTTTATTTCTTAGAAATTTGTTCATAATTTTTCTTACCATTCAATTATTTTTGCATGAAATTTATCGTGTATGATCAAAGTTGAACCTCACCAGCGAATTTTTCTTTATCTTGACGATTGTTGCAGAAATAGAGCGCTCTTAAGACTTAAGTTTCTTAGTTTCGTTATTTTATAGAATTACATAAAAATAACAAAACTCACTGATTAAAATGTTCTCTGGATTCTACCATCCCAGTTATCCACTGCTCGATATATCGACCCTTAAGAATGACAAGTTTTTAACTGCCAGGATCGAAGAAAATGAGTTGTGAGTGTGGTAAGGTTTTATCTGAGCTCTGATACAAGCAGAACGTACTCGTATTGCAATACGTGGAGAAATAGCCGAGTAACAAGATCGATACCAATACCTTGTTGTTTTCAGAGGTTTTTTGAAGCACCAGTTTTACAAAGAATGAGGAAGGGCAAGGCTAACACAGTTACATTGAAATTTTATTACAATGTTTTTGTAAATTTTCTTTGAAGTTCATTGTGCCATGCATTGACTAGTACAATATCAAAAAATCACTTCTGCAGTTGGAAAGATAACTGAATAATGAGCTAATTAATCTTTGGCTTAAATTTACACGAAACGAATGAAGTGCTAGTTGGCACCTTGTCATTCCAAAGGTTCGATAAATCAAATACTTTAATAAGAAAAATTGATGCATGCCTATCTGCAAAATGGATCTCGAAGAAGGACTTCGCTTAAAAATTTTGGAATATAGTTTTTCGACCTCTGAAATCGTCTGACGTATTCCTTTACCCCTTCGACCTCGGAAATCGATTGGCGTCTTCCATTACCCCTGTAAAATGCTATTTATCATAGTAAAACAACACAAATTTTAAAATCGATTTTTAAAACTTTCTCATTCAGCCAGTATGGGATATTATACATATCGCATATGCAGAATGTGAGATGCACAACTCAAAGAAAAGCCAGTCCTCTCATATCAGACCAAAACAATGGACACAATAGATAATCTACCAGCAACATGCGTTAGCGGAAACACCCTGCAGGCTTCTTAGTAGATTTTAGCTTTTGTCTAATGTTCGGTCCAACAAAACATACATTTTGAATTGTATCCCTTTCGTTCTAGTTTGTTATCATAAATAAACCAGGTTTATCTTCTTATTACTACATATTAATCAAATGTGGCACTTCAATAAATTTGTAGATATTTTATACATAAATTAACTGATGAATAAAATAGAATTTATTAGATCTGGCTATTAGACCTGTATATCCTCCAAATTGTAAATTTAAGTACATGATATTGCCGGCTCGGTCTCAAATCTCTGCCGCAGTTTGTTATAGTTAATTATATTTGTTTGTTCCAAGGTCAGTTTATTGCATTGAAACTTAAAATATACAAATTCGAGACATTTTGACAGCAAAACACAATAAAACGATGGAATTCAACGATTGTACTATCACCAGAGGAATTGTTTTGAACTTCTCTAATTACACAGGCCAACAAAACAAATTTTTTGAAAACTTTTTTAACTTTAATAGTTGATCTTTATAGATTTTTATGTGTTGAATCTAAATCTGGCCTTATTTTTTTTTGTATCACCCATAGTTTTCCGTAGGTTTCAGGCTCATCAACCATCCTAACTTTTTAAAAATCTGTAACATGTTTGCTACAATAGAAACATACTCTGGGTCTTTTTCATTTCCCAAGAACTTTGTAACGACTTGCTTGAATGATACCCATGCTTCTTTCTTATTTAAGGTCATTGTGGATTCAAAGTTAACATCAAACATAATTTTTCTAATGTCAGGTCCGACAAAGACGCCTTTTTTTAGTTTAGCTACTGAAAGGCGTGGAAACTTTTGGCAGAGATACTTGAAACATGGTCCATCTTTAGGCAAAGCCCTTAAAAATTGTTTCATGAGGCCTAACTTTATATGTAGGTCTTCCTTTTTCAGGAAGACTGAAAACAGTTCAATTCTTTAAAAATCGCTTAATTAAATAAATTTAACTAAAAAATGTGAAACAATTGTGGGTGATATAGCTTTTTTAATATCTTATTTGGATTCAGCATCCTAAAAACTATAGGAATAAGGTATTTTCAGTACAAAAGTTTTTTCATCGTTGGCCTGTGTTATTATAAGTATACCATATAAGGTTATAAATATTTGTCATCTTTCTCATACTGATATTTCTGTGTTAATAAAGTAGTAAAATTATTGTAAAACAAATGATTTTACAACATATGACAGAGCCACAAACTAAGCTTGATAAATAAGGTCATTGATCCCTTTCAGATCGGACATAAGCTAGCTGTATTGTGTGCCTCCAAACTCCAGGGAGAGACGGGAGATGACCACAGCAGAAGAAGCAGCTCCGAACCTTATTGTTCCCGCCGGAGGCAGCTGTTCAGGCAAAGCCCAATATACCGGCTGGCATAACTTATATTCTCTCTTGCACCACCTGCCTCCGCGAATAGCCCTCTATCTCAAGCATCTTATTCCTTTTATTCCGCCTTTAGTCGAAAGCTCTTCTCTTACAGGTTTAACTTTATTCATCCAACTTGGTTCAGCAGCCGACTTCTACTTAACAACTTTTTTTTTTTTTTTAAAAAGAAGAAGTGCGAAAATAGAGTTAAAAAGTAGAATCTTACTTAAACTCTGTTGAGACTCCTATTAAAAGAACAGTTAACTTAGATTTTTTTCTTTTGAATATGGCTTCTAAGTATTTCAGAGAAGAAATGATATTCAAGATCATGGTGTCAAGAAATACCTACAAAGGCAGCAACACAATAAAATAATTCTATAAAATAACTACATTATAACCTAATTCGATTATTCCATTCAATGTAAAATATCATTGTACAATTTTTACCCATACAACACATTTTTTTTTTTTTTTTTGCGCTTTTCTTTTCAATCCCCTACTAAACGAAAGAAAAACGCTATGCAGAGAGATAATCTGGTTTTCTGTTATTATTGATGTTCTGGCGAATATCAATAATCTCCCACATTTAAGAGAAATAAATAAGTGAAGCTATGAAATCACAAAAACTATTAAAAAAAATTAAATCATAGCAAAATAAATTAACAAAAATTAAAAAAAAAAAAAAAAAAACTTACACACAGGCATACGTTTGTATAATATTTGCACTTAGCCTAATTCACTCTAAACAACCTTGTCCCTACATTCTCAAAAGGCGAAAGTGAACTCCCTCTCAACCACGACACTGATTCTGAATGCCAATGGAGGTTGAGTGAGAGCGCTATAGCCTGCAGACACTCAGAATTTGATTGAAAAAGCTGGTAATAGCCAGAAATTCAATATAGAAAGATTATCACATATAACATGTTCCTCCCTTTAAATTCTAGAATGTTTAGAATAAACTTGAAAACGTTGAAGCGTATTGCCGATTTAGTAATCTACCGGATTATTTCTTCGGGGACTCTAGCTCAGGATTATTTATTGTTTATCAATGTTCAGAAAAGAATAGAAGGATTAAATAAACATCTTATAAAGAGAGGTTTTAAGACTTAGCAGATTTAAAAAGAAATTTTTTTATTATAATATCGCCACATTATACTTGCAAATCGCTCTTTCAGGATGAAAGAGGCACAACTCAAAAAGTATTTTTTTTTTAGACGAACAAAACAACGAACCATGTGATACATCAATGATTATTTTATTACACATTACCTTTGACATCCTGATGGAACATTTTGTCTTGTGGAGAAACCATCCTGTGAACAGTCCCGCAATGTAAGGCCCTATCCTGGTCCAGGGTTTGTCGTACAGCTGATCGAACAAGATAAAAGGTTCTTGCACGCTGAGAGAGGAAGAAAATATAAGGATTAATCCAATATAATTTTTTATAACGTACATGTCGTTAACTTGTATCATACTAAACCACTTACCTGACAACGTGATCGTAGTGCAGAGAAATCACGGCGCACGTGACGCAGGAACTTATTAAAATCATCACCAAAGAGGAAGCAGCTATCCTGAAAAATCTTTTAAAAAAAATAAATAAAATAACTTCAATCATCATGAATAATAAAAAGAGTAAATCAGTTATTATATTAAATTTTAACAGGATGCCATCTACATGAATGCTAAATATTTAGACTTATTTAGCAAAAAAGTCAATCAAATCAAAAAAAAAATTTCAGATAATTTATTTTTTATTGTATTAATTTATTTTATTGTTTATAAATACAGATAAGTATAATCAAGATTATAATGTTTGTTTCTTAACAAATAGAAATTTTAAATTGTGACAGAAAATATTGTATGAATAGGAAGGAAATCCTGAAACGTTTAGAAAAAAAAATAGGTTAAAACATTTGATGCCTTTGTTTGCAGCATATGTCTATTAAAATAGTTTCATAGCTGTCTGTAGGTTTCGCTTTGAAAGCCAAATTTTATATTGAATCATATCATACATAACCACTCCTTATCTTCTTGAAAAATCTTACTCTCTTCAGGTATTATAGTGTAGAAAATGACGTCTATAACAAACAAGTTTATTGAAACAGGACCAAACAACAAACGACATTTCGAAATACCACAACAACAAACATCGATTAGTTTTGTGGTCAGTCGGATAACCAAAATCCATCGGTCTCTCTCCCATCACTTATTATCCATGTTAGTGCACAGTATCGGACAAACCGATGTAATAACTAGTCTTCCGCCCCCTTCAAGTTTATCTGCAGCGTATTGCTAACCCAATATACTCGTTCCCAACAACCAATTCAGTTCCTATCTGAATCACATGGTAGTCTATTTCTATCTAGTTGCAGGTTACATGACAGACACCAAAAAATATGGTCCCATAACACTTAACTCTTTTGGTGTTGAATAACAGTTGACGAGCTCAACTCCCAACGTAGCTGCCTCAGTTCTTTAATCATTTTAATGCCAGAGCCTATTTCATGCTTTTTTTTTTTCCTGTGGCCATCAGTAAAGTTAAAACACCGAAAAAATAATCAAAATTTTTATTTCGTTCCAAACAGGTGCGACCTTGGCCAAAGTAGATAATTTCCTCCTCTATGTTCGAGATCGCAAATATTGCGAACAATAAAGAATTGTACACCAATTGGTAACAAATTGCATTTAACCAATACTTTTTGAATAATTTGTACTCAATAGAGTAAAACTTTATTTGAAATTAACTTTTAATGATAAATTAGCAGAAATTCAATTATAATAATTTAGAATTTTAAGTTTTATTTGTTAAAGGTATGTAACAATTTGTTAAAACTATGTAACAAACATTCCTTCAGTCATGGAATCGTCTGTGTTATGCTTTTCAACGCAATAAATAAAATGTCTCATAGATAAAAAACAATAAGTATAGGTAAAAACTACACCAGTAAATATGCGCAAAATTAATATAATCATTTAATTAATACTGGAAGATTTAATTGTAATGTCTTTAATATAAGTAGAGAAAAATACATTAAAACATAAAACATAAATGTGAACATTGACTAATAAGACTGAACCTTGAAGATGAGAAAAATGGCCATGAAACGTTGGTTCTGATGCAGAAAACTTAGTAAAGTAATAAAGAAGAAATTTTTTTCACTATTACTTTAAAGCGCAAAATTAAAGTTAACCCTCCGAGCACCAGGTGAAGAAATTAATACTAAATACCGGGTTGGGTACTTATGCGTCCCACTTAATTTTTTGATGATTTTTGCTAGTAGTCTTTATTCCTGTAAAAATTTTAAGGAAATTAATTAAATGAAATCTTACCTACAATTTTACAGATGTAAAATACAAAGTGGGATCCGGATCTTCAACCATAAGTGTTTATGAAAAAAAAAAAAAATCTTCCTAAATTGTATCCTGTAATTTTCCCAAATCAACAACCTGAATTCATAGAATTCATTACACAGATAGTAAAAGGAAAAATGCAATATAATTTCATAAATGTACCCTCGGTTTTATGGAATATAAAAAAATCCATGGGGTCCGAGCGGACCTGAAGAGTGTTGAATAAAAATAAAAGGTTACTTAACCGTTCCATCGATTTTAAGGGGAAAGGACAATTTATTTTCTGATAGGGAAGGCTTTATCAACAAAACAGTGTTTGAAAGTGTTGCAACACCGGCCGCAGACTTTACAAGATCGCAACTGTTAAGTTGTCGCCAATGAAAGATGCGTAATTAATTCAGCATCGAATTAATTAATTAATTATCTATTAATCATAATTAATTTAATTGATCCAAAACGCAATCTTGATATCTTTATCCACAATGGTTTACTGTTCTTGTTTGTGCCATTTACTAGTACGAAAAAGCTAAATGCAAAAATAGTAAAAATTAAAAAATAAAATTAAGAGAATAATAATTTTGGAATACCTCGATGATAACAGCAATAATAATGTCCCCAACAAGTAAAACTGGGTATCATTTGCTAAATACCAACTCCAAAGCATGCACTGGAACATTTAAGAAAGTGATCAGTTAAAGACTGTATGCTACCAAAATTTTGAAAAATATTGTTAAATTTTTGAGGCATATGGCCATTACCATTTCGCTCCTCGGGTAAAGGCTGTTGATGTAAAGCATGTTCCTCCACCAATACATGTCGCAGTTGACGTTGTCTAAGCTGATCGGCTCGAAGACGGAGTTGTTCTTTAGCCACTTCATGGCTAGACCAGCGCAGCCCAGGACGAACATGTAAGCCGGGGTCAGTCTTCGGATCAAGGGTAATAATTACACATCAATTTTTTTTTAATTAATAAATTATACCATTATTTCATATAATCTTGAATGACCTGATAAATCTGTATCCTAGGAATGTGAAAAACTTCACCATGATATTCTTGAACTCGATAGACAAAGGTTTTAAAGCTCGTGGAGTTCTGAGGGCTGCTTCACCTTCGGGCTTAGCAGAGCTTTTGAAGAACAGATAGGCAACTAGTAAACCACTGGAAAAAAAAATTTACATTTTAAAAACAATATTTCAACCAAATTGCAATTTTATCACTTATCACTTAGTAATTGGAAAAAAAAAATTGTTTTCCGAGATTATTTTTTATATGTTACATCCTGTGCATAGTCATTATATTGGTCATGCAATCGTCAGAATAATGTCCTATTGGTAGTATGTAAGTATGGTGATGCAGGTAAAGTTCTATACTTTCCATATTCGTGTCATTATAAAGGATTCAATTTGTTATTGCATAGGATGAAAATGTATAGATTCGAATAATAAATTTTAAACTATATTTTTATAATTAGATTTTTAATTATTTATTAGCACTTATTGCATATTTATGTGTAATGTGCATTGATAAATCACTCCATAGGGCTTGTAAAGTATCGCGAAAACTTATTTTGTGAAGGAGACTAAACACAGCGCTGTGAAGTTAAGTCACAAGCTCTGCCCAATGTGTTTTAATCATAATTAATCCATTATCTTCCATTAATTGAACTAAATTAATTTATTAAATTTTATTAAATGCAAATAGGAAAATTTTGTATACTGAATCAAATTAATAAGTTTTACTATATTAATCATTACTTTTATAAAATCCTATTATGACTATAATTATAAAATACTTTCTCTGATAAGAACATCTGATTTTCTGAATAAATATGTATGTATTCCAAATAAACTTTTAGGGATTCCTTAATCATCAAGTTTATAACTATGATAAAGCTATAACACTACTAACAGCCTTTAAAAAATTCCAAAGGAATGTCTGAAAAAGTTAAAAAGTACCCAATATGTAATTACGGTATCGAATAGTTCAGTTGGTACTACTGTTTATCTTCCGATAATATTTATGGATATGTAAACTCTGCTTTCGATACTGTATGGAAAACAAATATGGGATCGAATGTGAAAGTTCCTGATGCTGAGATTGTAAGTTTATTTAATAAAGCATGTTGAAGTTTCATTGAGTTTTTAAGTACCATATTGATAACTTTAAGCGATGTCATGGCAAATGATTCTGTTTCTTGAGTTTCCAGTCGAGTTATAATGCAGAGCCTCAGTAAGTAGCAACTTAAAAATCCAAATTACTTGTATAAAAAAATACATCTAATAGTTTGGATGTTATCAATTTAATACATTAACTTACCTTATGAAGAAAAATGAATCTACAGAGAAGGTAGCGTTCGCAACGGTTTGAAACATGAAGTTCTGTTCAGTCAACGTCCTCAAATTTTTGTTTTCTGAAAGACAAAAAGTAAAAAAAAAAAAAATTAATTATTTAAAATATAATAAATGGATAGTATCAGAAAGGTTTTTATTTCTCCTAAGTATTTAGAAATATATCATATCGAACAACAAAATATGAAGCTTTTAGGTTACTGATTGTTTCTATATTAATATAAATAAATATATAATATACCTGAAATGTGTATTAAGTTAAATTACATTTATTGTGGAAGTAATAAAAGCATAATAGGTATAATTAATTATAAATCGATCGTAATGTCACTTTTCTATTACAGAATAATATCCATACCCATAATATCCATTAAAATATTATTTAATGTGTGAAATATTAAATAACATTTCAAAAGAACTAAAAAAATTGAAATAATAAATAAAGAAACCAAAAGATTAATGTTACATTTATTAACTATGTTACTTATTATTATCTTTATTATATATTGTGTTTTTAAATATATTATTATAATGAAAAACTTTTATAAAAATTTCATTTAAAAATGACCTGTAAGATCAGACATGTTTTCTGTTTTGTTTTTTTGTTTTTTTGCACATATATATATATATATATATATATATATATATATATATATATATATATATATATATATATATATATATATGTATGTATATTATTTTTAAGGGACTTAGTCCAAGAATAAAATTTAATTTTCTATTCTAATCTATTTTCTATATTTATAAACGTCATATGTCCAAACTTGGATAAAAAAAAAATAAAAAAACACAAAACGGATATATTACAGAAATTAAGCTAAATAGGGAGATATGTTAAAAGTGTAAACAAACCTTTTCTAAGAAGAAATTATCCGCGGATTGTTTTCTATCTTAGGGTAAGGATATAACAATTAAGACTTATATATTTTAGTTTTCTCTACAGTTCAAAAAATATTGTGGTTTAAGATTTAAAGATATTTGAATATCTTGATAGCCGTTAATTTTTATTAAAAAATTAACGGCTATCAAGATATTCAAATACACGCGTTAGATAATATTTAAATTCATAAAATAACTCAAAATGAAAATGGATATATTTGCGACCAAATACGATATTTAATTTTTTTAAATAACTTTTGCTGTCGACCCAATTTCTTGGTAACGAATATTTTTGTAATGAGGCAAATTTAACTCCACAGATGTGAATAACGAAATTTAGTTCATAAATTACTAGTTACCACTGGTAGTACACATAAATCAAGATTTGAGTACTAAAACTCAGGCTGAATCCTTAAATCCAGTATGCGAGAAGCTCACACTCATCGATCTAAGTTTACCAACTGTGTTCTCGAAAAGTTGTTTGTTTACTAAAATATAGTAGTTACCAGAAGCAATCGCTTCCACAGTATTATATTGTCTAAATTTCGGAGGAACAATATGATAAAAGTTATTTAACACGTAAATCTTCTTATTTATAAATTATTAAGAAGTATTAAATACAATAAAATGACGGGGCTCCAAAACATTTTTAAAAAGCCTTACGTATGGGTCATTTTCAAAATGTATGCAACATTGCAGTCCATAGGTTACACTTTATTTTTAAGTTTTTGTACATCATTTTAAGAGATGATTTTAAGGTCTACAGATAAAGGAAGAGTAATTATAACAAATTGGCTTAAGATAACTAAATTCTAACATTCAAGTTAAGCAGTAAAAAATATGTATATTTTGTTGAAGTTATATCCTTTTTCCTGTCCTTGACTAGGCTGAAACGTCTTTAATTACTTTTGTATAAATAAATAAATTTATTTAAAGATTAATAATGTAATATGCTACTAGAAAAACTAGTAAAACAGAGTTATGCAAAATATATCGTATACATTTTTTTTACAATGCCATTTTATCAAGTTTTAGAACTGTTCAAAAAATCTGTCATGAATGTCATTTCCGGAATGTTATCTGGGTTAGAAAGGAATTAACAGGAACCTTTTTTCTGTTAGGATGTATAGTAGTAGCAATTTTTTTTTTACAGTTTACAGTTACATATATGCTTTTCACGTCAAGCTTAATTGTAATGAAAAGTTTGTATACCAGAATAAGTGTCACTAATGTAATGAGTGCTACCCTAATAATTTACTTGAAATGCAACGTTCTACACATTCCTTCAATTTAGTTTCCTAGTGCACGGTATTCTTACTCAGAAAGCTTAATCTCAAAATTCCAAACCACATTATTAACCTATAAAATGTGGAATCCCAATTTGTCAGAAATGTTACCAGTCATGGGTGTTACTTCAAATGAAGAGAACCCTAATGAACCTCCTTAAGAAGCGGTAGGGTGTCAAAATTAAGATATTTCTACTAAATCTGTAGCCTACAGGCGTTCGGAAATGCAATTTACATAAATAAATAGAAACAAAATAAATACGAGTTTATTCATTTTTCTTGCTCAATGATCTCACAAGCTATATTTTTTTATTTTAGTTTATATAGACCCTTTCCAATTTTTAAACCTCCATAACATATTTATACATCTATTCATAATAGATACAACAATTGTTTTATTATATATATATATATATATATATATATATATATATATATATATATATATATATATATATATATATATATAAGTATATATTTGGATTTGGCGTAAAAATATGTCTTTAACTCGGAGACTTAAACTAGAATGTAATAATTCAATTTTACCAAAATGCGCACCTAATAATTTGAGGCAAGCTGTGGTATTTCGTAAAAATTATTTATAAACCGATTTAATATTAATGAAAAATTGATATGAACTGAAAATAAAATTGCATTTATTTCGAAAATTACCCTATAATAACTTATTAATCCTTCTTAGAAAAAGACACGCTAAGCGAAATAATCATATTTAATCCAATATTGATTATGAAACTAATAATTAAATAACAACGCCAATTCTAATAATTTTAGGTTTACTAGAAAAACCCTTGTATAAAAAAAAACCCTTGTATCCGGGGAGGAAAAAGAACAGCCAAAGATGGTCCCTCAACCTTATGTTTGTATTTCAACCCTTCTCAATCGCCTACTTTTATTGACAACCGTTTGGCCTACCGATATTGTAATGTAACATAATTCAGGTGTGGGGAATTGGGTAGAGGGTTTATCCAATCAATGATTCAAATTTATTTTATATAATTAAATACATAAAAGTCTTAAAAAAAATACATAAATATATATATATATATATATATATATATATATATATATATATATATATATATATATATATATATATATATATATATAAATACATAACACATAAAAAAATAAAATAAAGTAAACATCAAGATATCCAAGGTCATGATTAAAATTGTTGGTGCGGAAGAGTGATATATGTAAATAGAAATATTTGCAGTGGGAAATTTTCTTTTTGAAATAAGATTTATTTCAAAAAGAAAATTTACTTTAATGTCTATTACTAACTAAAAATATATTAGCTGGGAAATTGTTGAAAACATGCAAAATCTATTGAAATAAATTTAATTGGATCAATATAAAATAAAAAATAGATGATAAAGATTAGTATTTTTTTTTTATCTCTTCCAATACGCACTTCTAAATTATTACCTGATCTTGGATGGCCACTAATCACCAAACTAGCAATTACTTTCCTCAGACTTAGATGAAACCTGGAAGAGTACGTTAGGAGCTGAGTTGGTGGAGGAGTTGGCAGAGGCATAACTTTAAGTAGTTAATGGCCAGCAACTTATTTAAAGGATTTATTACTTCTAAACTTTCATGTATTTCCGAACACAATGTTATACTTATTTACAATGCTAGCCATCTCACAATAATAGTTCAAAATCATGAACCAAGTAATGCTTCCGTATAACTATTACGTGAGGTGTCGAGTTCTAAAACCAATCAAGTCAACTTTTGTAAATTTTTCTAAGCTGCCCGATAAACGCCATGGATCGGTGTATGTTACATTATTTTTTTCCACTGTCACTGAGATAACTGTCAATACATAGTAATAAAAAAAAATGTCAAGAAAAAAAAATTTAATGTAGGTGGCACTTTAGCACTAGAATTTGCTCACATGTTGGATAGATCTTAGGATTCTGAGATCCCTCCGATTCCACATATAGCTATTTAGTTCGCTTTCTAAAGGGAAGGGGGAAGCCTGAAGATTAGCTTTACAAATCGCGAACTAAGCGATTTTTCCGATTTTGAAACTTTGACGTTCTGTAATCTTTTTTCAATAGTCTCGCCTCATGCTCGTGTTTGTGGAGTTATTATGCTCAAAGTGGAGATAACAAGATATTTTTCCTAGCCTAAATGCAGAAGTATACAATTTAAATAATACTTTTTTGCAAAATTATCACGCGAAATGTTGGGATCTTGTGATCGTGTACATCTAGCGTAACTACCATCTCGATAGTTGCTAAGGAGAACCAGCTAACACATCTCCCATATAACTTGTTCGGACATTACATAGCGGAATCTGTTTAGAACTTCATCTACACCAACTGATATAAATAATTCCATCAAGGTTCTCTTCTTTGTCTTGACGTGATGGAGTATAATAATGTATTTTATGACTCATCAAACAATCAGTCCATTAGCGAAAGTCCCTCCTATCTTGCTCAATAGCACTGGATTTGCTGAACTCCTTATTGTATTTGATGATGTGGTTTATGGAATTCTCATTGCCTTGATATAATTGTATTTTTAGATGAATTTTATGATTACTCAACGAATCTCAGCCAGAAAGGGTCATTAATCCCTCAAATCTCACTACACAACTACAGTGTGTTGGTCACCCATCCTTTTCCATTATACTAATGATAATGTTGCTACTTCCAGTAATCAACAATCATCGCTGATCCGATATGTCATCAGGGTATTTGAGGGTGTGTCGATGATATCGAAATCTTTTGTCTTTGAATCTTGGCATTTTTACTTCCTAAGAAGAGGTACCAGATCAGATGTGATTGCGTCATTGTCATGAAATGAAGAGTAGAATTCATAAAAAACATATTTGACTCAAATCTTCAAATTCTTTCGTCTTTGATTAAAGCTACATTGAATCCACTTAGAGTTCTATTTCAGAATCCAGTGGTCCCAACGATTTACCTGATTTGACTTCTGCATTGAATTCGGTCTGAGTGCCTCTAGTTGTGGTTTTAGAAAATTCCCATGCGTTATGTCGTAACTAATGGTAAATAATTCAGCGCATTCCTTGAAAAAATTCAAAGCCCACAGTTTCAAATGGACTGAGAATAACTAATTTTTTTTTTGTTGTTTTGACATTTTTTGCACCATGTCGTCTAGATCACAATCGAAAATATCATTCGTTAAATATCATTAAATCCTTATGACTATAGTTTTATTGCTAACAAATAAGGAATAATTTTATAAATAAAATCAAATGACTTATCTCTCTTATAATGTCTTTTCTCACAAAATAAAACAAAAATAAAATTATATAGCTTAATGTTACCGGCAATTGCGAAGATTTGCAAGTAAGTATGGACCATGATGACCCAAGCCAAACTTAAGAACCTCAGACCATGGACGCAAGTAAGAGAATCTTTCGGTGGAGCTCCGCAGTCCAAAATCTTCCGTCCGTTGGTTAGGATTGAGAAGCTGAGGAACATCTCGCCCATTCTGCCCATACCTGCAACGAGCATGTGCAATGAAAATACAATTTTAAAATAATTAATCATCATTATAATTTTCTTATGTACAAATGTATACAATAGTTCGACTTCAGGTATGATAAAACAAATTATATAGCCATAATTATATAAAAAAGTAAAATAACAGTTTGGTTCAATGAATATTTAGGAACTTTTTTTTTCAAAATTTCTTTTCTTATGAAAAGTCTTGAACTGTAATTTTACTCCATAAAAGTATTTTAAGGAGTATAAATCTTTTCTATAAAACGGATGTCCTGATAAATTCATTTGTTATGGGGCTCACTTTTGGTTTGTGTTTAACTAAAAACTGTACCAATTCAACCCTTGAAGGGTCTTGGATTCAGTACTTGGTAAGGACCGTACTGTTTCTAAGTCGACGGTTGTGTAAGGAGGTGATTTGGCCGAGATCACGCTCAACCGCCATGTTTTTCCTCCAATTAAGGATTTACAACGATTTACCCTCGGTGTGCCCTAGGAGGGTCTTCCGACCCCACAGGGTTGATCAACGGCTGATAACAGAATAAATAATTATGTGCCACACTCGGTCTCTAACCCGGAACCGGGAGCATTGTGACGCAGTGCCTTACCGCTGAGCTACTCCGATCCGTGTTTAGCTAAAACCCTAAAAAAATAATTATATTACATCTTATATGCAAACGCTTATCTTTAAATAATTGCTGCCAAAGTGTTGGCGATAGGAACTATGATAAAATATAGTTTTAATGCATTTAAATTGTTGTAAAGAACTATAGGATGTAACAAAGGTAAGGACTTGGATTTCCTGCTGTTCTTTACGGGAAACGATGTTTCTTAAGCTGAAGAAAGCAACGCGCAAAATATATTTGAAAATAGAGTATTGCGCAAGATACTTAGCCTAAAGAAAGATGAATCCAATGGAGAATTTAGTAAGCTAAACAAGGCAGCATTGCGGATCATGTGCCCAGTTAATACGAGTATAATTGAATTAATTGCATTGTGGCAGTTGAAATTGGCAAGCAAAGTTCTTTGGCTTGGTAATGAAAAGTTGATTAACGTTAAAGCTACGGAAAAAGGTCTGAGTTGTAGATGGGAAGATAGCGTTAAATTTGACGTTGGGTACGGCAGAAGGAGCTGCGATATATAAAATACGATTTGGGGTTATATCAGCATAGAGTACAGTATGCCTTTAACTATTATTATTATAGTTGGACAAAGGGTAAGAAAAAACATTTATATAGAAAAAACAAGAAGAAAATAAAAAAATAGAAAAAATAAATAAATAAGTATTTATACTTATTTACTGTGCCAAAATTGCATCATGTTTTTGAAAGTAAATATCTTATACGATATATGTAAATAAGTTTTACATAATATATTATATATATATATATATATATATATATATATATATATATATATATATAATTTATTTTTTTTTTTCGTTACATATATTTTTATTTGTTTTTATTTATTACTTTTTTTTTCAATTTATCACTTAAATTTTGTTAAAATTAAATGATTATGTAGACTAAAAAACATGTAGATGAATATGTAATCATTCATCTAGCATGCCTTGTATATTGTCAAGGCATGGAGCTTGTATATTTAATAAATGGCCATTATGTGAGCTTACCATATAAGGAAAAGATAAAATATATATAAATACATAGAATATATATATATATATATATATATATATATATATATATATTATAGTATTATAGTATAATATATATTATATATTATATATATATATATATATATATATATATATATATATATATATATATATATTCTATGTATTTATATATATTTTATCTTTTCCTTATATGGTAACCTCACATAATGGCCATTTATTAAATATACAAGCTCCATGCCTTGACAATATACAAGGCATGCTAGATGAATGATTACATATTCATCTACATGTTTTTTAGTCTACATAATCATTTAATTTTAACAAAATTTAAGTGATAAATTGAAAAAAAAAGTAATAAATAAAAATAAATAAAAATATATGTAACGAAAAAAAACTAAATTATATATATATATATATATATATATATATATATATATATATATATATATATAAATAACGTATATATATATATATATATATATATATATATATATATATATATATATATATATATACACACACAGACACACACACACCATAACCAATGCCTGATTTATTTGGATACCAAATAGTCTATATAAATTCACCTAAGAAATTGGTCATAGACTAAAGTTTACGAGAATTTCTTTAATATTTGGAAGCAGTTCTGGACATAATTTCGCTGGCAACGTTATCTAAAAAAAACGGTATCGTAAGCATTCGAGCAATATATACAAAAAAAAAAACCAGTTGCCTTTTCACGACTTAAGTATTTGAACATAAACATTCGCAACTTGAAATAAAAATTATTTCCCAAAATGCCACTGAGAAATACAGAATGAGAATTCCAAGCAGTTATTAACAAAAAATGGTCAGTTGTCTCACCGGCATTGCAGAAATGCGCGGCCACATTGGAATAGTACCATATCGTGTAATAATTGCGGTTTAAATTGCATAAATACGCAATGGCCTTCTCGATTGTAAGTTGAGGGATAGAGCCTGAAAAACTGTTATGTAAGAACTTAACCACTGTTACCTAAATATTTGCACGCTGTGACTGGTTGCATAAGTCCGTTCGTCTTCCACCCAGTTTAACATTATGTCACAGTAGGATATCCAATCAAGGAATGGGTTCGACTATGTTCCTGAATGTAGGAAGAATAGTAAGTGATGGACTGCTGGAATAAAAGATAATCCTTCTTCAAGAGTGGAGATATAATCAACTTTCAAAAAAAGAAAATACCGAAAGAAGAAGTTAGGGATAGTAAAAATAAAACTGATCCAAATTTCTTAAGCCCTTTTTTTATTTTGTTTATTTGGTGTCATTACGCCCATATGTACTCTAGCTAAGGCAGGGAAGACGGGTTATCCTAAAGATTACCGGCCTATTGTGGTTAGAGTAGAAACATCAAGATATATTGTAAGGGCTTTTTAAACCACCAGATATTTACACTTATAATTAATTTCAATTTCATTCTTTTTATCTACCTTTATTAAAATTTAATTCTAGGTATGAAAAACACCAAAAAGTTTTTCTGAAAAATGTTTGGGGTGAAGAGTATAATTCAAAAGTTTTAATGACGAGTTTAAAATTTCCATTTTAAATAAAATTAATAAAGAAGTATTTGTTTAATAAATTTATGATCTTACGTAGGAATCCATATATAGATAGATAAATAAAAAGTGAATTTGTGAATAAAAAAAAATAAATTTTCATCCTCTATCTTAACACAGACAAAATAATCCCTGACATGCTTTTTTCAGAATAGTATACAAAACATAGTGCACAAACATGCTCTAGTTAATAATGTCTAAATGAAATACATTATACATTGAATAAATAACAAAAAAACAATCAATTTATGTTTAATCGACTTGTTTTGTAATTTTGGTTTACATATAGCAGAAGAGTAATATACATTATATTTTCAAATCAAAAATATTCTGTACCAATTAGCAGACAGGCGGTAGGTGAACAAACTGTTCCAGTCTTTATCATTCAATGAGTCTACGAGTCCATTGCGGTTTAATAATTTTTTTTTTAAATACTCGATATTCTTGTAAAATAGGACAAACAGTATATAATGTAAGACGTAGTGATATAAATCCCCAATTACATTCGAATTACTGAGAGCGCACAATCTTTGTTGACCACTTCTCATTAAACTAATGTTAAGATAAACTAGTTGTCTTCGAAACTTAAAAATAACCTATTTAAGTCACTGTTTAAATCTCTACAAAACTCATGAAAATTAGGCACGCTTAGAGACATACAAAAGGTACTGTTGAGTAACAAGTGCCGAGTATTTTATTCGAATACTCTCGCTAGCCGAGAGTATCTAAGACAACTAGGGATAAATGGTGAAGACCAGTCTTCCCTACCATTTCCATCCCTAGTCGTGTCTAATTTCTATATTATATATATATATATATATATATATATATATATATATATATATATATATAAAAGTAGAGATACTGGGTACGTTAAGAGTATAATGAAGTAAATCTATCTATATCCACCTGGGGTGACTGCCAACTAACCTTAAGTATTTATATCCCAAAAGTTGCAATTTGTATATATGTAATATATATAATATCAGTGATGTAGTTAAAAAAAAAGCGCTGAGATCTCCTGGAGTCCTGCTTTGTCCTCAAAGAAACAAGCTTAGGTCGGAATTCCCCAGGCTGAATATAAACATTGAAAATTAGGCTGGATGTGTTTTATTTCACTTTTTATAATTTAAGTTTAATTTTCTTTATTTTGTTTGTTTATATTTAACTATATTAATATTCACAACTAGTATACCTACTCCTACATTTTATTTCTTACTATTATTTCATAAAATTATGAAGAAAATTGGTTACTTTTCCTAATTATAAATATAGATGGTTACTTGGATCACTATTAAACCTAGCCATTAAATGAGGCAGATTGTTTTGGGCAGATTTTATTGGGCAATAAAAAATAGTATAACTCTCAAGAATATTTGGATAAGATAGAAAGTAATTTTTGCATGATCTATAATTCGTTATTTAATTGTTGAATCTGATAATATGGTTGAAAAATGTAATTATTTACTTAATAAGTTACTTGCATAGTCCTTGTTTTTTATCTTCAGAATTTCCATCGATTGCCACAGACCGTCTATTAAAGGCCTGCGTAAACCCCTTATTAAAATACGAATCCACCAATTATGAAGCAGAAATAAGCCGAAAACCGCCAACAATGACATTCGACATGAAATAGGATATTAAACTATGGTTCCATTAATGAAATAGCCCGCCTGCTTCCAAGAGGAGATGGGGGTGGAGGTCAGGTGAAGACTTTAATTAGAAGGTTGATAACAGATTATACAAGGGCTGTCTCATAAGTGTAATTGCAGACCCGGTGAAGTAATGTCATGCCATTATGTCTTTTGGAAACCGGGACGCATAACTCCGTCACACTTATAATTAAACATATTCTAGGTCACTAAAGACGGGCATTTTAAAATATATTTATGTACGTTTAGATACCTAAAATTTCTAAACGGAAGCATTATTCATTTATAGACTAGTAAATTACAGTTAAGGTTTGCAAAAAACCAACAACAAAAAACTTTTTTTTTTTTTAAATATTTGTTTATTGTTTAAAAAAAGGACAAAATATAATTTATGGATGTATGGATGAAGCAAGGAGAGTTGAATGTACCTGATTTGTAAACCCTAAATTGTAATATAATATACGATGAAGATGAGGTACTCACACCGAAACGTTGCATAACAGTTAATTAAAAAAAAAAATTAAAAAATTGGAAGATTTCACTAATTCCCAAGAATTTATTTTAATCTTCCTGTTGTATTACCAAATTTTGAAACCATTTTATATATTGGTTATCTTAGATCATTTTGAAATTAATATTAACGGTTTCACAAAGAATAATAGGTTCTTAACGATATAGAAAATCTTAAAGAAAATGAGATTCCGATATAACGTACGTATTAGTTGTATTAATTAGATCCCTATAGTGTTAGAAATAATTATAGAAATAATAATTTAAAAAAAAAAAAAATTAACCTATCTTGATCGAATGCTTCATTCAGCTATATCGAGAACTCAGCTGCAAATACCAATTATTCTAATGGCAATAATATCAAATAGATATGACAGCTCAGTGGGTATGACACACGACTCTTTATATCATAGTCGGGTTCGAGCCCGACTGTGGTAGATAATTAATTATTCAGTTATATCAAATGTTATATCAGCCGCGGGCCGACCCTTGGGACACATCCAGCTTCTATAAAGTGGTTACCCTTAATTGGAGGAAAACCTGGCAGTTGAGCGTGATCCTAGCCAAATCACCTCCTTGTACAACCGTTGGTCAAGAAAAGGCACGTCTTTATTGAACATAAGACCCTCCATGGGTTTCAGGAGATACAGGTTTTTAAATAATATTTAATAGTGACCTTAAGATATGCTGCAAATGGAGTAAGTATTCTTGATTTTCTTTTGAAGCATTAGCTGCAAGTCTTCCTCGAGATGAATAAATAATATATACTACAGAGTATAAGTACCATCCTTTAAAATTATACATATTACACTATATAATATACACTTATGTACTATAAGGAGAATAAATACTATACAAAACAGTATTTATTCACCTTAGGTCTTCTTTAGACTTCAACTCCTAATATTACTAAAACATTAATAAATAAGATTTTTCGATACACAATTTTAATTTAGGCTTAATAAGAAGATTAGACGTTATTAAAACTCATTTTCTTGAGCAAATATTTCTTATTTCTAGTAGTTAATTGAGATATAATTTAATTATATATATTTATACAGTTCCTTGTACTTTTTGTTTTTCTTCCTGATTTGTTCACATATAAGTATTTATTTGTGTTTTATCAAGATTTGCCTAATTTCTGTTCTTTTAAATATTTTTTAAGATTGTAATATATTTTTTTTTGTGATTTTCCTCTCTATGTTTTTATAGAGATTTAAAAAATTTCAGTTTTATACTGATTTTATTCTGTTTATTATAGTTTTATTTTTAATTATTATCACCATGAATACATACATATCTGTAAATCTATATATATTTGCATAAAATTTGCATCTAACAATAATTTGCACCTATACCACATTTATAACTTGTATATACGAGTATATATATCTATCTATAATTTGTTTCTAATTTTTTTGTATCTATAATTGTATATACAAATAATTATATAGTGTTATGCATATAATATGCTTTTTGCATGGTGTACACACAATTTTATTCACAAATAAAATATAATTATAAATATAAAACTACAGATGAGAAAAAATAATTATAAATATAAAACTACAGATGAGAAAAAAATATATATATGTATATATATATATATACATATATACAAAGAGAGGATGTTTTTTCATTTTTTTTTAAGGGAGAAAAAGAGCTTTGAGTTTATAACGAAGTCCTATCGCCAAGTTCAATCAAATGCCTGAGCTATATTTAAAAACTGGTGGGTGGCCTTTGCTGTAATGACATTAAAACTTTATAGGGCTTCAAAGTTAGGGTAATGATCAGGAAATGTTTTTCTTTTATTTTGTTTCTTATTTTAACGTTTTAACTGACTAAAGATAAGATAAATATTTATCTAAATTAACCTAACCATTTTTTTGTATATGTGTGTTTGATAAATGTGCATTAGACTAAATCATTGGGCTTATCGTAACTATATTTTAGTTATAGGTGATAGATAGTTCACTGCGTTGCTAAATCAAGAAATTTATTCCGGGATCAGCCAAGGTCAACATATAGTACTAATGAAAATTAAATAATATGATTTTATTTATTTTTTATAACATAAATTAACGTTTTCCCTAAGCATTGTAAACCATTTTTAGGACTACAACATGTATATGAACTTTATTATATTTAAAGGGAGAAGTTGGTCGGGGGGGTGCGGTCAAAGAATTGCGCTACCATAAGCGAACTTATATATTTTGTGCCGACGTTTCGGCCTAAGTTTTAGGCCATTTTCAGGGCTAAAAGGAAAACAAAATAACAACAATGAAAAAAGAGACAGAGGCAGTACCAGTAACAGTAAAAATGATAAAAAACAGATAATACAAGTAAGATAAAAAGTATGAAGAATAAAAAGAAAAAGATAAAACTAAATTACATACTTACTTACAAACCTTATTATATATGAAAATCTCTGTCAAACCTTTTTAATAGTACAGAATATATTTTTTGGGTAATATTTCTGTAATGCGGTTATCCAATGCCTATGTATAATTCATAAACATGATTTTGTAGTAAAAATACAAACAAAAGGGAGAGAGAAAAAAAGAAAAAAGAATAGTCTACAAACTCACTGTGACAAGGGTCCATTGACTGGATCATCTCTTCATCGGACTTGGACATCTCGTCCTTTTTCATGACAATTTTTCCTTCATTGTTGTTGCTTCTATGCTTTCGGAATTTTTTGGCTCTTCGTTCTAGAATGGCTTCGTAGGCTGTACCTATGGTCATCATGGCGATAAGGATTCCACCAATAGTGCTAAAATTACGACAAAAAAAGTATTCATCATTTTGGTGAAAATAGTTTAGCGCAAAAATAAGAACATAAAAAAAAGGTGTAGATTATTTTTATTATAAAAATAGTAATAATATATAAAATAGCAATTAAAAAGTACATATTTAATGTAATATTAACATCCAATATTATTTATTCTCATATGTGATAAAAGTTGAATATCAATATTGAAAATTAGATGTCATCTAATCTAATCTAGATGTTTGTAAAGAACTATTACAATAATCCTTTAATATCTAGTTCAAATTGTTAGTAAAACAAAAAAAATCAAGTCCAAAACATTAATCGCACTTGGCAGAAAAATTGTTAGGATTAAAAAGATAGTTCGGCAGACGCTTCCTAAATCTACTTAGCCCTCAGATAAAATTAATGTGAATTTGGCAATAGCTGAAGAATTAATTAGACGGTTGGGTTGGAACATAGTGCTGACAACTCTTTTCCTCATAAACTGTCGTGAACCAGATACCTCTAACAGTACCCTTCGTTTATGTGACTGATTTATTATGATCTAAAGCAAAAATACGTGAGCAGCAGAGCTCATTTTCACTCAAATAAAAAATATTAAAATGACGAAGGAGGGAGAAGAAAGTTCAGACCATACTGAATTTCAGCTCATTTCACCTAAAGCTAGAGGACCTCAACAGCTCAAAGATCAAACGCAACAGACTAATAGCCTCCAACTCAATTTGGAGGGGTTATATTCGTGTGCAAATACTTAAAAATCGAAAAACCGCGGGGCGTGGAGGGGAGCTTTGGAGATGCACAAATCTTTATATTTCCATAAATTTTTATATTACCATTTCAATAGTCGATTTTATACGAAGAAAATACGACTAATGATCAAAAGCAAACTATTTGGTTCCTTAAAAGAATAAATTGAATTCCAAAGTGTATGATACCGATACTCAGATCCGCTAAATCAATTGTTGAGACAAAACTTATTTTTTTTTTAAGTAATTATATGAAAGACAGATTTGAGTTTAAACTAACGTGTTTAACAGTTTAACAGTGAACGTGTTTATGCCCGGCAATTTAAAAAAAAAACAGCATGAATATTTGTCCATTGGTCTTGAGTATTGCGGGTACTGTAGTGATCGAGCGCCGTCCTATTTTTAAGTATTTTTTAACCGACTAATTTACTTTATGTACTATCGATGTTCATCAATAACTTCGCCATTCTTAAACCGATTTCTATTATTATTTTTTTAATCAAAAGAGTGTATTCCCTAGGTGGTCCTATATAAATTGTATCAAGATGAAAACTTTTTTTAACGTACATTCACTCATAAATAGGCTATTGGTAAACCGATTTAGGAGATCCTTTTTTTAATAAAAAAGGTTCATCTTGGGGGTGGTTCCCCATACGCTTTTCCAGCATCAATATTTTTAGAGTTATAGTATTTTTTAATTTCTCAAGCATTTGCAATTTACATTTTTTTATATATGAATCGTTGAGAAACCCCAATAAATCACTTTTTGGGGATATTTAAAATTGGACATTTTTTTATTCTGGTTAGATAGACACGTTTTGGGAGCATAGCCCCGTAAGTATGACACATTTTCGCTGTTTTTGTAATGGCTAGTTATCAATTAGTTGAGAATCCCCTTGAGTCAGTGAAGTTAAGTCCGATATGTGAAAGGGATGAATAATCAGAAGCTAACTAATCTAGTCTGAATATTAACAATTATATAAAAAATAAGTACTTTATAATTATCAGTTATTAATTATCAGGGCTACCTTGAACCATTACGCATTGGCCTGGACTGTTTTTTGTTGTTGGACTACTTTTTCTTATAATAAGTAAATTATAAAATAACATTAGTCACCATGTTGGCATAAAATGGTGCTCAAAGGTATAGAAAGTATGAATAAATTTTTAAATGAACTGGTCCTACAAATTTATTGGTAGATCAATACCAATAAAAACCCAATCTTAAACAAATTTTCATTTAAAATTAGAAATACATTGTGTTTGTGTAAAAATTTAAATTTGGTTAAAGCCCCGTTTTTTGCTTGTCCTTTCGGTCTTTTAATAATTCTAAAAAGATATACTCCAAAAACTTGGCAAAGATGACCTTGAAAGAAGCGTTATAATAAAAACATTTCTTGACTTTGGTCCGACTTCTTGGGACGCCTCAGCTTTATGCAGCGTTCATCTGCTTGTATGTGGCATTGAAATTAATGAAAGCTTTATTCATTTACTATTAATTGGAACTTGATTTTAGGTAGTTCGAACCTTCTGATTGCCTTCCGTTCAGAATTTAGATTCCTAGCCTTGATGATTCTTTGGAAATCCAATTCTCGTATTTGATTTTTCATGTCAACTGATGTGATTTTTTTACTTTTGCTGTGCGAGATATTATAGGCTTATCCGTCAAGTAGCAACGTCGTCCTTACCAAGTTCAAAATTTCTGTCATAATTTTCAGCATTGCTATTAGAAACTGGCCAATAAAACTAAGCCATAAGCGACGAAAATATCATCATTCAAGACAGCATATTCTGCTTCAACACAAAATTCATCTGAATCCGCTGATTCATCATCAGACTCCTCCATCAGTCTGGACTTCCTCTGGAGCAACAAACATTTTGTAGGAAGCCATTTCTTGTGAAGAAAAATATATGATTTTATATTCTAAGATTCACTGACACATATAGAAGCCAGCACCCGACTCAAAGAAACGTAAAAACGATACAATAAAAACGTAATTGATAATTTCGAAACTGTAACATAAAAGATAAGGTATGGTCCTTTCCTACCCTATTAAGTAGGTTGTTAGTATTAAATAAATAATAAGCAAGATGGAGCATTCACTAAGATGATGTGAGCATACTAATGACAATACCGATCTGAAAGGAAGATCACATACTTTTAGCACATGTCCTTGTGTACAACTATGCATGCGTAGAACAAAAAGGGTGGTATCACGAGTCGGAATTGACCCAACCTGGTCAACGAGGGTCAATAAGAGGATTTAAGAGTTGAGGCAGCAAAAACGAAAAAATAAAATGTTTTATTCCAATTATGAACTTAATTGATTCTGTTTGTATTTCACCCTTAAATGCAGATTAAATAATTAATTGATAAGGAAAAAGCCTCACGCTCACTTCAATGAATATTTAATTCAGTAGAATGCGAATTAAGCAATAATGCCGGCTATGAACGTTTAAACCTTCATAATAAATTTATTATATGAATAAATGATCCTCAATTGCTTCATTAAACATTCTTAAGGTTGTCCCTTACGTGGCTGTCGTGTGCGCTTTCCTGCCGTATTGGTTGATATATTATTTCTGACAATGGCACTTGCCCTAAACTTTGCCCATCTCTATGCACACACGAGATGATGCACACGAAGTAATAGATCCGTATTAAGGCATACTCACACTTAAGCTAAATTCAGTTATAGAGCAACACCACCGATTATGAATTTTTAGTTTTTTGTTGGGATTGTTTTCTATAGTTTTGCATGTAACAATTTCGATAAAATTAAAAATCATATGAAAAAGCATATGAATTCCAAATTTAGAATTCTCTGTCTTATTATTATATGCGCGCATATGTTCCTTTAACTCTGATTTAGAGATCTTTTAATTTTTCCCGTCTATTTGGCTGCACAATCATTACAATTTAGTTCGTATTGAGAACTTAATTGTAATGATTGACAGAGAATTGATTGAATAATAAGACAGAAAATGCTAACTTTGCAATTCATTTAAATGAAAAACAAAATACATAAATTCATCAAAGAGTTAAATTAATACATCATGTTGAAAACAGCCTCAAATTAACTATATATGAAACACTTGAAATAATAAAATCCTTCAAATCTAACCTAGATTTTTACTTAAATGACCAAATAAATATCTCCAATAGTCCAATCTTAATTTATTCCCTTCTATAACAGAAAAAACAATTACTCACCGGAATTAGTGGAAAAACCCCAATCCTAAAACCGTTTACCTATAAACAACACATCTTTCTTCCATTGCTTGTTCAGTGCGAGAATAAACTAATACAAACTTTTCTGTTTGATATAATCTACTTAAACCTTGGCGAGTACCAACATGTATTTGATATCTTGCCTTGATTAAATTCATAATTCATAAATGTTTTATAATACAAATTTTTACTACATTTAATTTAGTATGTATAAACGAAAATGTTTTTTGAATTGCTTATTTTTGAATTTTAGTGTGTTTTTAGAACTGAAGTTGAATGTATAACATTCGAAACTAGTTTTCAATAAAAACAAAATTATGGAAGTGGCAAATAATTTATCAGTCCCTAATTATATACATATTTTTTATACATATGCATTTTTATAAATATGTAAATTATAATATACTCCTCCTGTTGTTTCTTTCTATCAAGATTTTTTATACCTAGATTTTCTTTTTCTTTTTTGTACTATATGGCCATATATATTCATATAAATATATTTTTCATTAAGAAAAAAATATCATTAATGGTTATATTTTTGCTCAATGGATGAATGTGTTCTTTTTTTTATTTTTTAAATTTACTGATGGTTAGCCGTATGGTAAAATAAGGAGATGGTCCAGTCAAGAGACGGTGGGTGGCGGACAAGAATAACAAATTTATTTAAAAATTTACCAACGTTTCGATCGGCATTTTAGGTCTTCATAGTAATTTTATTTTCTTCTCTCTCTTTTTTTATTAGTAACTCGTTTATATTGTTTTACGAGCTTTTTTTATGATTTTTATTTGTTTATTTTAATAAGTCTTATGACCGGAAATGTTTTTTCTTTGTTTGTATATCACTGATATTGTTAAAAGGGCTTTTGTCCCAGAATAAACTTGTTTTTTTTAAAGGGATGTAAAATTCAGTAGGATTAAGTTCTTGGATTGAGAACGTGGACAGAGGAACGTAGCGGAATAAACCAAGAAAAACGGAGGTTTTTAAATCCTTATGTATTGATAAAAAAGGAACAAAATAATTATTGCCTTTGGAAATATTGATAATGCCACCTTAACTTGTAATGCAACTAAAAGTAATGTGAAAACTGGGATCTCATATATGAAAACACAATTCTTTCTGATGTGGAAAAATTTCCTCTTTAAGAAAGTAGCTAATCAGTTAACCATGTGTACATGAATTATGGTCCGACACTGACAGAAAGGCGTTCTTTTACCATAAAAATTACTTATATAATGATCTAATTTATAGTGGAAGATTTATTAAGGTAATAGTGAACAAAATTTCTTCCCCATAACAATATTAAGTTTTCTAAATCAGAGCCAACATTTCGTGGCCGTTTGTCTCATCTTCAATCTTATTATTCTAAGTTCACGTTTATATTCATTTATGATTTTTGCAAGTATTTAGCAATTAAACTATTTATCCATGTGAAAATACTTTGTCAATAATATTGCTAGTCAAAAATTAATTTCAGAAGGAATGCTAATAAGCATGTAATAACACGCAGTTACTTTTAATTTTGCGAAATTATTGAAAAAATATTTTCATATGGATATATAGTTTAAAAGGAAAATGCATGCAAAAATTATAAATGAATATAAAAGCGAACTTAGAATAATAATACTAAACCTTGAAGCTAAGGCAAATGACTACAAAACATGGGTTCTAATGTAGAAAGCTTAATAAAGTAATAAGAAAGAAACTTTGTTCGCTATTACCTCAAAGATATAAAAAATAATGTTAAAAAATTGTTTCAAATTATTTTTTTTTATTTAGTCCTTCGATTTTTAGGATTATCTTTTAGTAAAGGTTTCATATTACAGATTATATTTTTGTGTAACTAAACATTTTATGGATTTTATTATTATCCTATAATCATATGCTAATGATTGAATGAGAATCTACTGACTTAATCCCTACTTGGGTAATGGCTTCCGAAAGCGTTCACAGCCAGGCCTAGAGGTCGCTGACAAATGGAACAATCAGATCTGAATTGAATTGCAAATCGCTCTAAAAGGAGAACAAAACCGAAGCCTTGTGGTTTGGGCTTGATAAGGTCTCGAGGTAGCAACTTTTAGGGAAAGTCAAATATACAACAGCTCGGCTTAACTATTTCTTCACCTTCCCGAAGGATACAATCGCCGGTAGGATTAGTACCGTACCGGAGGGTGTTCACACAAGTATGTGCGGTATGCGCTCCACGTGAACTGTGCGTCCACCTTGATACTGACAGAAAAACTTTAGCTTGTTCCCAAAAAAGATGTTCCTCGGAAGTTCTTCCGATGAGGAAGATATACTTTCAATTCTTGCTTTAATTAGCAATCAAAGAAGGGATTGGGTTCAGGAATTAAGAGAAAAAAATGGGCGGGATTGGGTGACTACTTAATCGGCAGATTATGCAGAGAACTTGGATCACATCAAGATCGTTTTTTTCACTACTCTCGAATATCGCAAGATGATTTCGAAACACTTCATGGTGTGCTGAATCGGGGTTGAGCACTGCCATACGAAATAGGAAACTTCTGCACTTCCTCAATGAGTTTTTCAATGGGGAAATTCATTTCTTATTGCACTTATTATATGGCGCAACAGTATACTGCAGCACCGCTATGGCAGATCTGTAACCTGAAAAAGAAATAAATAGTACAGGAGCGGTAGATACCAGCGCAATATTCCACCTTCTCTGAAACCAGGATGACTCAATACATAATGGAAAACAAATTTTCGCTGGTGCGCTACCGTCTAACATTGCCGGTTAGCTGATTCAGTGTAATTAAAACTATGTAAAGTAAAGCAAGGTATCGATGATTTAATAAACTGCCGAATCAACTCCTAAACGAAATTGTTTGCGCTCGCGAACTTCCTTTGATGCTGTTCTGGTGCGAAACACATCCCCTGCGTCGATTTCATGCAACTTCGGATAGCATACAGCCGTAGGATGCCTAGGCTATTAATGTCTCCAACATGTGCACGTAACGGTCGGATTTGTCAATTACCGTAATATCCCATCTTTAAAAATATACGGATTACACCGATGTTACCAAAAGCCGCCCATAGTAACTTCCCGAAATATGTCAATTATTCCACCAGAAATGACTCCAGGGTAAAAATATCCGTCTTCGATAATGAATAGTCAATAAAGACCGGCATTTAGAATATTTAATTTTTATAATAATCGAATATTTTCTAGAATAATTACACCCTTCTTTTTACATTTTTTTTTGTCTAAGTTTCGGACTGCATTTTCCATTTTCAACCTTTTTATTTTAATTTATTCTTCTTATATTTATTTTGTGGTGTAGGAACACGATCTTTCATTTTTTCCCGAATCACATTTACTTCATCATAATTTTTAATTTCTTATTTTAATTTCTTATCTTCCCCTTTCCATAGAATGTTTAAAACTCTTAAACATATTATGAAAGGGAAAGTCTACGAAAATTAAAATTAAGACGAAGTAGAGAGGGTTTCATTATGTTTGAGTCATGGGATTAGGAAGGTTTGATTAAATTATTAAAGTTTGGAAGGCATGCAATTATTAGGTCGAAATTTTGTATTAAAATTAAAGTTAGATCAAGTTGTAATCAAAATAACTAAAGACTAGTTTATTTGTAGCACTCCTGGTTTATAATTTTCATGCTCATAATTACATAGAATATTAATGAAAAACAATATTCTATCTATAAAAATTATGTTGATTAAATAATAGACTAATTTTATATCTTATTTTTTTCATATAGCAATTTTGTTTATCTATATTGATCGAGTTGGACGGATGGGGTAATAGGATAAGTCTGTAATCCTGTAATACCTATTACCCAGTATCAAGGTAATTATGGTAGAGGGAGCCTATAATTAAGACAGGTAATAATCAACGAGGATAGTTAGTGGTAGTTTTTCAACGCTGGCTAGTTCCGATCGATCACTAGAACTAGTCGGATCGGGTTAGCTCACTCCCCCTCCCTCCCACTACTAAACATCGGGCCTATTTAGAAACTTCAGCCTATATAAAATAAAATATTGTTAAAGTTATGTAAATCTCGGGCCTAGGTAGGATCTTCAACCTAAATAAAATTGTTAAAGTTATGAAATATACACATTGGACTGGTTTCATTATATATAAAGGGTGTTATCTCACATGGAAAACAATATTTTTGTAATATTTTCCTCGATCAGACAGAGGTAAATGAGTATTAGGTTTAATGACCTAATGTCAAGCTATTAGGATTGTTATTGATATACCCATTTATACAGTTACAATAAGTCGTAAATATAAAATTAAATAATAATCGATACTTCTTGGTTTGAGAAGCATAATAATAATACAATAATAATAATAATAATTGCCCAGTGAAATTGGGTCACTGGGCATTGCCCAAAATAAATACGCACACGTTGGATAAAATGCTGATTATTGGGAAAACCCACAAGTGGGGAAACCCTTCATCAAGTGGTGAAGCTAGGAAAACGTTCGATTCTGAACTCTATACTGTATTATTTCCAACCTATTTTAAAGTGACATTTCGATTTTAAATACTTACCCGATCCTATAAGCGGTATACGAAATCGGAAATTAATTCCTTTATTTTTCTATTTTGCTCTTTTTAACGTAGAATTGCGTTCCCCCATATAGGGAGTTAGAACAGAAACATTTTCAGACAATTTTGGTGTAATTTTTAAACGCTCATAGCTCCGCTTTTGTAAATGATAGAAAGTAATAATTGGCAACATTTAACAGAGAAATTGTGTAATTAGAGATTGCAAAAAGAATTTTTGGATTTGGACAAGAGGCGGATATACAGTAAACGAGTAAAGCTGACCAATTTTGAGTTAGAGCTGATGTCACCGCTAACATCTGTACTCCTCGACTTATACAAAAAAACATCTGTATATTCTTATAATCCTTTTTTTTTTTTTTTTTTACTGAATTGATTTGGTTTTCTGTTTTTAAAATTTTATCGAAATGTATTTCTAGCATTTTATATATCCCTTACTACCGTGCCTCTAAACTTTTGTTTTACCCGAAAATAAACACTCTAAGTAATTATACGCCTTTAAAATCCCGTAGGTATGTGTTAGACATTGGCTCTGTTCTATTTTTTTAATAATATAATAAGAATTTGATATATAATTATAATTTATTCGTTATAAATGAATTAGCACACATGACTATGAGCTGTTTAGTTAAATAATATTATATGATGAGGATCATTGAGGTAGTCTCAGTCTATACACGGCCGGGTGAAGTACTGCACAGCTGACTTTACAGTTGCGGCTCGCTTATGGGAACTGTGAAACTGAAGCAATCCCATTTCTACTTGATATTATCAATAACATCCAGTATAACGAGTCCTTTTTTCTTTAATTCTTTCTTTATACTTTTACTACATATAATCCTTAAGTTTAATGAAAGTAACCATACCACAATTTATAAAAAAAATACAAAAATCTTCGTATGAAACTATGCGCTTCACAGTTACAACGGTGAGGAGTTTGGCTGTTGTGCCCATGCCCACATAAGAAGCAGGACGCGAGGCTGCGGGGA
Organism: Rhaphigaster nebulosa; assembly: GCA_948150685.1. NCBI lineage: Eukaryota > Metazoa > Arthropoda > Insecta > Hemiptera > Pentatomidae > Rhaphigaster > Rhaphigaster nebulosa. Next base: position 89,861,283 of record OX411310.1, read on the forward strand.
GAAACAACATATACACTGTCGATCCATCTATCTTGCAAGTTGAAGGAAGAAAGGTAGTTTTATTTTTTTTACGCCAGGTTTAAATTCAAATTTAAATTTAATTAGTTGATTTTATTTTTGAATAAATTGATCCAGCTTGAAATGTACAATAACAATGTATGTTATAGTAAGTTAAAAAAATGTTTGATTTTCTTCTTTTAGGATTCTAACAATTTTCTGACAAAATTTTCTTTTTACACACCATTTTATTCAATTTCAAAACAAAGGATACAAATTTTTTGGAGCAGCACCCCTACTAATTTTATCCACGACCCGCCATTGCCAAAGAATGGTTTCATTTTGTTTTTGCTGTTTCACTCTCCGGAACTCCTTCTGGCTTCCCAAAGATAAATGAACTGCCAGGTTTAAGATACTTAAGGTAAGTTTCTAAACTGTCACATATGCTTTAGGTTTTAACACTGTGGACTACAGGTGGAGGAATCCCTACAGTCATAGCTTACTTTATTTACAATATTATCATTCGCCTCACTTCCTTTTGGAATTCCTTATCCATCACCATACGTAAAACGTCATCTCTCATCTTATTTTTAAAAAAATTATTTCTCCACCTCCTTAATCGTCCAGGAACATGTAAAAATAATAACAAACATATGTCTATCAGTTCAAATGTGATTATATGTATATATTTGTAATTTCAATACTCAGATTTACATAGATCATTATTGTATATTACATTTTATAATTTTGGTAATTACGTGATAGCAATGTAATAAGACAGACAAATGTAACTGTAATTGTACATTTCTCTAATTCTTATGGGTACTAGGCGTCCCAGAATAAAATTACTTTTCTTTCTTTCTTATATTTATTTTTATTACCAGTATGTAATATTTTTTTTTTAATTTTGATTTTTTCCCTTCTTTTTTTCACATACAGAAATACCACAGATGTTTTGTATCTTGTTATGTTTTGTATCTATCCTCACTGAACAACCCAAAATTGTTGTAACATAAGAATTTAATTGTTATTAAACAAATGTAATTTAAACTAAAAGCTACCTCAAAATTATTTTTTGAAATTTTTTTAAAGATATTTGGAAAGGTGAAGTAATCAAAATAGAAGGCTTCCCTACCACCAGTAGTGAGGAAGCAAAAGGCAATTATACTATTAAATAGCCATGACTATTTTCGGGATTTTTTAATGATTTTTTCGTGCTACAATCAACCTTCTTATAACAATCTACAAATACAGATTTTCTTCTCCCCTCTCCCTCCCATAGCCTCTTGTTTAGGCTTCTCATAACTTGATTCCCTGGAGATTCCCTTTTTTCTACAAATTTGCATTTTCAGGAGGTCTATCTTCATCATTATTTCTGGTAATTTTTTATCATTATTTCTGATATATTTTTGGTAATTTCAAATTATAATTAGGTGATGGAACCAACTATTTATTTTGCATCGATCTTACAAACTCAAAATAAAACTAAAATTTAATTTTCAAATAATTTATGCTAACACCCGAGTACTCCAGAAGGTATGAGCTTACTGGGTGTGGGTTTTGTTATTAGTTTTACTGATTCGAAAAGATGTATTTCTCTCAGTTAGAAATACATCCCTTGATGTTTTAACTCTTTGAAGCAATGAAATTCCTTTTACCATCCTTCTCAATACTCCATTTTGAAATGACTAAACGCTTTTCTGTCGACTTTGCAACGAGTGAAAACAATGGTACGCCATACAATAGGGTCGGACGTATAATATTTTTGTAGATGAAAGTCTTTAAACGAAAAGATAGGCTTGAGGCAGATAATAAATGAATAAGGCGGTAGTTTTTGCTCTTACTGTTTTAATTGTTTTAAGAAAGTGTGAAGAACACCTTAAACGTCTTTCAAACGTAATTCCGCAATAAAAGATATTTTTAGATAGTTTGTTTTCGTGATTATTTATTCTAAACTTTAACAGAAGATACTTCTTTTCTTTATAAAAGAAAAATAGTATGTCCTTCGTTTTTTCTGGATTTACATCCTGTTATTGCGGCATTCTGGTACTTGGTTCTAACAATTTTACCAGTATAAATGGGAAACAATACTGGTGATAGTACGGCGCCTTCAGGAACCCCACAAGTGAGATATACAGAACCAGAATGTTCAACGGAAACTTCCACCGTCAAATATCGGTCACTTAAAAATGATTTGATTACCGAATATCACTGTTCAGGTCGGTTAGGTGTTCGCAAACTAGTCTATGTGTCACGGAATCCAATGCTTTGGAACAGTCAACGGCTATCATAGCAGTTGCACAGTAATGGAATAAATTTGTGTTAACAGAAAAGATAATACAAATTAAATTAAATTGTTAAATCGAGAAATAAGAGAAAGTGGAGGGAGGCTCGTTGGGGGAAACAATCGTGCTAAAGAGGTCTTTATTAAACAGTTTCAAAATCAATTTGAGCAAGTTAAACTGAGGAGAGTTGTGATCCATTTCTTCGATAGTGATTTAACTTGGTCCTAGTTAGGGCTGAGGCGGACACTTCCAGTAAGCCGCTGATAGATTCATTCCTTATCTCTTTCCCATTTTCTTAACTTCTTCCTTCATTTTTCATTCTATTTCGTTAAACACTGCAATTTTTCCTAATCTTACGCAATAATAGCCCACAATCCATTTTCAGACGTTTGTTTGCCTTAATTAGAGTGCCTGGACAATTGCTAGCCCATACACAGCATGTGTGTCTTAAGCTATTCATTCCATTTTGTTTCACCCTCGTACAATTAACGATATGTGATCCGCTCATGAATGGATTGAATGAGCAAGATATTTTCAGTGAATAGCGGCCTAAAATAACGGTCGTCACGACATTTTTTACAGTCAATCATGACCCATGTCCAGACCTCTCTTTTTTATGCGCCAGTGAATAATAAAAAAAAAACTCTGGAAAAGTGAGTCAATCTCATCTAAACAGTCAAAAGTGCGGTTGAGCAAAAGGTTCTATCTTAAAATCTTTACTATGATAGTAATATTGACCCGACCATGACAGCCGACGATTCGGCATAACTATGCAGGGCATCTTCAGGATTAGTCGTAAACTTAGATGTCGTAATAAAATAAACATAAACTATAATCATTATTACAAACTAATATAAATTTTCAAGCACCCATCATTTCATGCAAAATATTATTTTCTTTTTATTTATGCGGTATATTTACCTTACTGCGTACTATTTGAAATTTTTCTTTGGTAATCATTATCACAATGAATTATTGGTAATTTTAAAATCTGTACGAAACGTAATTGTCTATGATTATTGTGATTTTCTAATAAAAATGAAACGAATAAACTATTTTTTTATTCCGCACGTAGAAGTCATTACGAAAAAAATGAAAGACATTTTAAAATGTAATTGTTAAATAACGACTTGAATTACTTTCCTCACGTTTTTCCAAAACTTTAAAACCGAATCTGAGACAGGAACTAAATAACATACCAGACACCTCCAGCTTATATCTGCAAAAACGTAATTCAGACGGACACTGCATATTAACTTGGGGCTTCAATAGAAAAACGATTTGGCGCTTGCGTGTTAAAATGAAAGAAAATAGTAAAGAAACTACTGAATTTACTTCACTGACATTTCATCTAGTCTTCGAAACTTCGATAGAAACTAAATACATATACACACTTACGTTTATTATTTTAGTTGTGGTTTTAGCATATATTCTTGTTTTTGCTTCAGCTGTGTAGTTTATAACATATATTTGCTGAATGTATGTTATATAATTTTATATTTTGCATATTATTTAGATCAATTGTAAAACTATTGCATCTATATATTATCTAATCTATTTTTTTAAATTTTTTATTGCGAAATTATAGTATTTTCTATATTTTTTTTAATTGTCAATATTTTTAAGTTTAGTTTAAGATTCAATATTTTTTGTGATTTTTTATTGTTTTACGTTTATTTTGTTTTGTTTTCATATTTTTTCTTCTTACCGGTTTCTTCGTGTGTATTGCTATGTTCATATTTCTTCAAAAATCAACGTTATTATTATAAAATCTAACACTATACAGGCAGTATGCCTATTGCAGCATGGAACCTGCACGTTTTATAAATACACGACCCTCCCATAGGGTAGCTATGGAAGGGAAAAAGAAAAAAAAATTGCACACTTACTCAAACCCACATGGGCATTTTCTGAGAAAAATTCGGTATACCCAAAAAAGACCAAATCACAAAAACTTTAAATTTCCCAATAAAAAGTATCACGACTTATAGCAAAAGCAACTTGTTACGTAACTGACAAAAATCTATACACTGGCTTAAACCTAACCAACAGTTTACCATAACATATATATTAGAATTCTTTACCAATGATTTCATAAATTACACGGGCATGCTAATAGCCTAGATATATGGCTACATATATATATGTATATATATATATACTCGTATATAATACATATTGTGTTATTCTTATGAGTCCTAGTTCCAGAATAAAGTTTTGCTTCTATTTTATTCTATTCTATGTGTGTATAAATATATATATGTATAAAGAGAGAGAGAGAGAGAGAGAGATATGGCAGCAGCTGACATTCCCATGAATACAAAGAGAGTTTAAAAGATGCTGTATGAGAGATCTCCTTCCTTCATTGACAAAGAATACTGCGAAAGAGGACACCATCAGAATATCCCGGGTGTGCCCCACGTATTGTGTGCGTCACAACTATGAAGAGAAATGTGGGAATGAGCAGAAGATGAGCTGTCAAAAAGGGCGGGGGGTCGGAAGACAAACTTGCTGGCAAATTGAACGGTAAACAGGCCCCTGACAAAACTTCCTCAGCGATCGTTACAGCTGCCTCGAGGGGGTCGTACCAGTAGCAGGTGTCTTTCATTAATCAGAGGTTTTTTTTTTTTTTTTAAATAAAGGTAATCTAGGAATTACAAGATATCATTAGAGATAAATAGATGGAATGCTTATTGATTAGCATAAAGTAATTCAAACTTTACAACCGTAAATTTCAGGAAAATCGCATATAGCAGTGATTGAAGGATCATGCAATCGAGTTATATGTAATTATTTTATTAATTTAATATTTATTATTCTTAATCAGTATTACTACGGTTTATATTCAAATTATAAAATCGATGAAGATGTCATGTCGAGCATTGATGATACTTCAGAGATTTAAGCTGAATAAGTGTGCAATATTTTTCTTTTACCTTTCTTTATGTAGCTTTGACGGGTTTTAAAACCTTTACTAGGGATAAAAATATAAGTGTGTGAAACGAAAGCTGGCTTTGAGCTGACAACGGCAATGTGCTAAAAATAATTAATTACACAGCAGGACCATGGAAGCTAAAATCGAAAGCAAGATAGGAGGTTAGGGTGACAAGATTATGAATGAACCACCATGAAACGAGAAAAAAAACCGCTGCAAATTATTACACAGTGGTTTATTAAATCGAAATATATAACCATAAAAAAGAATATACAACTTTTTCTGAATCATAATGAAACAAAAAACAATACTTTTCTTACCTTAGCGATAGGAAAGTAAGAATTGAAATAAATAAAAAAAAAATATTTTATTTACATTATTATTTTTATGTATTTCTTTTTTGGCTTTCGTATAATGATTCCACAACACTTTATATTTTTACTGTATCTTCCTAAATTGCAGACATATGGACGAATGAAATCTCTAATCGGATGGGAATGCCGAGTTCCGAGGGTTGTTCTGGGGTGACCAGTAACTTTGGTGCCAAATATAAAAAAAAAAATCGGTCCAAAAAAAAAAAGTCAAGCCCAACAGACGGGCGGATTTTATTTTAATTCGATTTTTGGTATATTGACAGCAAAAGTTATAAATAAATAAATTAAAAAAACAATAAATAGACATTTAGCTTAAAATTTCTAATGTAAAAGTTATTATATTTGTCTGTTTGTGTTAATTTGTTTTGATTGCAGTATTATATTTAATTATTAAAATGTATTTTAAGAAATGTATTACATGCTACCCTTTTGGCAAGATTAATTAAAAAATTTTTTATATTTTATATAGTAGCTTTGATCTACTGCATGTAGATTAGATAAATTGTATTGTTTATTAAGTTGTTAATTCTTTTTTTTTTTTTTTTTTTTATGGGTGAGAAATATCATTATGAATTCTTAATGTTGTTGGTTAAGTTGAAATTTTTGTTTTTTCAAAATTTGAAAAAAATAAATTCGAAACTAATCAAGAATACGGCCGAAACAAAAAAACATTGAGATTTCATAGAATTTTTATTTAACCTGGAGTTCATTCGACTAAAAGAAACATTTATTTTTATCTAACTAAAAAATAAGATTTTTTTTTAAACTTAAAATCTTCATTCACAGCTGTCAATTAATTTATTGAAAATAATTAATTGGATGGATTCATCAACTCTAGAAATGGAATGAGAGGGACCAGTTAGGAAGAACTAGAGATGGGCAAAAAGGACTCTTGAGTAACCAGTATGAAGTATTTTACTTGAATATCCTCACTAGCCTAGAATATAACTGACTTGGGATGGATGGGTAGGTCAATCTTCGCTACCCCTTCCATCCTAAGTCGTATCTAATCCCGACTAGCAAAGATATTCGAGTAAAATACTCGGTACTCGTTACTCAGAGTACTTTTTGCCCACCTCTAGGAAAAACTATTCTTCTTTATCCTTATTATATGTGTCGTGGCCATGTCTTTTACGGGTATGTTCGGGTGTTTAGTAAGAAAATTTAGGAAATTTTACTTGGAAACGGTTTAAAGCCAAGGACTTTAAAAATGAATTAAAATAATGGTTAAAAAAACAGAGCGATGTTATAAATTTACCATCACCTTTATACGTTTTTACATTCACATACATGTTAACTAACTAATTAGTTCTAATTAACCAGCTTAATTATATTTTGTTTATTTTTTTTAAATATATTTGATTATGTTTTAATTTTATGATTGGCCTCATTATTAATTAAACGACGATATCATTGCATATTTCTAGCTCGTTACATTCTGAGAAGCTAATTATTTATCGATGAGCACCAAAAGAGTGTGACCGAAACAACCTTAGTCAGCAGATTTCATTGATAATGGTATTGAAGGAAAAGGGTATCGCAATATGAGCCAGTGCTAATATGGCGGCATCTATTGAATTTTTTTCAAAGAGATACGCTACCTCACTTTTCAGCTCGTTGGCCGACTTCCTATTTCGGCTATAGTAGAAAATTTTTGTCCCAATGAACAAAATCGAATAATTCCGATCCTGTCTTCCGAAAAGGCACACTGGTTGTGTAAATTACCTAGCAAGAACTTTTTAAGCTTGGTTTTGAGTTCAGAATAATTTTGTACAGTTAGATTCTTCTATATAATAAAAAAAATGTTACCTCATCAGTTAAATTTATTATGATTATAAAATCCTAATTTATAAGGGCGCAGGGTATTTTAATAACATTATTAACGACTTTAGTTAACTAAACTTTAATTTCGTGGGTTTTGGATACTTTAAAAGCATTTTGTATACCTGTAGTTTTGGTAGTAAAAGAGTGACTACTGTTGCTAATAGGAATCAATCAATTTTATTTGTAAACATCAAAAGAAACTTTTGTTGATGATATTTTAGCTGATAAAAGACAATTAATAATTATTAAAAAAAATTCATGGTATAATTGGATGTGTATTGTTGACACTAGAAAATTTCAAGTAAGAACTGTTTAGTTCAAATTTCAAATTTGTATATAACGTCAATTAAAAACGTCAAAATAAACATAAGAAAATCTTTCTTCCAATTCCTATTTAGCGCATATTTGTTGTTACCTGCTTAAATAACAAGAAATGTCAATTTCAGGGCTAAACTAATAAAATGTGAGTGAATACAATAATTAATTTATTAATTTTTAAATTAGTAATCAGAATAAAATTTTAAAATGTTACCATAGGCCACAAGAATAATAAAAAATCATTCCGAGATTGTCATGGTTTAAAATCTTTTGTTCTCACTAACCAGTCAGAGACAGATTACTTCTCAAAAAAACAAAAAAATACCTGTATCACTACAGCCCACGAAGGGTCTTCGAAATGGTGAGGGCCATATTGTTTCTAAGCCAACGGTTGTGGAAGGAGGTGATTTCCGCCAGGTTTTTCCCCTAATCAAGAGTACCCACTTTATAGAGGCTGGGTGATCCCCGGGAGGGTCTCCCGATACCATAGGGTCGATCCACGGCTGATAGAATAAATAATTATCTGCAACAGCCGGTCTCGAACCCGAAACCGGGAGTATGGCAGCATAGTGCCTTAACACTGAGCTACTCCGCTCCTACTTCTTTTCAAGACTTTAGAATATTTTTATTTTTTTTTAAAACGCGATCAATATTAAAACGCTGATGGAGCAATTACTAAATGTACTGATTTCCATTCAGAATCCAAACTTTTAGAAAAGAAGTATATGCCTATACATCATTATAATTTTAGAGAAGCCATGGAATCATATTTTGATTGATTTATTAAATTTTATTACAATAATTTATATTCTATTAATTCAATTACGAAAAAATAACAATAAAATAATGCAATCAAATACCTTACAGTCTGTATCTTGTGTATACAATTTTCATATAATACTAGGTGCAATTCGTTAATATTAGCTACGTGATACCCTTTTATTAATGATAGGTACGTGTTGTAATTCCTTTTAGGATTTCAAGAAAATTGTGGTCAAGAAGTACGAAGTAGATAATATTTTACTTTTATTATTGATGGGACAATTAAGCCCTATTATTCATTACTCTGGATTGAAGCATACAATAATAATTCCTGAGATATTCAAGGTAATGAATATCAATTCCTGCATTAACTTTTAATGACAGTATAATTATGGCGATTTTTTTTTTATGATAAATAAATTGTATGGTTCTTAGCGATCGAGATACTTCTGTTGCTAAACATAACTTAACTGTCACGCAAGCCTGTCATTCCATGAATATCTAACCATTTCATCTGAGCATTTTTGTAGTAATAATTTTATATCTGCACAAGCTTTAACGAAAGAAAAGAACCACCAGGATAAATAAAGAAATGTGATAAGCCTGTTGCACTTTTGGAGTTGGCTTCAAAGTCGTAGAACCACGCAAAAAAAATAAGAGATAGATTATTAGGGCGATGAAATAAATTCTGAAGAATGAACGTTATTACAATCATTTTCTGTGTTTACTTAAGAAATGAATTATTTTATCCTATTACTCTGTGATATACCTTATCAATAAATTAATCACTGCTGCCGAATCCCGCTGTAAGGAAAGGAAGAAAAAAAAATATGGAAAAGGAAAAAATCAATTTTAGCACTTTAATCCTGTATTATGAATTTCATCCTTAATTTATACTTTTATATTCTGTTTATATCACATGAAATATAAGTTTTGAGGTTAAATAATTTAAATTAGAGTGACTAAACTAATAATTAATTACCTTATAGGTTAATTAGTAATTAGAGCTTTCTGTATGGGCCGCAACATTAATGACAGATTTTACGTTACTGAGGTATTCAATAAAAACGTCACGCATTTCTAATATTAATAAAATGCTTTATAATACTAACACACAAAACACATAAAATAAAGATTTTATTATATCAAATGACCGTTTAAAAAAAATATAATTAATAAATGGACAGAAGTATGCTCCTGAGACATCCATTAGCGAAGAATATCCAACCTCATGCTAAGACCGATAACACGGATCAATTAGGGTCTTGCGTCATCTGACACTTCGCAATAACTTAATTGAAGTTAAGGAAACCTTCCTATGCTTTAGCAATACTTAAACAAAGCTAAAAATGATCCTTCTCATCATTAGAGGATTCGATCTTATTCGATTAGTTTGCTAATTTGAGGATACCGAAGTATTGCTAAGCATTATAGACCGTCACGTTGGAAGAATATACTACTGCTATAATCTGAATATATTGGAATATGGTCGTGGCTGAGGAAAATTGAAAACGTCATGGATTACGCCATCCTCACCTAACATGATTATAAGTTTATATTAAAATGAAATGAACAGATCCACCAAAAAAAAAAAAGCGCTTTAGTGATCAAAATAATATTATTCATGATTTAAAAGTGATCCATGGACTACTTACGCCAGAATGTGAAGCTTTGGGTCGGAGAGAATGGAATAAGTTCCAGGTACCGATCTCACCCTCTGGATAGTGACCGTATTTGGGAGGTTAACGGTCGTGGCTTCTATCAGCGTCTTCAAGTCACTAGAGGAACAGGAGTCTGGGAGACACACTCCAAGGGAGATCTCTCGAGGCTGTAAATATAAAAATTTATTAGATTTCGTACAGCGAAATAATTTGTCTAAGAGTTTTAATTGCTTTCATCTTAATTTTGAAAAACGTAAAATCAAGAGATGAGGGAAAACTTCTAAAAAAAATGGATGAATTCATCATATTTTAAAAATGAAGGTAATTATATTAAATTACTTTATTAATTTTTTTAATTAATTTGGCTACTCTTTACTCTCTTTTTTAAATGCTAAGATATATGTTGTCATAATTAAAAAAAAATGTATAAGTTTATTTATGTTTATATAATGTAATTAATGATGCTTTGAACAAATGTAAAATCATTGTGTACCAATGAATTAGTATAAATTGGAAATAACTCGCATATGCATTTGATTGGTTGTACATTTGGTACCTGAGGATGAGCCAATTGGGCACGAAACTTTGTAACAATAGAAAAATAAAGCATTTTTTGAAATTTGAAGGGTTTAAAATTTCAACACACCATTTTACATTACACCAAGGGTAAAACACCATTTTTCTTTTATCACTATTTTTACCATTGGAAAAATATTTTTTTAAGCATGTTTTTGTATCATTCTTCGAAATTACGAAACCATAGAACCGACCGTTTTAAGATCCGCAATATCCGAAATCCAGATTACCCGAAATGTCCCCGTCTCCTTTAAGTAGATACTCTACTTTAAATATTTTTTATTCAAAATAAACGGATACCAAAACATGTTACATAATGTTGAAAGAAATTGGTAGTTTTGATTATGCAATTTAACATTCATTTATAAAAAATGTTAACCTGACAGGTTTTTATAATTTAAAATACACATTTATACATTTAATTCCTTTCAAGGTAGTAGTATATCCCTACAAAATTTTATTGATATACCTCGTATCCCTTCACATTTTTTATTGATAATTAAAAAGAGTATCTCATAAAATCTGTTATAAATGTTATACCTGTATAGTTTGTAGATAATATCAATAAAACAAATAATTATATTCTACATAAAATTTATTAAAAAGATCCAATAGACCCAGTACAATCGCTAATTTGTCCGATTAGTTCACTCGAACTAGACGATATAGACAACTGTAAAGAAATATTCATTTTTTAAAATACGAAGAATTGTTAAACAAACAAATCGAGCAACGATACAAAATGTTGAAAACGTTACGACAGAATACCATTGAAGTACAGAATTATGTATTCAGTACTATGTTATTATAACATTTAGCATAATTGTTATACTGCCTTCAACAACAGTATGGCAATTTAAAAGTGTTTTTAATAAAAATAAAAAAAAAAAAATTTTCTTACATGACGTGACAGCTTTGTTGTTTTTAATTGGAAAAAAATTAAAACAACGTATAACAAGAGAGGAAATTCCAATCAGTCGAAAGAAAACATCAATTTATTCCAACGCTCTTTTATTGTGTTGATTAAATTAAAACATGGCCTTTTGAAATTCACAACCCTTCAGAGATCCCTCTGGTTCGACCTTGTTGTCGTATACGAATTGGAATAAAGAATAGACCAAATGAATAAAATTCCTGACCAAAATAGATTCTGAATATTTGTTCATTCTTTTGATTTGACATTTTGATTTATGTCAAGTAGTAACTCTGATTTATTTGACAACAGATTAAAATTCACCTTACAATAATAATTCTAGAGTGAAAAACTTTAAATGATAAAGAACTCTTATTTTTAGCGTTATTTTTTTAAATAAAAAAAACAACTTTTTCTAAATTAGAGTTAGCGAATTGAGAAGGGTTCAATTTTATTCAGCGTGAAAAATGTCCATTTTACCACTATTTTATCAAAACGATATGCTGAAAAATAAACTACCAACAAACCGAACATAAAACCATAAATTAAACAATCATATTTTTCCTACTTATTTTATCTTTAATCTACAATTATTGTAAAACATGTTGTTTACTTCTTTTCATGCAACTATTAATTTGTCTCTTTCTATTCAATCTTTCTTAGATGCTCTTCTCAATTCCATCATTTGTTTCCGTATTATATTGATATAGTTTCATATTTCCATATAGTTCAGAATGTTGCACTAGCAAGTGCAAAAGCTGCGAATAGATTCTGATCGATTGTATCAACATTTGCATGAAAGTAAACTTGTTTAAAAATATTTTGAAACAATAATAAGGATTAAATTAAAGATCAAAGAAGTAGACAAAATATAATTATACCATGAAGCAATGTTTTATATTTGGTTTGTTGGTAGTTTATTTTTCAGCATATCGTGTAGATAAAAAAGTGATTAAATGACCATTTTTTTCACGCCGAATAAAATTGAAACACTCTCAATTATCTAATTCTAATTTATAAGAAGTCATAGCGTTTTGAGTTTTATTCTGATTAAAAAAAAAAAACGTTAAATAAAAAAAAATAAGTTATTTCTGACCTACAAAAATGCTCTAAAAATGATAGTTATTTTTTTTAACTAAAACTAATAATCAATAAATGATGCCTAACTTTTATTTCAAGTAAATATGCCATCAATTAACAATTAATTTTTAACAAATACATAAATTTTATTTTATAAGCATTAGCCATCGCCAATGGCCTAAGTAGTCGAATCTACATTAAAAATATGCAAAAATAAAAAAGATTAATATTAACTTTTATTTAAAAATCATGAAATTTTTTTTTATATCAAAACATGATTGTTATATTTTGATTTCGCTAAAAAATGGATTCTCAAATTCAACCCCTAGTTTTCAGTAATTGGAGAATTTCTAGATCAAATATTAGTAGGTCCTATTCCGCAAATGTACAATTGTCATTTGTGCAACAATCGCCTGACATTTATATCATGAAACATCTCATAACTAGTTATGAAACATTTGCACGAAACTGGATCGTCCGGTTGCAGCAGCTTGAGTCAGTCTAACAACCATGACGATGCTTATCAATTTTACCATTTAAATAATCCGAGAGTAATAAAAATAACAGCATTCGTGAATTTATAAAATATTAATTATAAAGTGAAACTCAAACTTCAGCACATAAGTAGTCTATGGTCAGTTGCATGTCAAGGCAGGGGCGAGGAGGCGGTACGCCCCGTAGCACCATGGCGCGTAAAAGCGGAGAATAAAAAAAAATGGCATTACTGAAATTGGAAGTTTATATCAGATATTATTTTCGCGATCTGTGTATAACATTTTATGATCTTGATATGACCTCATAATGTATAATTTTACGATGTAGGCTACAGTATTGTTATTATATATCGCATTTCCTAAAATTCAAAAGAATAAATAACACAAAGCTGCAAAATTTGGGTTGTGACATATTTTTTAACATATAATAAATGATTCCTATGTATTTTTGAGCGCTGGATCCGCAAAAGGGCCTTCACTTTTTCCCATCACGTCACGTTTTTTCGCAATTTGGAAATAAATATATCGCAAATGCTTATCTCTGTACCCAAACCAGTAGTATAAAGTGCTAGCAGGTACTTCTCTCTAAGTCTCGAACCAAGCAATTTAAAATTTTCTTTGGTCAGATGTAAGTCTCAAACCAAATCGTTTAGCTCAGACTGTGAAAAAGGCTATATAGAATAGAATATATAAAAGTATAGAATGGACCAAAAAAATGAATAATTTATAAGAGAAAAACGTTTTGAGTCTGTTTTTAAGTCTCATATTTCCATGTTTTTTTTTACTTTTTATACATTTTGAAATTTGCGTTTGCGAAAAATCTTGACATGATGAAAGAAAATGAAGGTGATTTTCGGAATCAGCTCTAAAAATGCATAAGAATCAATTATCAAGGAACTATGTTTCTATCCCCGAAGCAGACCGTCCATGGACCAAACTTCTGGATGGCTATTTGGCATAAATCAAAAAGCGATTACCGATTACGGCACATCGAGCCAGCAGTTATTTGGCTCCGGTAGGCCGACTGGCCACACATAACCAGTAGGGATTGATTGCCTGGGAGAACTTGGTACCGAGGATTGAACCCACAACCGTTTGTAAGTTTGTAAGCAGGTGCACTTTTGCATGCGCCCTAAAACTAGCTCGACCACTCCGACCCTCATATTTATCATAAATTAATCTTATATATATATATATATATATATATATATATATATATATATATATATATATATACATATATATATATATATATATATATTGATAGTTGCAACACATCAAATAAATTCGCAGTTATGGTTTTGTTGTCCTCTATTTGCTTGATAATGTGTCTTGATTTTAAATTTTGAATCATTGGTGAACAAAAAGATCTCTGGGCCACTGTATTTTTACCTCCGTTCAGGTTGACTGCAACAGGGAGGAGGAAATCGATAGAACGAATGGGCTGGTGTGATCATGAGTTAAAGAGTGAAATGTTGTGTATTTGTCGTGAATTCAAGATTTTACTGTTGGCATGTTCTCGTCGTAATATTCCGTATGATTTAATGTAAACCAAGATGCGTTTATAATTTTTCGAAGAAGTGTTATTTGTATATTGTTTGTGCGGACGTGTTTTACGCAGCCCAAAAATTTTGCACTCTATGTGTCAAACAGGTCTTAGTATAGTGGTGTAGATTAGTCGTACGTTTCGTAAGTTAAGCGAGGATCTGTATCCACAAGATTTGGACAGTTGATTGTATCGTCATGACATTTATCGTTTATATGTAGGTATGAATAGACCGATTATGAGTATTTACCAATTATGAGTTTGAAATTCTATAGTTTTTGAAGGCACTACTTTCTTTGTTATTAATTGTTATAGGTGGAACAGTGCCGGATTAACCAAATAGGGAATGTAGGCAACTGCCTATGGATTCTGCGCCTCGTTGGCGTATCGTGGCCTTGAGAAAAATAAGTTGAAGTAATTTTAATTTGCGTTACAAAGATTTTAGGTTTATCTTTAATTTATTTATTTTCCAGGACATAAAATTTAGCAAAATAAGCTTGGAATGTGCTTACTTATTTTCCCTCAAATACAAGACTCAATTACACTGACAGACACAGACAACTGCCCTTATATTAACTACCTCCCTCAGAATTGCTCGGCGATGTTTCAACATAGTTTCAAAACGTATTCCAAATTAACTCCACACACTAGGTTGGCAATCCTAATAACTAACTGCTTGTTTCGCTTGAAAAGGTTACAGGGTGCCTAAGTCTTCGTGCGTTTCATTTCATTTACGCTCTCAGCCCTTGCTAAAAATGGGAGTAGATTTTTTTTCGTAAGCCTTTAACAAATGCGAATTTATGGTGAAGTAGTATTTTTATATTAATTTTGAACTTATTTTTTAAAATTACACTGCCAGTTTTTGATTGAACTGATTAGTACTTATATTTAGAGCTGAATCCGAAAATCACTTTCATTTTCATCCATCACGTCGGGATTTTTCGCAAACGCAAATTTTCAAAATGTGTAAAAAGAAAAAAAAAATTGCGAAAATTTGAGACTTCAAAATAGACTCAAAACGTTTTTTTCTTATAAATAATGCATTTTTTTTTTTTTTTTGGTTAATTCTAAACAATCTTATAGCTTCTTTCACAGTCTGAGGTAAAAGATTTGGTTTGAGACTTACATTTGACCAATGAAAATTCATAATTGCTTGGTTCGAGGCTTTTTTTCATTACTTTTTTTTTCTAAAGGCCTAATTTTTTTTTTCTCAAAATTTTAAATTTTACTTTATAATGTAAATGTTATATAATGTAATGTTATGTTTTCTCTCTCACTAACAACAATAAAAATTAAATTAATAAAATGGGTTAATCCTCGGACACTTTCCCCGTTGACATATAACAAATAGTTTTTTTTTATTGGCATTTACAAAAGTATTGCCAAAATACAAGTAAATGTATATTGAGTTGATTGTGAAGAAACCGCACATTAGTACTCCAATGGCAGTTCGGTCTTAAAAGGTCCAGGCTATCTTTCAAGAAGGCTTGGAAAAATATCGGGAACTGATTTAAGCAGGGTAATGGTTGTGTGTGTGCATAAAGTTTATACTGGAAGGAGCTGTATCTGGATTTCTCTATATGTACAACATATGGGACATGAAGGTTGTTATAGCTTATTTAATTTGTGACACAATAAGAACTATTCAGAATTTTGAGAAGGGTTCCGGGTTGTAAGGATTGGATACGGGAGGAATTCGATGGTTTTGTAGAGCCCCTCCGTTAAACTCCGTATGCCTGAATAGGACTCAATATAGTCATAAAGATGTTTTTCTTCCTCTCTCCTACTTTACAATTAGATTACTTACAATTTATAGAAAGAGATTTTTTTTTGTTGTTTTTTAATATTTTAATGTACCATGGGATGTGGGTTTGATATTCAGGGGATAAAGTCGGTTTTATAGAATTCCAGAGAACCTGAGAAGAGGAATATTTGGGAGTTGTAGGTATTAGCAAGTTATACGTTTCTAGTGATGGTCATAAAGATTTTTTTTTTTTTTCATATCCCCTTATTTTACACTTCTGAACACTGTATTGAATGATGATTCCCCTTTGTCTGCAGATATGCATTTAAAGGAGTTCTATTACAAATCTTCGGCTTTTATTAATGTTTTATAATTTCGAATTATTACTTAGGCGATGGGGCTCAACTTTCATTTTGGGTCAATCTTACCAAACTAATACTATTAAACTAATACGCTGGGTACTCCAAAAGGTATGAGCTCTATAAATATGGGATTTATAATTTGTAATAAAGATTCGTAATTTTTTTTATATTTCTATCTGTTAGGAATTCCACAATCCCTGGCATTTTCAATTCCTGATGCAGCCTCGATGTTTTCGTCCTTTGCAGTGAAGTTCCCTTTACTATTGTTCGTAACACTCGATAATTGTAGATAATTAATTAATAGTTTAGAGCGCGTGCTTAGTTGTCGGGAACGACTAGCAGTTTATCGGGATTCATATTAATCCCCAAGCTTTGATAGAATTCTTAGATATTTGTGATTGAAAACTCTTCAATAATCGCATCTTTGGGTATGCAATAAATTGGTCATCGTTCATCAATGTGTGTGTAAAGGTTCTTCAAACACGCATGCCCCTCAACTAATTTTACTTTTGTTTCTACGTCAAATCAAATACTTGACGTATCAAATGTATCCTTTTCCGATCACTATAGTATTTTATCATTGCCACAGTGAAACCTCCTACATGTCAAAAACGTAATTTAACAGGGCAAACGAGAAAATGATTTATAAGAAATGTTATCAAATATAATTTTATAAACTAATAATAAATATTCCAGCATGGTAGGTAAATAACTGACTGGCTTGGAAGTGTCACATAGGTGAATTCTAGCGGTAATTAATCGTTATGAATGCGATAAACACTATCAATAGAAGAATTATTTTTAATCGATTTAAATCTTGTTACGATTTTTTAGCACCTGAGTATTTTCATTAGCCTGTAAGAGATAAGATAAGACCTCAAATTTTTGATTTTAGCGTTTTTATTGTGTCGTAATCAGTTGTACATAAACTCTTCTAATAAAAAAATTGTAATGAGCCAGAGTTTCTCCGAGACATAATTTACATAAAGACAGTACATTTTTAACTGCATTTAATCCACCCGACCTCTCCGTCTTGGAAATGATCTCCACGAACTCACCATTTCGTGACACGCATTGTGATTACGGTCACGAAGAAGATGCTCCAATCTATCGGAACAGCATGTGCATTGTGTCCTTCCTCGTATTGCGTAAGATCCCGAGCGATAAACCCTCCGAAGCTGATACAAAGGCTAGTGGGGGTTTACTCTCCGGGTAAGGGTTGGTGGCACACTTTACAGCGATAAACAGACTTGCACAACCGTCTCTATAATCCAGTTGTGTAACTGCGATCAGAGGTCACACGCAGAGAATGGTTGGCTGATTCGGCGGGGATCGTTCGATCAAGGTTTCCTGTTGTTTTTTTTTTTTTCTTTATGACAGAAATGTCAGAATAAGGAATTATCGTCACCATTAAATAAAAAAACAAATTGAATTAACACAATAAAAATATGTGTAATTATAGTGTTACCTTAAAAATAAAAATAACTAGTTAGAGCAAAAATTAAAAAAAAAAAATTATTAATTGGATATTATTGAAAGATTAAAAAAAAAGGCCTCAAGTTCCTCAAATATCAGTATATAACACACCAGTCAATGTTTTGCCCAGTCAGAAAAGAAAAAGATATCATCACATAAATGCACTTAATAGATCAGCACATAGAACCTTCTACAAAAATGATATGAAATAAAGATTGTACATCACTCCAAGACAGTTCAACATATACGGAGTTGAATATCAATATATGGGCCATTCTTCGAAAAGAGGGAAATCACAGTCCCATAAAGAAACTGGGATTTCTTGATGCATCTGGCAAATGTTTTCATTGATTATGATAAAGTATGGTCTTAGATTGTTTTATCAGGGATTTGTTTTCCTGTTAATAATAATTTTACATTTGTAAACATTCTTTAAACATTAAAATCCCCACTCTCTGATGCTCCTCACACATGTACCATTGCTGTTGTTAGTTAAATTAATTGCTTGCCTCTGGTCATATACCTCACTCCCTCACTGCTTTCAAAAATGGGTGTCGAGTAAATTCACAGATCTCTACAGCTGAGGAAAACAGTTGGCAAGCCTTACCAGGTCTCTGCAAACCAAATTGTAACTGGTGTTGAGATAAGCCTCCATAGGAGTATAAGATGTTAAGTTAAAAAATGTACTTTGTGCTTGTTGATCCTCATTCCCTCATCTGCTCATAGAATAGAGAAAGCAAGCTAAGTATTTGATGAATTCCTTTCATAGTTCTTTTGGGCATTATGGGATTTAGTGTGGTGTAAATATGGAGGTTCAAAAGTAAAGACCAAAACAGTAAAGTAAAATAAAAATTGAATTTCATTCACCTAATTCAGTTACTTTGTTGATAGGCTAAAATTAATTCATCTCATGCGCTTTGTAATAATTTCATATGATAATAATAATGTAATAATTTAACTAAAAATTATTAAAACTAAAGATATTTATATAAACTATATATTTTTTAATTTAATTGCTATTTTATAAAAAATAGTTTATACCTCAGCCTTATTCCGCCACTCCATTATGCTCACTCCCTCACACAACCTCACCCTCTTATTTTAAAAATTGGAATATTTTGATTATCTTTAGATCTAGAACCAATTACGATGGGATATTTTGACTACAGTATCTGAGATGCAATTAAATTTATGTAATAGGGAAATCATCCTACATTCTATGAATGACCCTTAAACTAAATTAAATATCTGTATATGTTTAACTGTCTTGGAATTATGTGTTATATTCATTTATTGGACTTTTTTTAAACTGCCGATGAGTTATTTAATTAGTTATCTGGCCTGTCTTCAAGTGACATTATCATTATATACCCTCGCTTAGATTTCTTCGATCTCATTCAAGGGACTTTAATACTCTGAGAAGAGAGAAGAAAGCTCTGTCTGCGCTTGTTACACGCTGGTCCATCCCTCCCAGTCATTTAGAGAGGTTATAGTGGAGCCGAGGTATTGAAAGCTGTCTACAATCAGGAATGATTTGCAGATGCAGATCCAGTTGGGGATTTTTCAGCTTATTATCATGTATTTTGATCTATCTTCATTTACCTGTAAGCTGATTTGCTCTGCTCTCAGAGAATCAGTATCCACTTGATTTCTTCCCAGGACTGCTATGTCGTCCGCGAACGCTAAGTTTTATATTTCATTGCCAAGAGCACCACTCCATTTTCACGTGATGTTCTTATCACCTTCTCGAGGGCTAAGTTGAACAGTATCGGCGACAGACCTTCTGCCTCAAACCTGTTTTAACTTCAAAGGCTTCATATACTTCTCATTTTATCATTAATCTGCAATTAGGGTCATTCGTACAGGTCTTCGTCAATCTCACCAACTTCCTGGAAACAATCAGCTCAGGCATGATCTTCCAAAGAAAGTGCCTGTCCACAGAATCATAGGTCACTTTCAAATCGACGAATAATGCACGCACATCCCATTATACTTCACACCGTTTTTCTACTTCATGTTTCAGAATGAAATCTGGTCCTGCGCGCGCCTCCCTTACTCACTCTCTCACTCTCTCTCTCTCTCTCTCTCTCTCTCTCTCTCTCTCTCTCTCTCTATATATATATATATATATATATATATATATATATATATATATATATATATATATATAGTTCTTGTTTTTAACTCGCATTGACTAATGTCCAGATTAATATATGATCCTTAGATAGCATTAGTAGGTTTCTAAATTATCAGAAGTTTTTTAATATAAAGATAAAAATTCATAGTCTTAGTTTACACCAAATATATTAAAAATTAAGGCTATAAAGCATTAAAAAAAATAACGTGTCAGAAACATTATATCGCACAGTAAATTAAAATCTGATTTTATAATCCTCGTCTCAATTAGTACTAATCCAGATAAATCTACATGTTAAATCCAGCTATTTGAATAAGTGTTTTACGGTACGAATTATTTTATTATTATTATTATTTGACTTTATACATTAACATAATTGACAGAGAATTGTTTTTTTATTTGTTATCTATGTATCTCTAGTTGCAGCGATGTTGTGTTAAATAATTGCACTATCTAAAGAGAACAATTAAACGAGATAATAATTTCATGTGATTTTTTTATATCACATATATTAATTATCATCTTAGTTACATAAAATTATGAATATGAACCGTAATATTTACATAAGAGTAGATAATTAAAGTGTGCACTTGATTGATTAAAATTAAAAATCAGTGGCGGGTCCACGAGAGGGTAAAAAAGAGGAAATATCCCCTTCCAAAATAACGATGGAGAAAAAAACAAAAATAAAATACCGCTGAGTTTAAATATATGTTCTAGTAACAATACTTTTGAGTACTTAACTGTGATAAATTATCATTCATTATGTAGAGAGGAAATTAAACATGGCTCACCTTGTGAGAATCGATCGTTGTGGATGAATTAATGAAATTAATTAATTAATCTTGTCTATGACTACGAAAATCGATTTTGAATTAGTTCGAGATAAGGATAATCAAGACACTACCTTGATTTTTACAAAATAGTAGACAGGTTCTCAAAAAGTTGTAATCATGGAATGGGATTTTAAATATTCTTTAACGCTTTGCGAGTAAAATTGTTACCTAATAACGTAAACTTAAATTAAGTAATAAATTTGCCAAATGTAATTATATAACTGTTAATTGTAATTACATTTCTTTATGAATTTAAACAAGTGTGTTAAACTTCTTCCGTTTTATTATTTTTTAAACTTGATGAAAACTCAAAACTTATTTATATGGTCAAGTAGTTAAGCCGCTGGGCACACATTAATCCTAATCAAGATCAAAAAAGTTTTAAATTGGTTCTGTCATCGGTTTATTAGTCACATAATTTTCATATCATCCTTCTAATATACTCGTATATATATATATATATATATATATATATATATATATATATATATATATATATATATATATATATATCAACCCAAAGGTTGTGAGTTCGAATCCCGGCACCGGCATGAATTTTATTTAATTAAATTAAAAAGTTCAAGCAATTTATCCCGTCCCCCCCCCGGGTATGTGAGGCCCGTCAGCCTACTTGGAGGCAACTCACAAGAAGGCCGGGCGTAGGAGTGATGACCCTACCCCGTGTACCTAAATTGAGAATCGCGTTGTGGTTTTCTATGTATGAATACGACATCGCGCGACCAAGGATCTCCACGGTCTACAGTGCCAACACAAAAAAATTATATATATATATATATATATATATATATATATATATATATATATATATATAAATATATTCTAATATTTCCTCATAAATATACTCTGCAAATTTACAAATTAAAAACGGTTGGCGCCTCAAAGGAAGAATAGGTACTTATATAAAACATATAAACGTTAATATATACCAAACAAAAAAATATGGCAGAGGCCGCCTGCTCTTCTAGTATCCCAAATTCTAGTCCCATCTACCCCTAAAACTACCTCTAGGTCCGCCCCTGAAGAAGACACGTATATGAAAAAGGGAAGAGAGGAATAAGACGGTAGCAATAAGTTACAGCAGTCCATTCTATTGAAATAGCGGTTTCTGTTTGAAAAGAGACAAAAGGCAAATACGGTTCTACTTGTCTTATTTGTATGGGGTTTTATTGCTTTCAAGCTGCAACAGACAGATACGTGTTCACCAAGTGTCATTAAAATCGATACGAATTACAGAATGAGAAGTTTAATTATATAATAAAAGTAACTTCAAATCCTCCAAACTCATATGAAGATATTTTTTAGTTCCTCAAGCATTCCTAAGCCAAATGGAAATCTCTTATTTCAAAGTTCGAATTGAATTTCAAACAGCTCAAATTTGAATGCTAAATCATTAGCCGAAGACTGCTATACCGGTAAATATTTAGTTAATTTTCAACTACGATTTAATTTATCTACTAACCTTGAGAGTCGACTAAAATTAGATAAAGAATAGGTGCTGATTACCAGTTATTTTTTAACTGTAAGAGCGTTTAGTTACTTGATTGCTAATTTAGATAGCGTCATTTATTAAAATGTAGATTTGCAACTTTACAAATTAAATGAAATTATATTAAGGTATCGTCATTTGATTTAATATTCAAAGATCTATTTATATCCAAAAATATTTGTATCTTAAAAACCAAACGAATTCTTATGAATATTGAGCGAGACCATCCTAAAATCCATGTATCGCTCATTTGTTGCAAGTACGTCATAACTCGAAATTCGCGATTTTTCAGATTTCATTTGAAGTTTTTAACACTGTATTAATTTTTGTGAAATTATAAAGTAAAAACGGCAGAATTAGCCTTGGAAGCTGAGCAATGACACTCTAGTAGATAAAAGTTCACATCATGGTAATTGTTCTTGTTGTATTGTCTCAAAAATGTTGTAGATTGTTTAACACGATTCCGGATGTTATCTTGACCCTCAGTGGCGAAAATAACACCAATGTAACCGATGCAACGCATTGGGTCGCAAAGTCTGTAGAGGAGAGCTTAGTAAATAAACAGATATACCTACTTGAAAATACTAAACCCTTCAGCAGGCGCGTCAATTTTTTTAACACCAGCGGGCGCGTGTGGCACAAAGTGTCATCGTCTCTTTTGCTTATTTTTATTTATTTTTTTTGTAATATAATTTGTATTTAAATTGAAAATAATAATTCTACTTTTCATAACAAGGTTTGAAATGTTGAGATTTATTTATGATTTAAGGCAAAAAAGAAATAAATTTTCTTTAGAAATTAAAATTTATTTTTAAACTCAAATAACTTGTGATGATTAAGTATTAAATAGTATATATATATATATATATATATATATATATATATATATATATACGTAAAAATATTACTATTATAAATATATAAAATATATTAAATATGTATAATTAAAAAATAAATATAATAGAACAATCAAAAAGTGATTCTGAACACACAACTGATTCTAACCTAACTCCTGGATTACGGGCCGATTCTGACTGCTGACAGAAAATGTATTTATATTTAAATTTTCTACCATATCTAGGGACATGGATTGATCCTCCTGGGTTCACCCGTCCTTTAAAAAGTAGGCACTCGATCATTTATCGTGTTGGAGGGAAAAACTTGGCAATTAATCGTGGATGCTGACCACATCACCTCCTTAAAACCAAGACTCTCCAGAGGTTGTAGTGGTACAGGTTTATTAATTTTTATTTATGAAATAATATGATTTAGGTTGGAGGTATTATAGCCGGCTGGGTCCAGACAGAGTAAATCTCATACAGCAGACGGCCATAGATGATCTGTTCTGAGCTGAGCCTCAGTAGATTATATATTTTCGGTGACTATTTATTGATACTGTTTTATTGATTTATTTTACTATTTTATTTATTCATTTATACTATTTTATTATTCATTTTATCTATTACTTTTCTTTCTTCACTTGGAAGAGGAGAAGAAAAAAAATTATAGTACTGTAAGATGTCTTTTTTGGCGAAACATTGATCAGTCTGTTACTAGAAATTAGTTTAAAGATAATCAAGAAAGGGAAGGAAATAAAAGTTTGCATCGTTTAAGGGGTCGACATTTAAACGCCGCTACCGCAAAAGCTCGAAACATAATTCAAGGCAGGGATCAGCTGACAGGTTTCGTGCGACAAAATTAATTCTGAACGATGATTATCAGCTTTATGAGAGCTTATTAAAATCATGTTAACGAGTTGGCGGCCATTGTGCGCCTCTATCGTTCTCAGGATCTCTCAACCGTTCCGCCCTTTCTTTTAATTAGCAATCTACACGATATCTCCTCCTCGGCCTCCTGGAAACTTCCTTCTTATTTTGCCCTCTTTTTTTAAACGAAGTGAGTCTTTCTTTCTTTTTTTTTTTTTTAATCATTAAGATTAGGGTATTCAGAGTCATCAAGGCTAGTTTCAAATGAAACTAGGGCATCAGTACCTCGAAATATCTTTTGAAGTAAAAGGAGTATAAAAATGTCTAGAGGAAACTTAATTCAGGAAGAAATGAACGCTGAAAAAGCCAGTCTCGTCATAAACCTGTTTCGTGACTGTAGGCTATCCTTGTTATTAACGTATTTATTTCACAAGTTTTTTCCTTCGAGTGAAAAAATAAAAATACCTACCTATAAAATGTATTTTTTTAAAAGTAGAAAAATGAAGATTCCAAAAAATTAAAAATAAAAGTAACCAGGTTTGCCAATTCATTCTGCATAAAACTAAAAATCACAATAATACACACTAGAAAAGGTACATACTACATCAAGGCGAACCACGAAAACACACCATATCAATTGTAACAGTACAACATATAAAAACAAACAACTATTGGCTGCTATTAGATAAGAAAATCCTAATAAAAATTAATTTTAAATAGCATAAAAAAGGGAATTTTTTTTTAAATTAAATTATAATTATAATTTCATCTAATTCGTAAATTTCATCAATCATCTCATATCTAGGTCTACTAATTTATAATTTAAAGTCAGTTATGAAAAGAAAACTTATGAAAAGAAAAGAACAACTGACCATTAACATCCAATTGCTGCTGAGTTCGCAATCAAAAATCTTTAATTTTCGATAGGTAACTATTTTGTATGAGTTTTAATAATAAAGGTATTTTCTCTAATTAGGTTATTCACTTAACAGGACATGTCAGTCACTTATTCAAATTTCGCCCAGATTACACCCATGAGACCAAATAACCATTTATTGAAATTTAAATTTGTAAATTATAAAATATATTGTTATTCGCATCCTTTCGGGCGACATCGAATCCAACGAAAAATTCTTCTTATGAATAGTTATTATTCAAAATACTGTGCTGCTTTTTACTGGGTCAATCAGTCAAGATATTTATAGCATTTGCCATTATCGAGTTGGGAATGATATAAACTCACCGGTTAATTTGATGAATAATATATTCATAATATATTCACAACTAACTGCTATTCACATTTACCAAATTTAGCTGTGATTATATATTATCGACAATTATGCAAAATCACCAGTTAATTTCATTTGTGGCAATATATATATATATATATATATATATATATATATATATATATATATATATATATATATATATATATATATATATATATATATATTCTTTGGGATATTGTATCGAAATAATTGTAATACAATATATACTACAATTATTGTATTATATGTCGTATTATTATTAGATTCTACAACTAACTGCCTAATAACATAGGTAGAGTTTGCTATGTTTTTAGCGAACATATCTGAGCAGCTACACTTCATAAATAATGTGTTTTTTCTCTTTCGCTCTCAATAGCCTTAAACATAAAGCTTGCTATTTTATTAATTGTTAATTAGTTACCTTGAGAAATTCCACTTCTAAGCCATTACAGGATTTCATTCAAAATCTTGAAAATACAAGGTGCAAAAGGTATGCGAGCGCTGAAGGAATAAAAAATATCAGAAGTTTTCCTTCTGAATATCTCTGGCCTAACTTCGGTAGTCATTGAAATTCAGGAGCGCGCTAAGACTTCGAGGAACTGCCTCCATCCCCTAAATTATTAGTGAGCAGCTGCCTACTCCTTTCTTCATCAGCTTTAGTGCTCTTCGTCATTGGCACCTGATAGAGTGCTTTGCGAGTAAGGGGTGCGTACTGGATCATGTCTTCTACCGAAGAGAAGTTGATGTTGATGTATTCCATACATTAACAATAGCATAACAACTTATAAGAAAGGAGAGAGAAGATAGTTTTTTATTGGCTACTGGAACTAAAATTCAGATGACTTCTTTGAAGTATAATTATCGGTCAAAAAGGAAATTCTTTGTGGCCTCAACATGTTTCACGAACCACTGAATGATAAAAAAAAATAAAAAATTTCAAAAATTTGTTTCATAAAGTATGGGTGAAATCCCTATACTACTCTTTCTATACTGAATATACTGATATTATTTTCACATACAGATGATATAATTAAAACATATAAGTAGCATTTTCCAGCAATGGTATTTTTTTCAGTTAAGCACAACCGAAACCTGGGATAAGCACGGATCGATACCTGAAAAACCGACTGAAAGCATTTAAAAAACATTTAATTATTCATCAATTGCACACCTCACAGCAGTGAAAATGGAGAGAGAGGTCTGCGTGGAAATGATAAAATATTTAGCAAGACCTTTTTTGAAAAAAAAGAGACCTTCATTACTTAGCCAAAACGATTAAATTTGTATTTCATTATAACTTGATGGCAGTAACGAATTCTCAAATTTCAATATCAACTTGCCATAATTCATAATTAATAAGAGGGAATTTTTTTTTTAAATTCACAACTGTATTCTGAAAATGCAAAAACAAAATGTTGCACCGTAACATATACATAATAAACACCAACAGGCTAAAAGTCCAATTAAACATAAGATAAAAATATTGTAAAAGGTGGAAGAAAAAATTATTTCACAGTGTACAGGAGCAGTCTTATTCACGTAACGAAAGCAAGTTAACAACACAAAACTCCAATTATAATTATAATTATTAAATAATTCCAAAATCCTACTGAATTTATATCCGTAAAATATTTAATGTTTAGCCATTATTATTTTTTTTTTTTTTATGGTGTAAAAGGAAAAAAAAGTGTAAAATGAAAATTCGTTCAAAAACTTGTTGAAGTCCTGAAACAACTTCAAATCAAACATAGTATACTTACTTATTATAACATAAATTGTTACGGTTCAAGCTTGATCAATGTATTTAAAGATGAAATCCATTCTTCTTGTTTTAATTTGTGTGAAAAGATGGCGAGGTAACGCCATGGTTAAAATATGCTCTAATAAAAATAGAATATTAATTAATATTAAAATATTAATCAAATAGCTAGAAATATGATAAGAATTTATTAATTCTATACCAAGTACTCGGTTTTTATGCACAACTAACGCGGTGTAAAAAAAAAACAAAAAAAACATCTTCCATCACTAGGCAAGGGTCGGTACTGTAAAATCGACAGTGCTCTTTCTACCCGCAGCCTCGCATGAAGCGCACAATTCCATGCAAAGATGGTATTTTTTTCATCTGTAGTATAGCTAGTGGCATTCAGCTTAAGGATTATACATTGTACAAGTATAAAGGAAGGATTGAAGAAAATAGGACTCATTATATTGATTTTTATTGATAATATCAAGTAGAAATAGAGGTGTTGCAGTTTCAAAGTTCCAATAAGCAAGCCGTCATTTGAAGTGCAAACGACGGCTATTAACGTCACTGTTTTTTATTATAATTAGACAAACCGCAATTTCATTCCATATGTATAAAATATTTATCAAAATCCTGAAGATTTATTGGAATAAGTATAATTACAAAATAATTTTTTTAGCGTCCCCTATTTATTTAGGCGCCAGCGTCAAAGAGTGAAAGATATAGAAAAACTGATAACAAAAAAAATACACAGACGGAACAAATATATTATTTTCGATAAATAATACAACTTGTAGTGCAGTAACAATAATTTTAATATACATTTAATTTGTGAAGCTGATCCGTTTTGTTGTCTAATTGAAGGTATAAAACATCTATATAATCAAACCCTTGGGTGCTTCCGACAGTGTCAGAGGTTTAGACCCGTTAAACCCTCACAACCGTTCAGTATTGCGGGTACTGTATAGTCTGTACCGTGTCAATAGAAATTTTGTATACATCTGATAGCGAATATAGAGAATACCTTTCGGCAACGTTATTGCAAGGGCTATATAAATAAATTAAGGCTAAATAAATAAATATTATTTTGTATTATTTCCCAGTGATTACAACTGTTCATGAGACGGTTACCTCTCCCTTAGTTATTAAAATAAAATGTATATCAATAAGTCTAAAGTATAATAAGAATAATATTTATATAAAAAAATAGAGACAGAGGTTAACATTTCTTTTTCTTTCTCCCCTGTTCCTGCTCACTAGTTTCAAATATAATTACAGGGTCCTACTGTAACAGTTTTTTTTTTTCTTGCTAATTTATCAACATATCTTGTTGTTCCTTCTATATCTAAGTAATATACATGGAAATGTTAAACAAATTTAAAGTTATTTCATATAAATAACTGAAATATTGTCATAAATAAATTCTGTAAAGAAATATATTTAATTTTGTTAATTAAAAAATAAATAATAAGATGTGTTAATAATAATTATATGACATGAAAAGAACTAATGGATAGAGTAACCATCGCTACATTAAATATAAGGAGAAATTTCCTATCCATACACGGCGAAGGATTATCGGAAATCGATTTGAAGTCTAGATTAAGGGCTGCCGGGCTTGCGTATTTATGGAGCTTGTAATGAAAGACTAAGAGCATCTATTTCCCAACGAAATTGCAGATAACGAATATTAAAGAATAATTTGTAATAATTGTCTGAAAAATTTATAATTAAAAATGGTTGTACTAATAAAATAAGCAGTAAAAATAAATTACTTTTAGTTTGTTTTTTTAATTTACAACGTAAAGTAATAATCTAAATAATTTCTAAAAGTGGCATAATATATTGATAGGTTATATTGATCGATATATTGATACGTTGATATTATGATGAATTTATTTATAATAAAAATATCAAAACTTTTGGTTTATTATTTTCAATAATAGACCTTTGTAATCCACCAAAAAAATATTGTGTATCCTCCATCTCTTCAAAATTTGAGATTTTACGTTTCAACATACGTAGAATCCATTTATCGAATAAAAAACAATCCGTCCGTCCGGCGTTCGCCGACCGCCGTACGTCTTTCAGAGCTTTTCTTCAAGACTACAGGACCGATTTTCTTGAGATTCACGCCTCACTCCAGGATGATCCTCGAAACTCGACATTACCATCTGTCTGTTTGTTTCAAAATGGGGGCCGATTAAATATTTTATAAGCCCATAACTCGGCCATTTATATAGGTGCAGGGTAATGTAAGGTGTTTTGGAATCAGCATACCAAGGCATTAAAAAAAAAATGTAATCACCAAAAAATCTCTATAAATGCTTTTCGTTTATTATTTTCAATAGACCTATTTAATCTACCAAGAAAAAAAAATTGTAACCCTCCTCAAAATTTGAGGTTTTACGTTTTAAGATACGCAGTCTACTTGTATTGGCAGTTGTTTCTTCTTTACACTCCAAGTTCGGCACTATCACGGCCATCATATTGGGGCAAACTTCAAATTTCTGCTCCATAGGTGCCGAATGCTTTATTATTTTGCTGAACTTGGTTGATATATTTTATAAAGTATTCTGCACATGTTCCTTTTCCGAAACACTCAAAGGCTCAAATGCTCATTTGAAATAATCTAATTATCTAAACTGTAAACCAAAGCAATACGGAAAGTCCTGTGAATAGACAGACCAGATATTTTTGAAACATTACTGTTTGGAAATAATAAACCATTGTGTAATAATTTGCAGCTTTTTAATATATTTTTTAACAATTGACACAGCCACCGGTTTTGTACGTACCTTTTCCAACGAGGATTTTTTTTCTCATCAAAACGACTTAACCAAGGCAAGCAGCCTCAATAAACGTCCTCTCTTTACAATAAATCCAGCAGTCGGTTTTACTATCGTTCCCAATATTCTTTGGGGTGAGCATATTGAGATAACAGAGACATTTTCGTAATTAGTTTTTGTTTTCTTATAATGTTAACAGTAAGCGTGCAAACGGAAAAAATCAATCTCAACTTTTTTTAAAGTAAACTAAATTTGCCACAACTTTTGAGCCAAATATTTGGGAAAACATTAATCTTACGAGGAAAACCGTTAGGACCGAAGTTGTAACAAATCTATTTAGCTTTAAATAAAACAAACGGAGCATTTAGATCCAAAGATGGACTAAGAATTTGCAAAAACTAAAAAATTAGAAAATTGGATTTTGGGATGATGAAAAGATGAAATTTTGAAATTATAAGCGAAATGAGAAAATTTCACAATCAGAACGCGCGATGAAATTTTGTTGGGTAACTCCGAATTCGGATTCAACAATCACCTAGGGAACGATAGTAAAATCGGCTACTGGGTTTTTTGCCTTTGAAACTACCATTTACCTGAAGTATCCTTTTTATGTCTTTATACCGACTGGTAATCCTGATGTTGAAGAAAATAGTGCCATAGGTCAACATGTATTAACTATCTACCAAGTGTTTTATGATAATTTATACATATCGCTGGTTTAGAAGAAGTGTCATAATATGAAAAAAAATTTCTTGTTTTTTTTTTTGCTTGGAGAACTTCTAACCCCTTTATTTCTTTTAGAAAAAACGTCATATTTTCTTTTTAAAGTGATAAATATTTATTTTATTTTTTTAAGAAAAGCTGCCACAATTTTCTTCACGCTTCATGTTTAAATGATCAAAATGAAGATTAACTGTTTTATTTACCTTCAGCATCATTACCCTAAATACAGACCTTAATATTCCAACAGTTAACGAACGCATACGTATCCACTACAAACGATGTCACGATAACTTACATTGGCATCCTGACACACTCATACAAGATACGGCTACAACCAACATGCCTGATAACACTCGCAGAAGGCTGAAGAGGAGGGATCTCCTTGCTGACTATGTACAATAACCACGATAGGAAGAGATGACGCTGGGTGTTACTCTCCATGATGTCTATCATGTCACAACAAATTTTTACCCAGCAAATTCACAAGTTCACTGCAATAATTGACAGGTGTAAATATACAAAAAAAGCAAACAGATAAGGTAATTATTAATGACTAAGAAAATATCCGATTTGATGTTTTATCAGTGAGTTAACAACAGCTATAAATCTAATTAGGCAAACCTGAAACTCCACTTTTTCGTATTGTGGCATTCTTCTTCCAAGCCAACGATGTAGGAGATAACAAAACTATATATAGAGAATTTTTAACCCCTTATAAGTTCTGGTTATACACAGTTTGAAAGAGTACAGTTTGGACTGCATTGTGTAATTGCTTTATTGCGCCAATTAAGCCTTTTTATAGTCATTCAAATTGTATGATGTTTATCTAGTAAACTTTAAAGCGAAGTGTTCCTCGGGATTTCAGACAATAAGAGGGAATCACCGTTAACGGATTTGTTATGCAATAATAAGCGATAAATTCTTAAAGGACACGAGAGAGGAGGGTACTGTTATGTTCTTCACTCGAAGGATAACATTGGATTTTTCGGGATACAATTCAGTGGCGTAGCAAGAAGTATTGAGGCCCGGGACAAAATCTTGGATGAAACGCCATCTTCTCATTGGAGTAGATTAGAAAAAACAACAGTTTTTTAATAAATTTATTATAACTTTTCTGGTAAATGGCATACAATAAACCGTCATCGTAAAATATGCAGGAAACCACAATTTATAAATTATTCAAGTTTTTCCCGTAACCTTCATAATCCTTTTACTGACCCACGAATATTCTTCAGCGACTGACGCACCTTACAAAATTTTTCGCAATGGGCCTACAAGAGGAGTTGCGCCTACTAGCAATGGCTGCGGTGCCTGGCCAGTTAAAAGACAGGATATGAGCGCTCTGGTTTCAACACAGCCTCCTTGCTCAAGAGGCAACCTTCGCCGAAAAAGAGTTCGGTGAACTCTTGCTGGCCATTGGTCATCCTTAGTATATATTGCGTCATTACTGGGCTTTGCCTTAAGCTCTTATTAAAACCAAATACTGTTTTCTGTTAATATATAACATTTAATATCCGAGAGCTAAGGGAAAAAATTAGGATACAAGTTATGATAACATAGTTAAACTTCTACCAGACACACTACAGTATATAAATGTTTTTTTTCTTTTACTTATATGGTAGTCACACATAAAGAGCAGTCATTATGCGTACATAAATGTTCGATGCCTTAAAAGCATACGACGTGAATGATTAATTATAAGTTCTCTAAATAATCATTTGAACAGCTTTAACTAAAATTTATGAAACTGAAAAAAAAAATTATATATATATATATATATATATATATATATATATATATTTATATATATATATATATATATATATATATATATATATATATATATATATATATATAAATTAATAAACATTATAGTCCAGGGTCATAGAGTACTTTTTTTCAAATCATTAACAGCCGTCTAAAACTTTGAGTGGCTTCAGGTTTACGTAACCTACATTTTTTTTTATCTATGTAAATTCGAAAAGCACGCCAATTTAATGCTGTACTAAAAATATATGAACAACCCTTTGCTTTTCACTTGAATAGCAAGATAATTTCATAAGAAAATCGAAACAAATATTGGCCTACAAATACGTTGAGCCCTTTGGAATGGCCTCTCCTAAACATATAAAAATAACGAGGATATAAAAATTGCTGATTTTCACGCAGTTGTTTAATAAATACTAAGCAATAAATACAATCAAATGGCCACGCTGGCCTACAATTTTCATGGCCAGTTTTTTCAGCCTACGCAACATGTCCAATTTTACTATGATCATTTTGCTGATTAAAACTTGTCGGCCTCGAAACAAACATGATTGGAAACACACATTATTATCTATTTTGTAGATAATAATTACAGTGTCCTACAAAAATGTTGGAGCGTATTGCTTAACCTAGTAAAATGAGTCGATAGAAGGCCCTTTTTTTTGGTTATTCGCTAAAATATCGGAAACTATGCGTTCCAACAAATAAATAGATAATAATAACAATTGATTAAATTATATGAAAAAAATAAATGAAAAGATAGATTTATTGGTAATTATTTATTTAATTAGAAAAAGTCAATGCTCTTTTGTTGCTAAGGATTTTTAATTGAATAAACATAATAAATATAAAAAAAAACATTACATTCACCTTTTGAAAAAAATTACAATATAACATTACGTCAGGCCGTGATATGGAAGTTTGCGGGGGATACGAAATTAAGTTTCGCTTCAGGATTCAAACAAGTTATTTCCGCCATGACTTCACAGCATCCGACTTCTATTACTGTTTGTATTTGCCTCCATTTTAAACAATTTCATTTTCCCTACATCTCACTTCGCATAGATGACGGAGTCATTGTACCTTGATGGAAAATAGTTTATAGGCTTCTTTTTTTTTTAAATAAAATTAAATTTTACAAAGTGATATCTTTGTTGTTTGTAATTTCAAGATGAGATCTAAATAATAAATAAATAAAATAGTAAATTATTTAGAGAGCCTGAGCTTGCAGAAAGCAAGAGGATAGGGTCCACTGATCCTAGCCACAATTCGTTCTCGAATAATAATAATTATACTGTTTATAAACATTTTATGAGAAAATTAAGGACCGGTTTTGATTTTAGCTTTTTATTAAGAGCTGACAACTGGCATTGATGTTGCAAATAAATAACTATGTAGGTTTCCCTTTTTTCCAAGTTTCAACTAAATATCAAATTGTTGAAAGTTGGGAAATTTTAAGGAAAAAAGCAACATTGATGGCTTATTTGCCCTCAAGATGAAACAACTGCAATGCTGGATAGCAGCCTGTTATTTTTTAACATTTACTTTTGTCTTTTAATGGCTAACTAAACAGACAAAGCTGCTGGTTGACTGCAATCCAGAAATTTGATATTTTCCAATTGTTGATATTAATTTTAAAAATATTTTTTTCTTTACGTTATGAAACTTAACAATAACGTAATAATTTATTCATGGAGGAAGCCAACAAAGGGAATTTACACTGTTTGAAGTAACTGCTAAATAAGTAGTCTTATACGGGGTCACTGCTATGCTTGTTGGCATTCTATTATTAGCAACAGTTTCGCAAACTTTCTGCTCAGCTGTTAACCTTGGCTGATATATATTTATATATATAAGCCATTCATTTTTGAAGTTTCAAATAAATAAGAATACAGATTGCTTAACCTATATTTTATGGCAGTACATTAAAAAAAATATTAAAACTGCGAAACGCAAATGTTTCTAGGCCAATGAACAAACTTGTCTTATTTCTCCAGAGCTTGTTTATAGTCGAAATTGAAGATTCTTATAAACCTGTCTTATTAAGCTCCGAAGGCTGGCGTTTCAACAGAACTTGTTCTTATTTTGAAAAATATGGCCAAATTTTTATATATCTTTTAATTTATTAGTTCCCAAAAATACTTCGGCTTTACATTTAAGTCATATGTAGTTCTGAGATTATTTTTCGAACTGGTTGTCCGCTGAATATCGTCAACAGCCTAAAGCGGAGAACTAAGGTTATTGGTAAATAGTTGATTTCAAGATGTGCAAGATATTCTCGTTAGACCCCAAAGCCGAATTTGGATACAAATTCAAACAAAGAAAAATTCATAGCACTTCATTACGCTAATAACTTGTTTGCCTCGAGATTGTCATTTTTTTTTCAGTTTTGCATCTAGGAGGTCTAAATTCCATCTCCCTAAATTATTTCTGTAAATTTTTCATAATTTCTAATTGATAACTACGCGATGGGACTCACCTTTTATTTTGTATCGAACTTACAAACTAAAGCTAAAACTCAAATTTAACTTTCAAATAATTTTTTCCGACGCTGGCGTTCTCCAGAAGGTATGAGCTCACTAAATCTGGGGTATGTTACATGTTTTACTGGTTCCAAAACTGTTTTATTTCTCTCAGTTATTCTTCTCGCAACTTTTGGCATTTTTAATTCCTCACCCCTCATCCCTTGATGTTTTAACTCTTTGTAATGAAGTTCCTTTTACTATCCTTCTCAATAATCCATTTGGAAATGATTGTAAACGCTTTTCTTTCGACTTTGCAACGAGTGAAAACAATTGTGCTCCATACAATATGGTCGGACGTATAATATTTTTGTAGATGATGATGTCTTTAAACGTAAAGATAGGCTTGAGGCAGATAATAAATGAATAAGCCGGTATGTTTTACTTCTTACTGCTTTAATATAATTACGAAAGTGTGCTGAAAGCCTTGAACCTCTGTCAAAAATAATTCTCAGATTAATGATATTTTTAAATTGTTTTCGTAGTTAATTTACACTTCAATGGGAGTTTTTCGATCCTTTTTTAAACAGAAATTAATTCCTTTTAATTAAATTAAAACTAATTAAATTCCTTAGTTTTATCTGGATTTACATCTATGTTAAAATATTTACCGATTGTTTTACAGTATGCTGGTATTTAAGCTACCACTTATGACGGCAAAATCATCAGCAAAAGTTGTTACTGTGACATTCCAGCCCATGGTACCAACAATTTTACCGGTATAAATGGAAAAAATTACTGGTGATAGTATCTCATCTTGTGGAACCCCAAATTAAATATATATATATATATATATATATATATATATATATATATATATATATATATATATATAAATTAATATTTTAATTAAATATGGTTTAAAAAAAACTTTGCTGTATACTTAATTACAAAGTTCACTTGATGAGGATTATATGAGAATGATTCCATTCGACCGCTGTTCGGTTTATTCACCTATTATAACGTAACAAAATGGAAATAAAGTATTTTCTGTTCCTAAAATTTTTACCTAATAATTAAGAGTTAACAATTATATTAATGTGATCGCTCTTAATTTAAGGGATAGTAAATAATTGTTTCATCGTAAGAAATTTTGTTATACATAAGTATACGATACATAACAATGTAATGAAATATTCACTATTTTTATTCTGAAATATTTGGAGTTAATTTGTAGTGAAATTTCCTTGGGCACCTTGAAACTAGATATAAATATATGTTGTTTTGGATTACCTGAGGCGTGAACTCCATGCCCAAATCAATGGAGACCCTGACCTGGTAGAAGACAAAGGGATAAGGTCCGCGAACAAGAGAGCACAGGCGTTTCGACCCCAGCCAGAAGTCGTTCCCGAAGAAGAACTGAGAAGAGTATCTTCCCGTCGCATCCCAAACTGAAACAGAATGTAATAGGTAATTTTTTGAAAAATATATATTTCCTGATTTTTTTTTTTAATTCCTATACATAATTATTAAGTTATCACTAGAATTAGTTTGCTTCACGAGTTTTTTTTTTAGTTTTTTTCTTATCCATTTATTTCAAGTTTTTTTTTTAGTTTTTTTTCTAATCCATTTATTTCAAGTTTTTTTTCACATGCAATATACAATAATTCCTTTCATTACCCGAGGGTATCCCAAGGTCCCAAGGTTATATTAAAAGGGGTTTCACATTTTGGTTTTGGCCCCACTAAGGGGAAGAACCATTCTGCTGGGTCAGGAATAAGATGAAATGGGTTTAGCAGTCTATGTTTCAGCCCTGAGTCCAGGACCCCCTTCCCTTGGCGAGCACGTCTACCAAGAGGACAGAGCCCTGCCACCTCCCAGGCCTCGGTGGTGGGGCGATGTCTCTGAATAGTGGGTTGGCACAGGCCTCAAAGAATTTGATGTGCCTCCGGCTTATATATTCTGGCACTGAGGGGAGCTGGAGCTCCTTATAGAAGGTGACGTTTCTCGCTCATTGGAGTGGCATAGGGAGGCAGGAAACCTGAGCTCTTCCAGATGGCGGAGTAGGAGTTTGTTTGACACACAGTCAAAGGCCTCTGTGCAGTCCAGTGATATAAACGACGTAGCTCTGAGTTGATCTGCATATACTCTACGGTGTGGGCCTGCA
Organism: Rhaphigaster nebulosa; assembly: GCA_948150685.1. Classification (NCBI taxonomy): domain Eukaryota; kingdom Metazoa; phylum Arthropoda; class Insecta; order Hemiptera; family Pentatomidae; genus Rhaphigaster; species Rhaphigaster nebulosa. The sequence goes on from OX411310.1 coordinate 89,898,742, forward strand.
GCTTCACAAGAGGGTGCTCATAGGAAACTCCTCGTTAAAAACCAGTCTGCTCCGGCGGGATGACGGGCTCCTCACTGCAGTGTTTCATCAGGTGGTGGTGAAGCAAGAAGCCAATCAAGAATATTGCTCAGATGCGAGAAGAAACTGATCGGCCGATAGTGCTCCGGTAGGTTTCCCGTCTTCCCCGGCTTGAGTAGCGGCATTACGATCGCTTGTTTCCAGACTTTATGAAAGTACGAGACCCAGATGCATGAGTTACAGTTATTCAGAAGGAAGGCTTTACCCCTTATTGCTTCTATTCTATTGCTTCACGAGGTCAAACTCAGTTACATAAGTCTACTGACTTACATAAGTCTAGCAAGATTGTAGTATGAATGTAATAATATAAATAATTTCGTGAGATCGAAGCCTCTAATAGAAGGTCGTAGAACAACTTTTCGCTTCTAAAAAATATCATCCGTAAACTTTGGCTAGAAAAAATGACTTGCAGGAAATTCTGTTCTCCAGTTTGCAACAATTTTACATTTACACAAAGCTGAAACTTTTTAGAGAGCTTCATAATACCAAGTCCTTAAAGGGCAGACAGTAATTAGCGATAATGCATTATGATGTACACTCTGTCTTCATGGCATGGATTTCAAGGTTCTCCTATATGTCAATCGAGTTTTATTTTTCTGTGTAAATTAAGAAAAAATATTGCCGATTGTATTAAATAAGTTTAAATTTACAAAAACTAGAATCTAACAATCGGTGTCGCAACTTCGAATAACAAGCACATTAAGATTTGTGGCACCACGATTACCAAATCTAAATTTCTAATTTACTAATTTTGATTTCATGTTCAAATTTTAAAATTCGAATGCGATTTTCAGCTCAATTAGTAATCTTTTCCAGAAATAATTATAAATGTTTATTTTACTTTACCTACATATATATTTATATTCAATATCTTTATTTAACTACTTTTGCCGTTTAATTCAATTTATCTGTCATTTACTTTAAATTACTATATTTAAAAGATTGATCTGTTTGCTTTGTAAATTAGTAACTCAACATCGTTGAGTAACCACCCTAAATTTAAAAAAGAATTTTTGTTGTTACAATTACACAATTAGCACCATCAGCGGAATTAGTGGAACACCGGAATTATAATTAATTTCAACGAATGAATTTTCATTATTATCTAATTACGCGCAATTTACATTTTAAAAAAAAGTACTCCATACTTGATTGGAAAGTTAAATAATATTTAAAATACTTTTATTTATTTCATATTTTTTAAGAAACATGACTGTTTTCAATTCATTGTCAATGGCTATTTATATAATAAAATTTGAATTAATTTACAAAAACTAAGTAACTTTGTCTAGTATATTTGTCCTCATTGATTCACACCACGGATATCCTTAAACAAACATATTTTAGATACCTATATATAAACACATATATATTGAATTTCAACAACTATACTTATTAATTAGAATTAACTTTCAAACGCTTAATATATAAACACTTAAACAAGCTTTCTTTTGTTTCAAAAGTGAATAGAAACTTTCCTTACTCAGCAGAAATAGGTATTCTCTAAGGTAGCTTAAAAGAAGAGAAATTTTGAGAAAACGCAGAAATAATTGAATTGCCCGTTTCAGGAGAACCTTATTTTCCGTTAATCCTTTTCCGATCAGGAGTTTCCCCCTGAGGGGTGGAGTTCTTTTTCTTTCCCCTCTCTGAGAGAAAGGGCACTAACTGCCCCTGTAATTACTTCATTAAGAAAAATAAATGAATATTGTATTCCACTCGAATCAAGGAAATATTAGGCGCCTGTTTATGTCATAAGCCTATCTGTATTAGTTCAACATTAAAGAAATAAAGATATATATTTTTTTTTTTTTTTAAAACATCAAAAAGCTAACGAAGTTGAAGCATTTAACTTAAAGGTATACCTAAGAAGGAAGAACTCATGTTATCATTGTTATCTGAATCTGGTGGTTGGATGACGTTACCAACATTCGTTTATTTATCCATCTCAAATTTCACAAATTTTTCTTTTCAGAGTCCTCGCTGACCTTTCAGAGGCTCGCTCCCAGTTGAAAGATTTGTGTCGGTCAATGGCAGGTTTTTAATTGTTTAATTATTTCATATGGTTTCTTTGAAGAATATTGGCAGTTTCTGGAAAACAATTTTAAAGTTTTCAAGGTCTCGTTGTAAAGAGAGAATATGATATGTAAGCTTAATTTTTAGTTTTTTATGAAGTATTTATGTATCAAGATGTAGAGTTAAAGAATTTAACAGAGATATGATTAAAATACACTTTTGAGGGTAAAATAAATTATTTTTGATGTAATAAATTTCTATAAAAAGCACTCTCTGTCGATTAGATTTGATATTAAAAATATGATTCAGTAGAAGAAAAACGTATTTCATAAGTACATTTAGTTTTTCAGATAAAATGCGATGCTTCTTGCAAAGGAGCGATATTCGTTGCCGCAAAACTAGTGTTTCAATTAATGTAATATTCATAAATAATAATTTACACGGTTCATTCGATTTATGAGAACTATATTTAGAAGCATACAAGTTCTAATGCCGTTTTAATTATTATGATAAGGCCAAGCGAACCAGAAAGTTCTATTCTGATTCAACAAATGCTGCCTATATTTTACTCTACCGAATCCCTTCGAAACCCAAACCCACAAGTGGGGATTCACCCATCTTCGGGCCAAATATTCACTGCTAAACTTTATTTTCGAAGACCTCAAACCATTTCTCTTTCTTTGAAGCAAGCGGCCATCCATAAACAAGTGTAGGTAGTATATTAATCTTGAAAATTTCGAGTTTTAAGCCGACCACTCATGTGGATTCTTGATGTTCTTTTGCCATCTCAGATGCCTTGTTTATTAAAAAGGCCTGTGAATGGGGTAACCATAAGTACAGAGCTTAGTTTGTATCAGTTAACCATTTGTTCGCAAGTGAAATAGAAATAGAAAAATTATTTTTTGGTCCCCAATTTTTAATTCAGTTTATTTAAACGTATAATAATCTACCTTGTCTACAGGAAGCTAAGTTGAAAGATTATTTTAATAATATTATTAGTCCAGGCGCAATAGTTTATTTTTTAAAATAATTTGCAGAGGTGCTTTCTCAACGTGATAATCAGGAGAAAAATAGTAGAAACAAATTTCATATATTTTAGATAAAATCAGTATGTAGCAAAATGGTGGAAAAAATTCATAAATGTGCCGAATAATTTGCCTAAGAAAAATAAAAAATAGCGAGCCGAGTAATAGTGATGAAAAATAGGGAGAAATGACTTCTAAACAACTGAAGCCGCTCAACAACTTTTCGCAAAAAAAAAAAAAATAATAAGCGCAAAATATGGCCTTCTTTTGTCATTTTATTGCAGCGCTTTTAATTATCACAGGAACTTGTTTTGGAGCTTAAATCGTGGTTTTACTTATGCCTATATATAATGAAAATTGTATGCAAATATAATTATAACTTTTTCCGGAAATTGAGAAAATGTAAAAAATGGTGATCTCAAAAAAAAAATTTGAAGAAGGGCTGAAATAATCAGAGAGCGATTTTTCAAAGCACTACATGTTCCCGACGAATTTCACTACAATCCTATTTTCAATAAATGTTGTTCGATTAAATTGGTTCGATTAAATAGCTGAAAACGCGTTTGAACATACGGTTGTTTCTCGCGTCGGCCCAGTAAAGTTGAGGTAGCGAAGGGGAAGTGAAGAGGGAGGGAGAAGGCTATCTACCGACGGAGCATGGAGTATTGCAAAGTGATAAAAAAGTTGTTGACCGAATTCAATGGTTTAAAAGCATTTTTTTCGTATTTTTAAACGCTATTACGTGCTATTTTTTATTTTTCTTAAACAATTTTTGTTCACATCTTAAACGTGAAAAAATATTTTTCGGCACCTTTATGAATTTTTCCAACATGATCCACATACCGAGTTAATATAAAACATATACAATTTGTTTATGTTATTTTTCTCTTAATTATCACGTTGATGAATTCCCGTGACAATTTGTTTTAAAAAATTATAATATTTACTCAATCGCACCTGAACTATATATGCAAAAGGCATTGGATGATTTAGTACAGTTTTCAAAAAAACAATCCAGGTGCGGAAATTGGTTGAGCAAAGAAAAAGGTGTACACCATGAGGGGATCATTACGCAAAGAAATGAAAACAGGAATGATATTTTTTAGAGAGCTGATCAGGAATTTAACTTTGTTACCTCAAATATTACCCGGAAATATAAAAAGAAATCGCAAAAACGTAAAAAATTAATCTTTTTTCGTTTTTTCTCCCATGGTATGAAAACTATGCATTTTCAAGCGTCAGCTTATACTACATTGTATAACAGGATATTCCTTACGTCTTGTACTACATGATTTTTTTTTTTTTTTTTTGCGGGGGCATCTTTTAGGTGCATCCACTCTGTCTAATGAGGTCCAGTCTAATAGGAACCAGAAAGGGATCTCGGTGGAAAGTTTTGGAGTTCTGAAAATTTGCTTATTTAAATTTTTTTAGATGATGACTAGGAAAACCTCGAATTTCTCTAGGAAGTAATTCGAGATGATCTAAAAAGTTTTACATTCCATCATTAAAGAAAAAACATTTATTTCTTGGGTGAACTTATGATTTTTAATATAAACTTAGTTTATTGTAAATTTTATCATTTATGAGATTTAGTGTATTGCAAAACTTTAATAAATATATTGCGTTTTAGTAAATATTCCACTTTTTTTTAAAAATATTTGTCACTGTTCAATTAATAAAGATCCGAACCCTAATTATTACAATTCGTTCTCGGTTACTTTTTATTACTTGGGAAAAGTATAGATTCTTTCTATTCATCCGGAATTTTTTCTGTTTCTTCCTAAAGGATGTATTTTAGAAATTGTTATTTTCATCTCTAAATACAGTGGGTACTTCTTCTTCCATGGCTCTACAGCCCTTGTAGGACCCTGGCCTCCGCAACAACGCCTCTCCAGTCTTCCCTGTCAGCAGCTCGACCTCTCCTCGTCCGATTCCCATCCTCTGCAGATCCTTCATCATATCACCCAGCCATTGCAGCCTGGGCCTTCCTCTTCTTCTTTTGCCTCCTGGTTTGCCATATAATCGGGTACCTATCTTCTCCCATTCTTTCTGTGTGCCCAAGCCATCTTATACGGGTTGATTTGACATAGGTGACTAGGTCTGGTTCATTGTATAGGTCCCGAAGCTCTCTATTATTTCTTGACCTCCATTGACCTTCTTACATACTGGCCCAAATATCTGCCGAAGCACCTTCCTCTCCCAGATCAGCAGAAATTCTGCTGAAATTCTTAATTTTTGCAGTGATGCCATTCTTTCGTGTCACTAAAGCCCCCAGATACTTGAAGCTGTCCACTTTCTTAAATCTGTGGTGGAGCAGTTGCACATGATGGCTCTTCCTGGCCATAATTTTTTGTGGAAATCATGTATTGGGTTTTTTCCTTATTTATCACCAGACCCAATTTTTTCCCAGCTTCTTCAAATTCCTGCAAAGCTCCTGAAAGCGCCGCTTTTGACCTTGCTGATATCACTACGTCATCAGCATACGCTGGGTGTTGGGTCATCCTATTACATATTGTTCCTCCTGGGTTGGTCCTGATTGATCTCGCAGCTTGTTTGAGTGCTATGTTAAATAATACAGGTGAGAGGGGATCTCCTTGGCGCAGACCGGTCTCCACCTCAAACTCTTCTGATAGAATATTTTGGATTTTTATCCTACATCTGGTGTTTTCCAAGGTCATCGCACTTAATCCGACTAGCTTTTCTGGAACCCCTAGAGTTTTCATTACTTTGAGCAGTTCATTCCTGTCAAGACTATCGTAGGCCTGGCAGAAATCTATGAAGAGGTGGTGGAGGTCAATATTGTATTCATATGTTTTCTCTAGCATTTGCCGTATGGAGAAGATATGATCAGTTGTGCTTCTAGTTGGCCGGAAGCCACTTTGGTATTCGCCAATATTTCTTTCAGCCCATGCCATAATTCTCCTATTTATTGGGACTGAAAGTACCTTGTAGACAATGGGCAATACAGCGATACCTCTATAGTTTTGGCAGTTTAATCTGTATCCCTTCTTATGTATTGGGCACAACACTGCCATATTCCAGTCCTGTGGCATCCTCATTTCCATCCATACATCAAATACGAGGTTATATATTTCCTGCACCACTGCCCCACCCCCATATTTCAGGACCATACAGTGGGTACGGGTTCAGAAATTTCACGGGATCTGTTGATGTCCTACTTGTCTCCTGTTTTCATTTTCATTCGTTAAGTTTATATTTTTCTTGTTTTTAAGATAATTCTTCTTTTATTTTTCAGAAATTCGGATGCTTCGGTCTTAAACCCTCGGAATTAGGCAGCACTGTTGGTATTTTAAATAAGAATAAAATAATTAATTTAAGTAAAATAAACAATTCGTAATATCTCAAAACAAATTATCAGCTCATTTTTTAGGGCAGTAGGATAAATAATGCATTTACAAAGAACTTTCTCTCTACTAAACGATTCACTTTTATAATTCATCGGAGAGACATGGCAATCAAGAGATTGGACCGGGGAAGAATTATTAGCGCGCAATCACCTCATCATCACGACTCATTGTCCAAATCCTACTGCGTCAGACTCGCAAGACATTCTCCAGTTGGAGCCGGCTGGAATTTATTGCGCCGCATATGAGTGCCACTCTGTCATTCAAATCGCGACTACAATTTCTGCGAAGAAAGCTCTTTTATTCTATGAGCGGGCATCAATCAAGGAGCTCTATGAGGGCTTTTAGTGGGAAATGGGAGCTGAAACTAAAAATAAGGATGCACTACTACTACTAAGCTGCCTGCCATCAAAGCTGTATTGTGTCGCATAAAGTTTTACATTTACAGGAAAAGCGTGATTCATCAATTTTTATTTTTTTTTTATATTAAAAACGAACTACTATGCTTTTATATAAATAAATATAATTTATAGAATACTGAATATTTCCGTTGGAAATAAATTTTTCAATAATTACTTGTCATCGGATGCAATCAATTAAATTCCTTATTAATTTTTTGTAAGTTTTTTATAATATCCCCAATAAAAACAAAAGTAGATAATAGGATTAGACTATAAAAATAAATGAAGCTTTGGAACTCCTTTTTTCCTCTTTCAAAAAATATTATTTGAAATAACAAGCTTCCGGTTATTTTATTTTATTTTTTTTTAATTTTTATAGTCCAACAATTCTAAGAAATACACATAATAATTACGAGTATAATCATTCAATAAATAATTTCGTAAATAATACTTTTTGTTATTATCTTATATATTACTCTAATACTAAGCGTTCTGGAATGATAGTAGACTTGTTTCAAAGTGATTTTAATTCTCTGCAACGTTTACTTGAATAGTTCTCTTAAAAAAATGGTTTCCTTTATAAAAAAATTTTGGAATTTTGTATAAAACGGTGTTTTTGCGTTTTTCCGATTACAGCCTTTGGAACGCATCGGATCAAAAAAGAGGCCGATATAAATTCGTCTTAAAATATAAATTTTCTATCACAATCCGTGAAAAAAAAAATACCCCATCCCATTGGGAATTCCAGAGTTCGCTGGAGGAATACTCCGGTAATTTACAAAGGCGGAAATACGCCTCAAACTAACTTGGGATTCCCCAAATTTCATTCTAATATTCTAAACTTTCTAGAATTTAAAGGGGAGACAGGTTATATGTGGTACCCTGCATATACACGCATACCTGCATATATATATATATATATATATATATATATATATATATATATATATATATATATATATATATATATATATATATATATATTTGGGCACTTCCAGCGGTCTCCTTCGTATCAAAAAAATTGAAATTTGGTATCTATGTTTACTGTCTAGGGGAAACAATACCAAACAAGAGCCGGTAAATTTCAGTTGAAATTTTTTTTCTCAAAAGTATGAAAAAAAAAAGAAATATATATATCTATATATATATATATATATATATATATATATATATATATATATATATATATATATATATATATATATATATACATCCGGTATATATATAATCCTTATATAATCCTTCCATCTGTCGCTCCAATACTCTTCCCACCTTCAAATCCCACTTATTGAATCACTTCTTTTCCATCCAGTTGCAAAAAAATTGTAAATAGATTTTTTTTATGTCAATCAACATTTGCAAATATATTACTTCACTTCTAATTTTTATCATATCTTATTAGCATAAGAAGTTCGTTTGGTTTTTGTTTTAAGACGTAATCAATTAGAATATTAATACCTATTTCATATGCTAGAAGTTATTGCATTATGACTTGTTATAATTTTCATTTGTATTTATTTATTGAATTTTCTTTTTTAATTATCTGTTAACGCATATGTTCCTATATTATCTACTCTAAGGCTCTGAAGCCCACCTATCATTCCCTGTAATTGTTATTCTAAAGGGGCTTGTCCCGGAATAAATAAAGAGTTTATTATTATTATATAATAATCATTGCACTGAAAATTAGCTGATATTCAAAGTTTTTATTAATAAATATATTGTGGGATTAATAAGATCTATCATCTCCTAATCTAAATAGATAAATTATATAAAATAATTTAGAATCCCATTAGATATGAATAATAATAATATTGCTGTTGATCACTCACACACACACACACACACACACACACACATACATACATATATATATATATATATATATATATATATATATATATCCTCCGAAACTGATTTTTAATCCAACCATTTGCCTTTTGTACTTCTGTATTGCAAATTATATTTTGCACGAAGTTTCATAAGGGGTTTTTTTGTAAGCGTTTCTGTCTAAAGCCTTCAAATAAGAGTGTTGTGTTCCAACAGGAGAGGTGTAAATTTTAATATTGTAAATCAATTTTAAAAAATTATTTGGATAAATAAAAAAATTAAATAATGTAGGACCGATAGCAAGTGAAGGTATAAAACTGAGGTCGTTAACCTCCTAAAAGACAGCGGCCCAACTAGATTGTGCCAAGGATAACTTTGTGATTAGGGCCACTGGAGAGGGCTATAATTTAAGAACTGTTGCATCAGCGGACAAGTCGTAATATAGTTTGATGTTCACCTATCATTAGTAACAACTTCCATAATTTCAAACTAGGCCAACTTTGTTAATGGTAGATATTTCAAAAAATAAAATTAAAATAAAAACGGTAAGATTACTTTTGATACAAAAATAACGAGTATAAGCGTTATTTCCTTATATATTCTAGTATGAAATCCAGTTCACATATTGTTGTTTTGAAGCTTCTTTTTTTATCTATTTAATTTTTTGTTGTAAATTTTTACATTTGTATAATGCAATACCTTTATAAAAAATGTAAATAAAATCCACTTGCAATGAGTCATTATGCAAGAGAAAACAGGAACAAGATAAATAGATTAGATGCTAATATTTGACAATAATCGCCTGTAAAGTTAGGAAATGATTTCACAATTGAACTTAGCCTAATTTCAGATGCCAACATAGAAAATTGGTACTCTATTAGAATAAACCTTTTGTCCAACAAAATAATCAGAGCAAATCGGATCTGAAGATTTCATCATACTATAGAGTGCGGTAATAAAAAATTTTGAAATCTAAGATGAGACCCCTTTCTCATTGGGAGAGGAGGGTTACGGAAAATAGCAATTTTCGCATTTCTCAAATTTTATAAATTTATTACTTCTCAAGTAAATGCAAAACAATAAACCATCAATATGAAATATATAATAAACCACAATTTACAAGCTATAAATATATTGTAAAATATGTAATATTTTTAACTTGTTCGTTGTGGTTTCTTTATATATTTTATTTTAATTGTTTATTATATTCTGTTTACATGAAAAGTGATTCGCACTCTGATCATTCGCAACTAATCACTTTTCATGTAAACACAATATAATAAACAATTAAAATAAAATATATAAAGAAACCACAACGAACAAGTTAAAAATATTACATATCTTACAATATAAAAGGTGATTTGTAAAGGAATTCATTTATTACTTTTCAAATAATGTAATATAAAAAAAAAATAGTAAATTATAATGTGTAAATAAGTAAATTATAGTTAAAAAAAATATTTAACATATTATTATATTTTTTCAATATAAAAAGTAATTTCTTAAATATTTTTCTTCTTTTTTTTTTTTTTTTGGAAAACGTTGATTTCCTAAGAAGTTTTAATGTTGGCCATGGGAAATATTACGGTGCGACGCTTGTGCGGTGGATACCAACGTGAGTGAATCATAAGTTAAAGCATGAAGGTGAATGTCCTACTTATTAATTATTGTTATAAATAGTATTTTTTGAATCCTTGAAATATTTCTAGGAAAGAAGAAACGAAACAAAATCGAACCTGGAGATTCGGGGGCCAATTGGGCCTTGGAGCTCGGTGCTACTTACCCCCTTCGCTCTCACGTTTCTAAGCTCCAGGTTCTATATGATTGCTAAGTACTAGAGTTTAAACTCAAGCTACTTACTGTCTTTTCTTGTACGGCTCGATATTATAAAGCTCAGTTGACATCCGCATGATGGTATAGAAGGATCAATCTAATTAGGGATTGATTAATTATTTGCCACTTCTAATTTATCAATCCATAATTATAAAGCTCACTAAAGCATTTAAGTCATTTTCAAACATTAAAGCATTTACTAGTCAACATTTTGCTTTACGGCCCCAGGATTGTATATATATATATATATATATATATATATATATATATATATATATATATATATAAAGTTCGACTTTACAGGACTTTAAACTTTTTATTTTCGAAGTTAGATTTTTCCTCCTTTTTTTTTTTTAAATGTTCCTTAGATGATTAAGTATAAATTTTACATTCAACCCTACGTTTAAACTACGCCCATTTCGGTGAGATTGATAATTTAATTGAATATTATTTAGTACGCTCTTACCCTTGTCTTAACGTATATCGAAGATTCATGATGCGTGCAAGTGGTTTTGGGGCAAATGCAAAACTGTTCTGTTTCCGAAGGAATATTAAACTAGTGTAATCATCGAAAAAAAGTTGAAGCTGAGATTCACATATTATAATCTTCATTGAGTTATGGCAGTGGGGTGTGGAATATAATTGAATAAATTTATTGAAAAAAATAATTTTTGGTTTAATTCGCTAGTCCGTAGTTTCCTCGACAAAACATGATATTAAGGGAAAGTGTACAACACGCACAGTTGATCCGCAACAGAGCTATACGTACTTGCCCTTACTATCATGTTTTGCTCGTTAACTACGAACTAGTGGTTCAAAAATAGAAAAATATCAAAGAGAAATGTAAATCACGAAGTATTTAGAAGGACAATCCCTGGAGGTTTCGCTCATGGCTAAAAAAGAGAAAAAAAGGTATACTGGTAAATAAACATCGAAAGATTTGTACTGCTAAAGTTGAAAGGCACAACTTAATCAACAGGTTGGAACTAATATTTTTACAATTCGTTATACTTCACCTTAGCGAACTTTCGTGACTGATTATTGATATATCAGTGTTAGGCTTCATGCTCCGTAAAGGACAGCTCTTTCACTTGAGCGTTTGAATTTAACGAGACAATTACGCACTCACCCCGAAAACATAAGTCTGTACGTAGTACCCCACATCACTCTACATAATATGCTATAGGAGATAAATATTTTATTTTTTTTTATTACTTAAAGAAGCCTGGTATTTCTATTTGTTTTATTTTAGCATCTAACTTAAAAGCACTTCTATTTATAGAGTGATGGGTTTTACCCTTTGCTTTAAACTATTGTGATTTTGATCTCTTTCCGAGATAAAGTTTCGACAAACAAGTTAGCTATTATGAATCTTTGAATTATATTTTAAAGTGTCTAAGTTAGTGTAAACATGAAAAAAAGACTGTAATTTAAAAAAAGGTAAACCATAAATAAAACATCAATTCTAGACTATACTGTACAATTGGAGCACGTTATAAAATCATGAAGTAAAGCGAAATTATATTCTAGAAAAGACAGGTGAAAAATACAGTTTAGCTAATAGCGCTTGAATTTCTTTTGTTCTTTTTCATAAACCTTTTCTCTGAATTTTATTATCAAGAAAGAATATTTCTGTTTAACCGCAACTATTTCACCGAAAAAAATATTTTTATTTTCAAAATGGAGGAGTGAAAAATAAATAATAACAATTAGCATTTTTTTAAAATTAAATTTAACAAACACACATACACACAAAAAAAAAGGAATCATAACTCATGAAAAGAAGATGGCAAGTTTCATTAAGGTGAGCTGAAATGTGTGTACGATCCAGATACAATTGTTATTTTACATAGGAGACCTCACGTTACATTAAAAAAAAAAGAAATACATTATAAGGGATTTCATACAAATTACCTAGCGGACCAAGAAAATTATCTTTATCTAAACAACTAACTCATAGGAAAGATAGTAAAACCAATATGGTTATACAACCTCAAATCTAATACATTCCTTTTAGTCGAAAATGTTGCATACAATTAAGAACGCGCCATTCTACGTAACAAACGACGTATTACACAAGGACCAAAGAAATTTTCAACAGTTTAAGATAATACCAATCAATACAGCAATAATACCCAAAAAAAACTGACGATAAATTTTTAATTATACCAAAAATTAACCCTCGCGCAGAAGCAATAAGATCTTCCAGGAATTCATACATTCCACACTGAAGACTACTGAGCCAAGATGTTTAATCAAGCTGCCAAAGGTGACTAAATATTGGTTTATTGTAAATTCAGTCAAGTAAGTAACAGTTCGTTTTTGTCGTTGAAATAATTTGTAATTTATGTATTTTGCATAAATATAGAAATTAAATGGTAAATATACAGGTAAGTAACAGTCGTTAAAGTTTGTGTCGTTAAACTCTAGAACTAGACCATCCACCAAACTGAAATGAGATATTCATTTTTACTTTTAAGAGTCAGTTTCTTACACCATCTCAGATACCTACTTCACGGTGTTGTAATAATTGTCCATTCGAGACATTTTCAATTTCTCAGAATTGGCCATCGACAATTGAGACTGAAGAAAGTGAAAACCTCAGAAAATTAAACGTAAGACAATAGATGGACAATCTTAGCTCACATAACACGAAACAAAATAGAAAACTATGGTTCATAGCTGTAAGAAGAGGATTCCGTAATAGAAGTAGTGATGTCAGGTTGATATAAAAACTCCTGCAATTCCTTAGATTATATAAAACAGTAAAAGTCTCCGTTTTACTACAATTATTCTAAACAGAGCCATAAACGAGGATATAAATATTTCCATAAATTACTACAGGTTAATAAAATATTTATTGCTTAGAAAACCTACAGGAATTGTCCATGCTGATATTTTGTATTTACTTTTAATAAATATTATTGACAAAATTTAATAATGACTGAGTTTTTATTTTTATCTTGAGCTCTCAGATAGCACTAAATATTTATTTTCTTTCTTACTGTATTTATTTACAACTGTTGATAAATAAGAAATAAAGAGGGAGTTGGTCTAATATTTAATAAATATAATAATAAAAAAACAATGTAAGTAAAAAATAAGAAAAACAAACCAAAATAATTAAAAAAAGAAGAAAAATCTAAATATACAGAAGAAAAGAAAAAATAATAACGAGAATATATCTAACTTTAAAAAGATCAGAAATTAAAAAAAATACAAAGAGAATAAAAAAATAATTACTAATGAATTTAACTATAGTATAACTGTTTTTAAAATATGTCTATAACTAAAATGCTTCTTCAAATAAAAATTATGTAGCATAGAAAAAAAAAATGACAGAATCAGATTATAAAAACATTATGTTGTAAACAAAATAGAAAAACAAATAACAATAAGAAAGCAACTGAAAAGTTCTTGATGAACCAAACATAAATGGTAACACCTTGAAATATACTGAAATATTAAATTAACTGTTAATCACCAATAAATTTAATTAAAAAAAAACTTAGACATAAATACAAAACAGTTTCCTTACTTTAATAAGATTAACAGAAAATTATTCAGTTTATATATGTACCCTGGCTCCAAAAAACTGAATACATTTATTAACTGCTGCTTCTCATCAACATAGAGTGATACAGATTTATTTAAATAATTCCCTTTCATATACAGCAATAAATAAACCATTGTATAATATATATTTGTATTTGTATATATTTGTATTAATATATTCAATAAAATTTCTGGAGGGCTAGAAATAAAAAAATAATATTTGTTTAATATAATATAATATGAAAAATATAATATAAAAAAATTTAATATAAAAAAAAAGTTTAATATAATATAAAAAAATATTTGTTTCGTCAATTTAAACATTATCAGGACATCAAAACCCACATTAATGCACAGTTTAGCATATACAATACCGGCTCATGGAAGTACTTTTATTACGGCACCTTTAAAAATTCAGTTACTCAGTGAATAACTATAGTTTTCACGATAAACGTTAAATTGAATCCTTTATTAGCTCATTCAATTAATTCAATTAAACCAATTATTACAGTTGGCTCCTAGCGGAGCATAGGGCAACAAGTCCGTTCCATTCTGCTCTTTTTGCTGCAACCCTTCTTCCACCTAGCAAAATATTGCCTTTTAAGTTTTTTTCTGCTGATCTGCGCCACATATTATTTTCTTTATTTCGCCACTTGGTCTCTCTCCCTCTTCTTTCTCCCTAAGGACTCCACTGCACTAGCTCATTAGACAATATTATTGTTTAAAAAAAAATAATAAAGTCACTTTTATAGCCTTATATCATAAGGATTAGTTGAGCCGAAAAAGAGAAATGAAGAAAGAGTAATCCTTTTACTTTTTGTAATGTCTAACTCTCGCTTTTGATATTTGTTTATCAAAAAATCATTAAAGAAACTTCCCAGTTTATTAACAGACACCGAGTCGCTTACGTGGTTGATTTTGAATTTTTGCATTCAATGGAATGTTGTAAACCTATCTCTACCGAATCTCGTTCAGCCATTCTCACATTACATCGAGAAAAGCTCAGTCCGTAACATTAAGGAAAAAAAGAAATACTTAATTAATTAATATTTAATTACGCAATAATAAGAATAATGAGAATTATTCAGATTATTACTGATAATTTAAATATTATTTTTATTGTTTAAATATTTTTAATAAACTATGAATTTTAAACAAATATTTAGTGATGCGAGATCAGGAAATATGATCACTAGAATTTTTCGTCTATGTTCCATGACAAATCAATCAATGGTCTGAAACTTGATATATCAGAAACCAATGATTTTTTTGTGTATGTATAGTACATATTCTGTAGCCATACAAATAAGAATAAAAATGCAATATTTTTTAAACGGTTTTTATCATTTAAAAGCTTACAGCTCCAAAACTATTTGTTCTAGAAAGCCCAAAATAGTGTCATAATTTTCGGAATAACATGGGCATTAATTTGATATGTATCTTGAATTAACCAAACCAATATTAAAATGATAAAAAATTCCCATAATTTATATTTCCAGAACACAAAATCGAAATTTCTAATTTTTTTAAAACAAATATATGTTACATGAATGTTATACAAGAATGTATAAACAAAATTTCAAGATCGGGTTCTTATGGGTTCTAAGATAAAAAAGAATAAAACCATGTATTTTTATGACAATTTTTGTTTTAACTGCAAAGGAGAAGTATTTTAATTAAATATATTTTAAATTCATAAAACACATTTAAATTTTTTTAATTCAATTTGCTGAATATAAAATATGCACTAGAAACAAAAAAATCATATGTAAAATGATGATAAGAATCCTTGCAATATGATTAAAAAAAAGACTATTGTGGGTAGGTAACCCTATTTTGCCATATATTTTACGTTATAGAGCGTATGCGCAACGCACTCTACAGGATACCAAGAAATATTACTAAGAGAACCAAAGAAATAATGTATGTATGTATGTTGTCCAGGAAGTAAGTTGTACAACCATATGTACAACCACATGAGTGATGTAATACCCTGGAAAGTCAGAGTACAGATAAGCAGTGTAATTAAAAAATAAAATTTGCTTATGTTTATTTCGCCGAATTCAAACTCTTTTACAAAGGTCTATTACAACTGAATATTACAAAGGACAGGAAATAAAATCAGTGCTTGTGTTTTGTCAAAGAATCTCGATTCTTGGAATGGAATACAGATCCCGCTTAACAACAAATAATCAATACAACATTATACATTCAGAAAGAGCCCTCGACTTGGACCGAGGCGGGGGTGGTGATTAATCTGCAGCATAAATAAACAAGAAGGCGGAGTCAGTGGAGTGCTGTATCCTATAGATTGCGTCTGGGACAATAAATTTCGAATATTATCATTTTATATGATTACGCTGTGTTCTCCAATATGAGCAATGTCCAATAATTTTTTAGTTTGAGAAACACTAAGTGGGTCTGATTAATCTTATTATATCGGTGGTATATTCATCAAATAAGCCACTTATAAGTGCGTTCTATAGTGTGTGACCAAAATTGGTGTTTTATATCTATATATTAAATGATATACAGCATGTCTCGTAAAAAAACAAATATTTAAAAAAGTGATAGTAGACCTTGAGAGCAATAAAAAAGCTCATAAAGACAATAGTCTGAATCTCACAGAAAATCAGGATATTTATGATTTCTATATTTTTAAATGTCACATTTTTTGTTGAGTAGGAAAAGATCACACAAAAAATATTCAAGATAATTAAATTCCCATTGAACCTTCGTAAAGCAGAATAATACGGAAATACAGAATAAAAAGCTTCTTTGTGGAATAAAATAATAAACAACAAAGCTTTTTTCGAAATAAATATCTTTTTTTTTCTCCAAAATTTTGAAGCCTCTCCCCAATTCGATGATAAACTATGGACGAGACACATTCGCTGGTAACTACACCCTACTTATTTTTTAAACTAAATATTATCAGGAAAGGGAATATTTGAGGCGGGAAACTAATGAGGATCGATCTTTTTCGTAAATCACCGCTCATAAACTAAAAATAACGATATTACTCACTATCGATATATATATTAAGTGCAGTCACTAATTGCTGAAATTAGGGTGATAAGTTGAATCAGAGGGCCTATCCAAAATGGGACAACCGTATCTGGACAGGTTGTGGGGAGGTTGAGACAGGATGACCGGATGTGTGGGAGGGACACCCAATGAACCACGTACGATCAGCGAGATAAGGGTATTCCCCTGTGAACATCGTAGGAAAGTAGCAAGAAAAGGAGTCAATTCGCCTCTAGAGGTTCGCCTCTAGTCTAGACTTTGTGGAAGCAAGATGTATAACCGAGGGGTATTATCACTACACAGGAAGCCACAACTGGAGGATAATCCTGTCTTTGTGGAGAAAATAAATTCAGCTGAAGCCTATTCGCCCTCGAGTATGAAAATAGAAGTACTCGGGATTAGAAATGCGCTAGGAAGAAAAGTGAAATAAGATTCCCAATGTAAATAAATTTGTAGACAGAGATATACTGATCTACTAGTATGGTCAGTTCTGGTGAGACTGGGAAGGGAAATTTCACTAAGCTGGTACGAATCTGAGAAGTGTTCTGATAGATATAATTTTTTGGCTAAGATCAATGCGTCTTTTTACGATATTTTTATTGAGCATATTCATAACACAGGAACGTATTTACAGTAAAAATATAAAAGAGATAAAAAAAAAATTTAATTAACAAAAAATAGTTTCCTTGAATGTTTTTAGCAACGATGTGAGTTTTCCGTACGCTACTGGAGACGGGCATTTGTGGTGAAGAGTTTTATCTGACGGTCAGTATATGGTAGCAGTGGCCGTGACATCAACAATTTTTTTAAAGAGATGAAACTGTTTTTATTGCGAAATATTTCAATCTCTCCCTAATTATGACAATAGCAATAGTGATAAAGGATTTTATCCATACCATATTTACAGAAAATATAAATAAATTAAATTGAGTATGAATAGCAAAATAAAGTAATAAAAATAAAATGGAGAAAATTGAAATTAAATTAAAATTAAATTAAATAAGCATCTTAGACACAGGCAATTGTGTAAAATATTTAAACTCAGAATCAGCCTGTTGAACTTCAAACCAAGCCATTGAAAACCAGTAGGGGCTGACCCAGGATAATACTACAATAATTTTAAAAGGAACAGTGAAGGGCTTAACTTGAGGAGAAGGTCAACTAAGAAACAACCAGAAGATGAAACATATGTAACGTTCAAAGAAACCACTTATTTTCAACTAATACGGGTGTTTAAATATGACCAGCTCCTAATAGAAATACATCGATTAATCGGGACAGTTCAAATATGAACGGTTATTTCAATTTAAACCTTGCCATAGATCTGTTCGGATTGGATCAGGTTTCACTACCAGCACAACTACAACCGACCATGATAATGTATTCGCTGGATATACTAGAATACTAATCGACGCTAAAAAAATCTGAAAGTAGAACTGAAATCACTAATCCCGATCCTTAATGCTTGGCCGTACAGCCGCCATGCAACTGAAGAGACCCTAAAGAATACAAATGCCCCCAGAATCGGAGATATTAGCTAACTCTACGCATGTTGCAACGCGGGACTGCTCGCGTGCGACTTGGCAAAGGCAACCAGAGGATATTATTAGCTTTGCCACTGGACATTGTGAAAGAGGACGCAGAGAAAGCAATGCCCTACCTTCAACTCCACAACGCTACAGCATGTGCCGAATCACAACCTCGCAAGACATCCTAGATAAGTAATCGATATTGGGATGCAGTTTCCTTCTGCACAGAAGTGAAGAACATATAGATAGGTTTAGATTTTAAAAAAAAATGGTCAGACCTTACACACGGATAATTTATTTATTAAAATTAAAGAGATTAATTGTCATAAAAAATGTATTGGTACAATATCGAAAAGCGGCCAATGACTCCGTTAAAGCTAAAATGAACCTTGATGTGACGATGGAGGTTTTCCCAATAAATTATTCTATGAGCCTTCCGAACCTTCATTGTATGCAAAATATTGCCGCCAGGTGAGCTGTCATATTTTATGTGGTAGTGACGCTACCGACGTCACGATAGATCGATAATCAGTAGAGCGTGATAAAGAATGAATTATTCATATGTATTAAATATATTATTAATCTGTAATAAATAGAATATCAAATTGTTTTCAATATATATCAATTGAAATCTAAATGACGCTCCTTGATGCTGGCGAAGAATTACACCTTTAAATAAACACGAATAAAACTTTTGGTTAGTAGCAAAAAAAAAGATATGGTTTTGGAGACATAGAAATAAAAGGTAACACATTTGAATAAGATGTTTGCAAAACTACTCAGCTCGCTTAATGTCCAGACACATGGAAGGATTAGCCAAATTATACTTTCTACTGTTCTTTACTAATGCGAAAAGAAAGCGATCGCAACACGAAGGAATAGCAAAATTTTGAGGATTTTGAAAATAAAGTATTGCGTAGAATATTTGGTACGAAGAAGCTGGAGTTGACTGGAGGATTTTAACAGATACACAACGCAAAAACACGTGATTTGCACAAGGCAATATAATCAGTTGAAAGTAATAGCATCACAAGTATTAAAAAGAGCGTGTTAAGTTGTTTATTATGAATAAATTACGAAAAAAGTAATCAATGTAAGGTATCAAGTGGTACCTTATTATGTGGTATATAAGTTAATCAACATCCCAGAGGCCCGTGGGAGGATAATGTTGGGTTAAATGTAGTATATTTTGGTTATGACCGGGTTCAGTGGAGGAATTTGCCTAATGCTAGTAGTAGGTCTATTATACCTTATAAGTAATATTTAATGATTAAATAAAGCATTACCAATAATTCCTTAGCAGCATCGAAGACACAACTCACCTATAAATAAAATATATTAAAAAATTGCATCCTTGCAACAAATTAAAAAAATAAATAATAAAATACAAAGATGTTTATTCTTCGGTCAAATATTGTAAAAAGAACTAGAGAGATTAAGCAAAGACAGTTGGATTAGATTCATCTTCGGAGAGTCCGAAGGCTCACCTACGTCTCCAGTTGGTATATCGAGTTGAGGTGGCTTTGTCCAGTTTTCCAACGGTAATACTTCCTAGGCGTCTATCTTTTCCGATCCTTCAGAGCTAAAAGCCTCCGTATAACCTCAATTTGTTCACCCCTTGTTCCTCTGTCCATTTTCTAAATACCAGATTCCAGCCCTTAAACCTTTATATCCTATGCCACTGAACTACTTCCTTTTGAAAATTCTTTATCATTCATGCCAATTCCTTTTGGAATTCCTTACCCATCACCTCATACGTAAAACATCATTTCTCACTTCATTTAAAAAGCAATTATTTCTCCACCTCCTGAATGATCAATCTTCCACGAACATGTAAAAATAATAAAAAACATATATCTATCAGTGGATATGAGTATTTGTTATTTTAAAATTCTGATTTATATCACGTGTTATTGTATTTTTCACTTTATAATTTAAGTTTTTACTTGAAAGCAATGTAATAAGCCAAACAAATGTAACTGTAATTGTACAGTTCTCTTATTCCTAGGATACTAGGTTTCTCAGAATTAAATCACTTTTCTTTCTTTCAAAGAAAAGGATAAAACTACTAAGCGATCAATTAGTTTCTTTTATCGAACCTTTTTCTTGTGTGTATGCGTGTGTGTGTGTGTGTGTGTGTGTTTGTGTGTATACACATATATACATACACACACATATAAATATATATATAACAACATCTTTACTTTTAAGTAGTATGTTTATTTTTACTTTATTTAGTTGTTCTGTATCTTTTGCCCTAGCTTATTTCATTTGTAACCTAATGTACTATATCTGTTCCAGCTACTTCCCACCAAATGCTGAATGTACTCTCCTATATCCTATCAACATTAGGCATTAGTGCCCCAACCACGTGTCACGTTAACTCGCAATCCCTTCCAGTCCATTATGATGAATTTCTACAATTCCTACTTTATCCAAAACTTCTATCATACCAAATTATTGATATTTACGAAACGTGGTTCAAGCCCTACATCTCTTCCGCACATTTTCGTGTTTTCCACCATTATGCTGATTTAGGGTGGCTCTTCCCCACCAACAATCGGCAATATTTTTTTGGCACATTCCTTTAACACATAATCAACAACCATCGCTCTTCATATGCCTCCAATCTCCACCAATTAAAGTCATCTATCCACTCCCTTACCACAAGATCTCGGCCTTCTGATTTATATATCCCCTTTCACAGATCTGCTTTATTTCAAAAATCCTTTATTGCTCATTCCACCATATACTGGAATTCCCTTCCTCTTAAAATCCGGCATACCTCTTACTTAGGCACATTTAAAACTCTTCTATTCGAGTTCCTCTTCACAATCCAGTCAGACGCTGGCTAACGATGTATTATGAATAAGGATTTGGTTCCATTAAAAACTTTTTTTGTGAATACGAGCATATATTTCATTTCACCTTTCAAACACATTGTTTTTCTTCTCCTCTATATACTAGAAGAGTTCTTTCTTTTTTGTTACTCTATTTTTTCATCTACGAGTGCTTCTTTACAAAAACGATAATAGTATAGTATATATAAAAATATTCTATTATAACAGTTGTCTTTTTTTCTATGCTTGTCTTTTTCTGTTTTTTTGTTTATGCTTATTAGCTTATTCGTTTTTCTCTCCTATCCGTTTGATCTATGTGTAGAATATATTTGTATATTATTTTATTTTTATTATTTAATTATTATTTTTATTTATTTTATCTTGGTATAGAATTTATACCACCATCCTTCATTTGTTCTTATGTAAATATATATATTTTTTTTTATAACCATGTATATATTTTATGTGTTTTTTTTTATTTCTTGTCTATTAGGTCTTTTGGCCTGATATAATATATATTATTTTAAGCATATTTGTTATTAGGACTTTGTCCTAGAATAAAGCTGTTCTATTTCTATATAGAGCACCAACAATATACGCCTAGCTGACTCCACTGAATCCAGCTAGTCATATACTAGATTAAACCTCTCGAACGTAATCCGTTTTAAATTCATTACTGTTTTCGTCATTTATTCGTAATAAACAACTATACACGCACTTTTTAGTCCTTCGTCAAAGCGTACCAACAGTACAGATTAATACCATACATTAAGGGAACTCCACGAGCTTCAGAAGAATGTTCACCGAAAACGAATAGGCTACATAAGCTACCGCTTATAGCTTCTACGGTATGGCTGGAAGTATGGTCACCTTCCGATCAATTACGTTTCATTAACAGAAACAGAATCGAACTCAAACATTTAGGCTACTTCTTCGAGGTTTGCAACTCGTATGCGATTCTCCAAGAACAGAAAAACAGTTACCACATTCGTCATCGGATTCAAACCCTCCGCCATTACTCTCCAACGCATCTTATAAAATATGTCCAAAAACAATAAGTTTGCAATCTATGATCTACTTATGGCTTTACGTAGAGCTCTTTACGCGAAATCTCGCGTATTATATTCATCATTTTGGATACTGCTATAATTAATTAGTCGATAACTACAAAGTGATACCTCGTAACTGCCAAAAAAAGAGATTTCATGTTTTGATGTTATCAATGTCATGAAACTTCACGCCATCTGAATAGTGAGACCTAGGACATGTAAGCGAGATCGACAAGTGTGAAGAATAGAATGTCATGACATCTATTATCTGATGAGCTATGTAATTTTCTGGTGATAACCCGAATTATTACTAACAGAAAACAGTCGTTTAAACTGAAAAATATTATTATATTTTGATATCCATCCTTTCAGTCAACAAACATGAACAAAACATGTACGATTTCATTATTTAAATTGCGTTTTATTAAGTAGCGTGTTTTTCGAGTTATCCTTTCTTAGCCATTGTTGTTTAATTAAAATATATCATTGATTTCCTCCATGTTCATACTTCTATGCAACACATGTTTATATAAAAGAAGCTTAACCGCAAAAATAAAAACATAATGAGGAATTTAATCCACGCTTTTTTTTTTTTAAGAATAATCTTCTTTATTTTTTTTTTAAACTTTATAAATGCTGTTCATTATTTTATGAAACGATAAACAAACATCATTATATCGGTCATTACCGATAGATGTTTCCCTGTCGAGAGATAATAAGTTCAGAGAATTTAGGCTATTAAAATTCATCGCTTCAGTTGTTTAATTATCCTAATTAATCTGTACAATACAATGCAGTAAATACAACTTCGATAAACTGCCGGAGTAATTTTTGAAAATGATCAAAAAGGAATTGTAACTTAAAAAGTGGCGAAACAATTTTTTCGTTTTACAGTTAGAATCAGACACTTGTATTACGAAAAGTAAGTTATTACCATATAGAGGAATTGATGAGTATTCTACCAAAAGTCATTATATCCACTTTTGGAAAAATTTTTGGACATCTCATGGAGACAGAGCAAATTTTTATAGAAATTGTTGATTTTTCGAAGGTCATCGAAAGGGAGGGAGCATTTTATACCCGTGACCTCTAAAATGCTACTGACATTTTTTAATATTTTATTTCGTACAAGTAAAATCGATGACGTTAAATTTCCAGGTCAAAAATCCTGCCTGGCGTTTGGGGTTATTTTTCAAGATTGCAATATCAAATTACGAAATTTTGTCTGAGTGATCTTATTTTGATAATTAATTTAATATATTATTTTGAAATTAATTTACTTTGAATAAAAAATAAGACGTGATTTGGTAAATTTAGCCTCTCCACCTGAAAAATGTAGCCGGAATACAAGCCATTTCAAATTAATATAAAAATCGTTTATTAACAGACAAATGATTTTTAAGTTGAAATCAATATGTAAAAAAAAAAATAAAAAAAATATCTAGTAATCAAAATAAGAAGCTTAGGACTTTTTCATGTTGATTAACTATGGATATAATAAATAATTACATTATTTAATTATTTTTAATCAGTATTCGCACTTTCTGTATAATTTTTTTTTCTAACTTTGGAGTCTTTACTATTAAAGACCTTCTTATCTTACAGTAAAGAACTTTTAAGTTACATCAGAACGGTTACCAGAAGATGCCCGAAAAAAAAAACGAGAATGTTCAGCATAAGAAATCTGTTGATATTCAGGGGATGACGCCGTCATCTGTAGCAGCAACATCAGCAAGGATAAGTCAATGGTACTTACCTGGCAGGACTGCGGCTTATGGGGACTTATCCGGAGCATTCTCACGTCTCTACTCATAGCCTATATCTAATCTCCGGCAGGGAACTTCGAAATAATCATAACTATTTAAAGCAAATACTGAGTAGTGCAGTGATTAAGGAGTACAATAGTTATTGCAGATTTCTAAATGGCCCGAACACAAGAAAAGAACCAAGTATTACTCATAAAATAATATTATCTAATATTATTTCAACGGTAAACGCTTAGCTGTCAAAGAAATATAAGTTTTCAAAAACACAACTTAAGCAATTATTCGCCCCCCCCCCCGAAAAATATGCATGAGTGATCAGATAAGTAAAACCTAAAAAAAAAAAAGTTTAAAATTAAATTTTTCAGAACTACAATATTTTTACCGTTAATTATCTGATTCAAGAAGAAAGTTGTACATTTTTTTTTTAACTTTCACTCTATTTTGGAAAGACCACATATGTGACAGCAAGCATGTTATTTAGGACTATATTCAAATTAAATACAGTCTATTAATTATTCATACGCCCACATATTAACACAAACTAAAAACATAAACGCTTTTATGATTAGAAGTAAATCAAAATGAAGTCATAACCCAGACCTACTAGGGCGGATTCAAAAAAGTAAAATGATCTTGAATATTTTTTGCTGATATTTTCAAATATTGAAAATATGTCATACTTATAAATAAAGATGAAATGAAGAAGCTGTTGGTAGTGTTAGCATCACTTTAATAAAATATTTCGAAGGTTATATCTCCAGACTTTTTTTTCTTGCAGAGTAAGTATATACTAATGTATGTATGTACGTGTATATATATATATATATAATTTAATTCTGTTATTTTAATTTTTTAAAGTGTATTTTGTACATGTTTATTTGTCCATTATCATATATATTAATTATCTATTAACTAAGTTTCAATATCTCATCAATTTTGAAAAGGGATGTTTTAAGCTAAAGAATACTAAATTTTTTTCTAACTAGAAAGAGAAGGTGAACATTTTTAAATGTACTTAAGTGAATAAATGCATCAAATTTCTTTAAATATGACTAAATACCAACATTTAGTAAGCGTTTCTACTCGCCCCCCCCCCTCTCACCCATCTCCAGGTGTAAGAATTTAATTTGTTAACGAGAAAAAAATAGGGAACTGATTATTTTTTAAATAAAAAAGATTTTATAAGAAATGCTTCCAAATAGTCTCAAACAAACCAAATCAATAGCCTCGTGTTAATTGTCGGCATAAGAGCTGTATATATTCATCAACTAAAATTTCTCACAATAATTATATTTTATAATTTATATTATTAGGTGTTCTGGGAATCTAACCTGTGTCTCCACGTATTCAGATTCAGCATTTCAACACTTTTCCGACAAGGCTGTCTTTCTGTTCCACTCTTCACTCCATCATGTCCGCTGCCATTTAGTTCAAACATCCTGTTTTGGGCTTCCCATTATATCGCTTTGAATGGAAATATAACAGAAATCTTGTCGCCCATCGATCAATAGTAAGGATTCTCAATAGTAATTCTCTCTACAGTGCAAGACTTGCTATGTCGCGGCTGATATTGGTTTCGTGGCTCACTCATTTCTTCTTATTTTTAAATTAGACATTATGAAACGAGAAGGATCGACTTCTACCTGTGAAAGTATTTCAATATCATTCATAATCATGCTTCTAAACATTTTTTTGTTGGCTTCCAACGGTACGTTATTACTTCAGAAGTATAAATTTAATACACCATCGAATCCAGTGACGCTGTTCCAGTGACAGGAGGATGTTTGAGGTTCTCAGTAAAAATACATTCACTGAATTGTTTAACAATATTAAATCTTAAATTTTCTATATTTTAGCCATTTAGACGAGTTTCCCCGGACGAAAATTTCTCGCTGAATACCCTTGAGAAAAAGTCAAAGAAAAGGCTGGAATGAGGATTAAGAGGAAAACGAGGAGGGAGAAGCGGAGGGTAAGAAGAGGATGATGACATTACCATGGGACAGAAAAACCATCAGCGGAAAGAAAGTAATCACCATCAGCTGAATTGTAAGGGCGAAGTCCACTTAGACCGCAACAGTATCTATTATTTAGCCAGAGTATTAACAATTCTCTTTCGGGAAAGCAGTTACTGCTTGCGACAGGGTCCTCTGGTTCTTGTAACAAGTTCTTTTTTTGGACCCTCTAATTCTTTTTCGACCCCCACTATCCCATGTGCTTACAAAGGCAGGGCTTAGAATCAAGCGGATTATGTGGAAGAATAATAATCGTCTAAATTCGGAATGTTAATGCGTGGTTGTAACAAAAGTTCGTTCGATTAAAATCATTTATTTTTTTCATTAGATATTGCATTCGATTCTTTATTTGGTTCCTATAAAGTTTGGAAATCAATGTAGCTATGTCTATATCAAAAGATGTGTATCAATTCCTTGAGAACATATTCTTCAGTACCATCGTTAACTTGATGGTACTTGTAAAAAGCTTACGACCCCTGCGATGAAAGATAATTTAGACCCGAGGGGGTTCATGGATAGTGGCGACTAATGGTATCACAAATAATCTGCATAGTAACTAATACGAATACTAAAATACCCCAAAATAGAAATGCCTTTAGTTCTTTTGATTAGCTTACTCCAGTTTCCAAACAAATAGAAGGCGTTAAAAAAGTTAATTGTATACAGCATCATTATTTGGGGAGGGAAGGATATAAAGAGTGATTTATCTATTTTTAATACGCTTACTGTGATACAGTGAAAATAAATAAATTGGAAATTAAATTAACTTTTGTACAACACTAAATTAGCTGTTGTAAAAATAAAATCTTGCCCGCGAGCGGCATGCTGGTGCACAAGAAATGTGTGCACATGAGGCGATTATAGCAGACAGCTCCTTCTCCCACGTTGCACAAACCCCCTCTCCACCTCCCGCCATAGCGCGTGACAGAATGAAGGCAACGGAAATATGTCGATTTAATCAATCTCAAATCAATATTTTCCAATTTTTTTTTACTTTTGGGCAGCCATATGCACAAATAAAATAATCGCGACTGATTTAGACCACTGTAAAATCCCGGATTGGCAGACCAATCCAGGATTGGTTAATATGAATCAAGTGCTTCAAAATTGAATTGGAAGTGTGAAATTATCGAAATAACAATGAAGTAATCATTAAAAGCTAACCAAAACTAAACTGTTGGTAAACGCTCAAGGGATCGACCGAACCGAATATTTAAGATATTTTCTTTTTTAAGGAAGATAAACATGTAAAGATTAATGAAATAGGTGCCGTCAGATGGCAATCTTCACAAAGTATTCTCAGAAAATATTAGGATCTGAGAGAGGAACTGGAGAGGAGGAAGTTATATAAATTTGAAAAAAAAAAGAGTTTTGCGTTGATGATGTCTTCATTCCGGAGGTGACTGTGAAGATCATCAAGGACTTGGACCCTTATCTAATAACAGATGCAGAAACCAGTGTTGTTCGGGACTGCGAGAATTTGTTAGACAATTTATAAATATTAAACATCAAACTTTTTAGCCCCAATCTTGACCCAGGTACGGATAAGTGACGAACAGTGACTTCTAACGAACGCCGAGAAAGAGTAAATCCCTATACAATAATAATCTAACTGTATGTTGTTATTCCAGCTGTAGATTCGTGAGCTTTTTGACATTTTTAGATATACGTATTAGATATTATTACAACATTATCAGGATGTTCAGACTTACATTGAGACTAACACACTACTTGACTATCATATGCGGTCAAATAAGAAGTAGTTGATACAAATACACAGTTAAAATTTATAATTAAAAATATATCTATGATTCCATACCTAAATTTTCTTCTTTAGAGTTGAAAAGCTTTCTGTCAAAAGCGTACATCTTCACTTCCGAACAAAACAACTTTCGATGAGTTCTGGTATCAAAAAGCATTACTTAATGCTAGTACCATTTCTGTAAAACGTGTTTTTTTCCTTATGATATTGAATGAAAATTTTGTTTTTTCAAGCAAAAATGAAGATCAGATTGGTAGAAAAAATAGTTTTCACTCTAACTTTTCAAACAAAAGTGGAAAAGGAGATGTCCAAATTATACTACTAGTATCAACTACAATTATAAAATCATAATAACAAAATATACATAATGAAACATACATTAAAAAGGTTAAAATTAATATTAACAGAAAGTCAGTATGGCAGAACTAATATAAGAAGGTAACTGCTCCCTACATACACTAAATGAGAATATCCATAATATTTCTTATAGTTCTATAGAAAGTTTTACTTCCTTTCATTTGGCTTACTAAATTAGGAAAACAAGGGATAAAAAAATTGTGAAACTAAAGTCATGACTTCTTAACAAGCCGGGCAATAAAATGATTTTTGTCACCTCAATCAAAATAAAAAACAGGAGGTCCATCAAATTTTAAACATTCTCTCCTCCATTGCTTCATTAGATAAAAGTTAATGAGGATATTAAACATTACAGTGTATACATAGTTATACAACATAGTTATACAAATCTGGTATATATATTTAGTTATTTTATTTATATTTATTTCAAAGGCTCATGGGAATCAATCAATATTTCAAAGGCTTATTGATATCAGGGGTTGGTAGAGTGGACTGTATCTCTTTTAAAGCATATAATGCATTTTAAGTGGCCTCTGAGAAAAGGAATATGTGGAATTCGTGGTTATTTACATTGGTTAACGGTTCTAGTGATGAGCCTCACTAGTATTATTGTGCCAGTCCAGTTAGTTATCCTTAGTCTAGTCTAAGGCTGTTTATATGTTTTTGCTACTTCTGTGGCCGTCCTGTTGGGGTCAGATCCCTGAAAAGTGGATTCGTCGTGTGTTGGAGCCAATAAAAAAATTTGATAGGCCTCCGTCTGATAAAGTCAGATGGAGTAAGTCCGCTCTTGTTGTTTGTAAGTTGGTGTGTCTCAAAATTCGTCTCAGCACACTTTTGAAACTCCTGGAGTTTTGTAACCGTTGTTGCCGATATATAAGCTAGCATCGACAATCCATGAAGATGGGCCGGTCTTAATGCTTTTATAAATTAACTAGCTATACCCGCACGGCGTTGCCCGTGAAAAGAATTGCGAGCTAAATACCCTCCCAAATTTCAAGTTTTTTTATGTTTAACTTTCAAAAGATAATGTGAGTGACAAAAGACAGAACTATTGTTATCATACCCAATCATCATTCAGCATCAACCATATACAAAACACTTACAAACAACATTAACAAAAAAAAAGTTTTAAGTTTAACTTTGATTTTTATTTTATTTTTAACACATTAATTATATATTACACATTTTATCATTGCAATATGAAATGAAAGTAAAAGTAAATAAAAGTATTTTATTTAAGTATGTATTGTATTTAATTTTATTTAAACGAACATAGATTTTCTTTGACGTCATAGAAAGGAAGAAAAAAGATGTTTTTAACAAAATAATCATTTTTTTATTGTAAAGCTAGTACTATTATAAATTTGATTTTATTACTTATACAACCATAGGTTATCAGAAAAAATGTGTTTTTTTTTAGTTGAAACTTGAATTCTGAAAACATTTTCAATAATAATTCAATAAAGCACCTTAGAACAACCATATGTAAAAAGGCTACAATATAAGCGTACAATAGATAAATCCGCAACTACCAACCTCTACTAGAACTGAAAAGAACAAGGATCCTTATCATGTTTATTAACATAATTGCATGAATCTCACAACCCAACTGCATAAATTTTCAGAAGTACGACCAGAGAAAATGCATCATTTTCTCAAAAGCGATCTCTAGACTAGCAGAGATAATATGCATAAAGTTGGATTAAAGTTTTCCTTCAGCCGTTTCTTCTGTCATAAAACTTGATTGAAATTTAATGTTACTTTAAGCGTAGCTTGATTGCTATGAATTAAGCTATTGAAAACGATAAAAAAAAAAAAAAATAGTAAACTCTGTAGCAACAAAGACTTTCCCAAGGAAGTAATAGAAGTTCAGTGAATTGAGGAAAATTTCTAGTCATTATATTCTCCTTCACAATTTTAATTTCATTTTGATCTGATCTATAAGTGGAAATCCTGAGCTTCTTCTGCTAACTGAAGAGCAAGAAATTTTATCAAAGTGAGTATTGACTTATTTAATCATGAAACGCCTAAAAGGGGGATTTAGCCTGTATAAAAACGCCGTGTATATGGCTACCCCTTGGCATAAGTATGATTTTGGAAGCCCTTTGTAGCCTAATTTTGAGGCCTCCTAAGCTTCTAAGTGACTGAGCGTTATACACAGAAAGTTAGTTATTAATTGTACTATTGCATATAATATAATTTTATATTGCATTTTTTTGTTACAAAGGCCAATTCAAGGCCCTCCCCCTCCCCCCCCTCGAGGTCTGTGGTATTTACACTCTACCACCTGCTATTTATGCTCCTGTGGCTTCCTGTTGACTAGAAATCCGTCGATTTGGCCTCTTGAAAATAAACGAAGCCCCCTTTCACACGCTAAAAAGATTACCGAAAAACCTTCCGGTTTTCTAGTCGTTGAAACAGCTGAAACCGTCCGGTTTTTTTACCGTCAAGTAACATTCTTAGGGAGTAAAAGTCACAATTCATCTCAACGCACAACTAAAACGATTCCAATAAGCCTTGCTTCAGATATAAGAGGTTTTTCTTGCTCGGGGTAATAGTTGAAACAAATCAAATTTATTCACCTAAGAAATAGATCAACTGTTATGAAAACTATTAATCGCTTTGTTGTTGCTTTTTTTTTTAACTTCAGCTCTCTACAACGGTCTCAGAATATTAGTTAAAATCAGCAAATTCTATATCCACATGGAAAATAAAAACATTTCAAGGATGGGAATGACAATGCCCAACAGTACCTCTTCCTGGACTTAATTCAGTTACCTTTGGTCACGGAAGAAGATCTCTTATCCAGCAACTTTTTAGTCTCCTCCTTATATTGTTGGAAATACCGTGTTATTTCCAGCATTGGTCTACTAGGATATGTATGTAGGTTATTAGGAAATCAGTAAGAAATCCTTATGTGTTGGTCAGCTGTTGGAAGCTATAAGTCAGTATGTTATGTTTATATAGTCACGTCATCTAGCTTTTCTAATGAGTTGTAATATGTTTTATTGAAAAATATTCAGTTTCTGTAAATGAGTCTTTTATACTGTAATGTATATCCTGTGAGAAACGTTTTCATGTGGGTTTATGTAAGTATAGGTAAGAATTCAATTTCTTTCTGAGTTTCAGTTTTTAAGATTTGGGAACAAAAAAAAAAATTAATAATGTAGTTTGAGTCGTTATTTTAAGGGTCTTCTGTTTAATTTTGACATTAGGACCTTTTGTCAGGTTTCTCTCTGTCGGAGGTAAGTTCAAAGTATAGTGTTCCGTCTGAGGAATTTGTTTGTTGTCGATATAAACTGGAAGGTAAGTGTTGTTTCGAAGGGTAAAAAATAATCCTATTAATAAAATTACAAAAAATGTAGAAACATAACAAAACAACTAGATAACGAAAATATTAAAAATAAGGAGACAGGACCGAATCCAGAATCGTCAAAGAAAAACTGTCAAGGGGCGACAGTGATAGGTCCATGAAGAATGTAAAACATTGATATTAAAGCATCACGCATCTTCCAGTATGAATAACTCCAACGGTGAAGATAAGGTCAAAATTCAATCACAAAAGAAGAGGATCAAACGTACAAAAGTAATAGATAAGACAAGATGGAATGGCTGATGTAAGAAATGCATAGCAGAGCTGGAACCGAGAACCGAGAACGGCTTCCAGAGAGCAATCAAAGCCGCTGGAGCAGTAATTGGGCACGGCTACGTAACCCAAGCCTGGAGAAAGTCCTCACCTTGACCTTATACATCGTCTGGAGGGTCGTCTCTTCCATGTTGTTCGACGAATTCTCTATTTCAACAAATAAAAATATCTGGAACAGAGATTTTCTTCAGTTTCGACCGATAACGAACCTGTATTTATACCAACGTACCCAAAAAACTATAACTAGCTTTGGGAATCCATTAACGAGTTCACCAATAGTCCAATCCTTTGTAAAATGCTAACGTTTCCTATAATGCCACAAAATTGCCAAAAAATTACATAAATGAATAAACTTATATACAATGACTCAGTATCCAGTAAGTTGCAGACTTGGCCCGAAATATATACATATCCTTCCACTATGAATTCCATTATTTTACAAACCAAATAGCTTCTCGCCTGGCATCCTATACGAATCCCCATCTTTTAATCCGACGTGTCTTAAAAGATGACCTAATTATATCGTCTCTTACTAATTCTTAAGTCTCTTACTCTTCACTGTCATGTCATATCACTCAGTTAGCACTTGTTTATATGCTTGTCGTATTTTTACTATTGTCGTAAATATCAATTAAATAAATTAATGAAAACATCAGGCTTTAGACTGTTTATGTCAACAGGCTTTAGAACTGTCTATGTTACTAGATAAAGCATTGGAAATCGACGTTTTCAACTTTTAACCCGCTTAACTTGTATCTTATTCTCCTGCTGCGGACTTGTTCAGCTCACAAATGGGGAGAAAAAAAAAGCATTTGACACTCAATTTTAACACTTAAAACAAGTAATAAAATTGTTTAATTAGAGTGGAAAAAAAATCGCGTTCATAGCCTATATCAACGAACCATGTGATCTCTGTATTAAATGTCAATATACCTTTTGACGTAAGAATATTATGACCTTCAAGTAAAGTTCCTCTTTCGTCTCTTCAATTGTAACCAAAATCTATTATATTATTGATATTGATATAAAAGTCTAATTTACCAAATTCGAGATGTTTTACATTATATTTTAATATAATTTTTTATGAAAATCAATAATGACCTTCAAGTAAAGTACTACTTCCGGTAATCATGGAGTGACGAAATGACGAAATGGGGAGGTTTACAACTAGATTTTGTAATAATTCTAAATACAAAGTCAAAATTTTAATTTTCTGCGGCTAATCGTTTTTGAGTTAAGCGAGATATGTACGAACGAACGTCACGACGAAACTTCTCAAAATGGATTCAGGGATGGTCAAAATGGATATTTCCGTTTAAATCTGCAAACCGAAAATTTTCGCGATTACAATACTTCCTTTACTGCGTACAAGGAAGTAAAAACTATAAAAAAAGGCACATAGTTAATCAGACGGTCGAATTAATTTATTCGGGAGTTTTTTCTTCGTTGAATAACAAATCAGGGTCAGATTTTTAAAATTTTAGATGAACCGATTCACTTGAAACCGTTCTGAGAATTCCAAGAACTCTGAATCCGAATCTGAACCTACCTTTTAAAAAATCAAAATGTTAGATCAATCAGGATGGCTTAACCCGAACCCAATGTCAAATTTCTCAAATGGAGAATAACGGATTGGTTTCTCTTTTTAACAAATGCTTTAATAATAATAAAAACTTTAATAAACACCATACTTTTAAATATGGAAAATAAATTTTCGGTGAACCCTCATTTCAAATGAGAGGAAAGTGTATTAAGTTAAGCAAATATTGAATACACAATAAGATCTCCCTACGATATTATTCTTTTTTCGTAACAGGTCGCGAATAATCCACTTGATGTATTTATTGCTGGACTTCAGGGGCGTAAACATGAATTGGCAAGGTGGCCAAAGTCATGGGCCTCGACCCGAAGGAGGCCTAGTCTTTATAACAATAAAATACAATATCAATTTATATTATATGTGGTAATTCAATTAATAATTAACATTGTATTATTATTTACAATACACAGCCACAACTGTAATTTTTTAGCAAGAAGCTAAAGGTAGACTTTCGCTGGTACTGCCCGCGGTTGCGGCCGGTAAAGTTTGCTGGCAGTTTACTACTACTTTGACTGAATAGGTAGGGACATACTTCGCTGGCACTGCCCGGCAGTCTAGGAATCATGTCATGCCTATACCTCTGCGTTTCCCACAGTTCCTGAAGGAGTCATTTGAAACAATGTCATTAACAAAAACAGATTTAGTGATTATGACGACGAACGTCCAGTAGAGTTTGTAAATCATTTTCAGGTTCTTTATGACCACAAACATAAGGACTAAAGAAATGTAATAGTAAAAAATAATGTGTGGAAAAATATATTATTTTATTTTTATTTTTATATTCACACATTATTATTATTGTGTTAATAAATAATAATTAATAGGAAATAATGAAAAGAAGAGACGAATTATTCAGAAATAATTACAGAGTAAGCCAGGACAGGTCACCGGAAGATAGAGAGGAAGGTAGAAAAATGTTCACTTGTATTAATAAATTAAAATTTTTGGATAAAAATTCATCTTATAGAAGAGGGTTCTTCAAAGTTAGAGGCAATCTATATCGCCAGAAGGAGGTGGAAAATAGGCTGGAAAATTCACCTTTAATTGATAATGAAGACGGAAAAATCAACCAGTCGCAGAAAAGAAGAAAGACGGGTGAAAGATTAAAAGAGTTCGAGTTCCGGCTTGGATCTAGTTCACTCACCGATCACACTTCTGTTATTAAGTCATAAATTTATGAAATGTATTTTTCATATCGAATAACACCTTAGGCATAAATAGTATGCATATTTTTTACTTTTTCAATGTATACCTTTATTTTCTGAATAATGTTTCTGAAGCCGTTTTGTAAATTGGGATGAAGAAGATTGTATAAAAAATTGGAGATTGAAGTAGTTGTATAAGCATTCTTTGTTATAACAGTATATGATATGTTGATGTTATGTATATATTTTGGCATACATTATTATAGTGATGTGTATTATAAGCCAATCAAATAAAAATAAAATTAATAAACAATAAACAAACTCCGACAGACGAACTTTGCTCATTGCCTAAAATACCTAACAAATATTGTATCTAACAAATATAACATAACAATATATATGTCAGTTGACATCCGCATGATGGTATAGAAGGATCAATCTAATCAGGGATTGATAAATTATTTGCCACTTGTTTTATTGAAAACTAGTTTCGAATGTTATACATTCATCCTAAGTTCTAAAAACACACAAAAAATTCAAAAATAAGCAATTCAAAATATAATAATAATTATAAATAATACCAACTATATCTTGAATTGCTTGTTTTTGAATTTTTTGTGTGTTTTTAGAACTGAGGATGAATGTATAACATTCGAAACTAGTTTTCAATAAAACAAATTTATAGAAGTGGCAAATAATTTATCAATCCCTAATTACAATATATATGTTGTACAAATATAGTTGCATATCTGTAAATTATTATAAATAAACGTTTATCCATTTATAGATAAATAAACATTTATCTATAATTTGTATGTATCTAAATAACATATAATTTTAAAGGTTTTAAGGATATACTATATAGTTATAATTATACGGTAGGATTATAAATATAGGAGAGGTTATAACGTTATAGGTTATGCAAGAATGGGCCGCTGCGGTGGGCAGTTTCAGCGAAATATAGAAGCAGTAACAATTAGCGGCTGCGATTGGCAAGCTCTGTCAATTGCAACCGCAGGCAGATCCAAGGAAAGTCTATCTTAAGTGGGCCTTAAATCTTGGCTGTCACTGGCCTCTTAAACCATACTTACGCCAGTGCTTGAGTTTATTCTCTGGATTGATGCTCACAAGAATAATAAACTTACATAATAAATCTGTTGACGGTCTTTGAATTGCATCCCTTTTATTTTGTAAATGCGATACGAACCAATTTTTTTTAAATCGCAACTTATTTTCAGACGAATTATTTGTATAATGTGTTAGCATATCGTGGGATTAATTCAACAACTAGCTATCCACAATTCAGCGTTATAATAGAAAGTAATTTTTTCTTACGATAAGCTTATCTAATTTTGAAAGGGAAATACCTGTGGATCGTCTACAACAGTTGTTTAGTTTTAATATGTTGTGGGCCTAACCTAATGGAATCTCTCTGTGCAATTACCCGTTTTTTGCAACATTGTAGCTACCTAGTTTTAGAACACATCCTACGATCTATAGATACAGAGAAGGAATTAAGACGCGTTAACACCGAAAAATCAACAAAACTTGCTGAGAGGCCACTTAAAACTTCTTTAATGGCAGTTGAGGATCCCATTGCCAATAAAACTTATTTTCCAAAGTTTTTAGAGTCCACTTTCAGCCAATATCTCCTTCATTACAGTTAATTCGTTAATTAGTTACGGATTTATTAAATAATTCTTCACAGTGATTTATAATATAATTATTATATTTATTCACCAAGTAATTCTAGTACGCTTGATGATCGATTATTAATGTATAGAAATAATTGGGAAAATCTAATTGTTCTAAAAGTTCATAATTTATCATTTGGCATGTTTTTGCCAATCTTTTATATGCAAGAAAAAACATACGGTTTTAATAAAGATTCAAGAAAATTAATATATAACTTTTTTTAATAAATCGTATTTACTATAAATTTTTTTATATGTTTATATAAATTTCAACTTTCTACGGCTAACCGTTTTCGAGTTATGCGAGATACGAACGTACGTACGTACAGACGCCACGACGAAACTAGTCAAAATGGATTCAGGGATGGTCAAAATGGATATTTCCATTGAAATCTGAAAACCGAAAATTTTCGCGATTACAAGGAATTAAAAATTTTAATTCGTACAAGGAAGTAAAAACAATATAAAGATTAAAACAAGCCAATTATTCATTATACGTATCATCATAATATACAATAGTAATTACAATTTTAATTTTATTATCATGCAAACAATGACTATTACTCTATCTTTCGAATAATTACTCCTTCATAAGGAGGGATGGTGGGAGTTGTTATTTTAAACATTAATCCTTCGTCTAAAATATTATTTGTATATTATTTTCCCAGACCTGTTTGAATAAAATTCATAAGTCCAACACTCAAAATAACAGTTTCGAAGTTGAAATGTTTAACTTTTTTTTTTTAAGTATGCGAATATTGTATTTTTTTAAATGAAAAAAATAACTCAGCACATCGCTAACTTGGAAGAAACCCGGTATAAATCCAAAATCTGTACTTTTGAGAAATTGGCGCTTGAAGTTTTTTTAAACTGGTTATTACAGGTTACTTACCTCTCAAACGTATAAATAATTCTTCAACCAATTTATAAATAAATGACTGAAGGTAGCTTGTATAAGGCATTTTTTTATTTCAAATATAATTTTAGGTCTAATTATTTTCACTTGTGACAATTTTGTTTAAAAAACAGATCCTCTCCAGTGGTCACACGATGAACATTTTTGTGGCTCTCTTCATCATTAAAAATTATTAAAGGGAAGCGGAAGGCAAAAAAATCAGGAAATATATAATTTTTTTACATGAAAGTAGAATATTTTCTGCTTAAAATGATAAAGAATATGAGTAGATACTTTATATGAGTATTTCATAATAAAAAAAAATACCTGATGTGGACAACACACGACTTCCTTGTACTCCTATTAAACTATAAATCGGTGGCTCAAAAAGTGATCCTCAATTTGGTTACTAGTTTCCGAAAATTGCAGTATCTCAAAAACGAAACTCGGCGTCGCGACACACACATACATCTCTTGTTTCTGGAGGTCTCATTCCTTTATTATATGTCTCTTTTTTTTCAGTAGGTAACTAGATTTTTTCGTGTTCCGTGACAACATTAAAACTGTCAATATCACTAGATAAAGCATTGGAAATCGACAGTTTCGACATTTTAAGCGGAAAAACCTACTCAACTCATATCTTATTTTCCTGCTGCAGACTTGTTAATCTCACAAATGGGGTGGAAAACCAGTATTTTAAACTCAATTTTAACATTTAAAACAAGTAATAAAAATGTTTAATTGGATTGGAAACCAAATTGCGTTTGTAACCTTAATTACCGAAACATGATTTCTCTTTTAAAATCTAGTATGTTATTTAAATCAATATATAAGTTATAAATGCTAAATTTGAGAAGTTTTGCATAGTACTTTAATATAATTTTTAATGGAAATCAATTATGACCTTCAGGTAAAGTACCACTTCCGGTGACAAGCAGTAACCAAAAAGGCAGGTTCACAACTAGATTTTAAAACAATCCTAAATACAAAATTTCAACTTTCTACGGCTAACCGTTTTTGAGTTATGCGAGATACGAACGAACGAACATACGTACAGACGCCACGACGAAACAAGTCAAAATGGATTCAGGGATGGTCAAAATGGATATTTCCGTTGAAATCTGAAAACCGAAAATTTTCGCGATTACAATATTTCCTTTACTTCGTACAAAGAAGTAAAAATAATAATATAATTATCGCTGTAATAAAATTTTCCAGATAATTTATGACTGCTGTAGGAATATTTTTACATTATAGTAGTATACTAGAAATATTTTTACAGAATAATAGTATTCCATAAGCTATTATGAATACTATTCAACCAATTTAAAAAGCTCTTTCCAACGTAAATTTATTATTATTATTATTATCTTTAATTAATTAATTTAATTAAATTACTATAATTACTATCTTTATACTAATTATATTATCTGGACCAGAATAAAAAAAAAATACAATTGTGACAAAAATAGCTCTGGACTATGGTGTTTTTGATGCCATTGTCATATAGTGTCAGTGACCACTGATGAATATGTTTGTCGCTCTCTTCATCATATAAAAATAATCTCGTTGATCAGGAAAATCGTTAATTGTTGAGTTTTGCCAGCTTTCTTACAAACAAGCAATATGTGTTAATATGGTTTTATGACTATATAGAAATTTCAAAAATTCAGCAATAATTTCTGAGGAAATGTTCTTTATTTGCCAAAGATATTTATTTTCGGAAAACTCAAAAAAAAAAAAAAAAAAATAAGGTTTACAACTTACAGATCAGTGCATTCCTGGATCTTAAGCTGGATCTTCATCAAAATCTTCTTGAATTATTCTCATCAGCCTGTTTGCTCTCGGGGTCTGCCTTTCATAGCCACTAAAGGCTTTTTCAGCGCGGTGTATCCGTTGATAATAAGTACGTCTTATTGCATTAATAATTCGCAATCCAGGTAAAAAGTATAAAGTGTTCGCAAGCCTTCATATTTATTGTTTCCACCATTAAATATGGCATTGGCATCATAAACACCAAATTCAAGAGTTATTTCTTTTGCAAATGTATTTTTTGAGATTCTGGTCCATGTTATATTATTCGAATTCTCGTTCGCATTTTGCATTTTCCAATGCAGACATTGTTTTGAGTAAATTAGGGTCAGAAAGAGCTTTTTAAATTGGTTGAATAGTATCCATTATAACTTTTGGAATAAAATTATTATGTAAAACTACCCCTACTGCACTCATAAATTATCTGGATAATGTTAGTACAGAAGTAAATATATTATTATTTTTTTTTATTTTTTTTTTATAACGATATACTCATATAAAGTACTCATATTCTTAACGAGAAAATGTTCTAGTTTCATATAAACAATTTTTTTTTAAATTCATATTTTCTTATTTTTTTGTCTTCCACGTTTCTTTAATCATTTTTAATATCTATATTGGCATTTCAATTTAGTTTTCCAAATTAGTTTTTTTCATGATATTTTTTTTTTTTTTTTTTTTTTGCATTTATTGAAATACCGACATAATTCATTCCTAGCGGAATTTAAAAAAGATCTTCCATATCCATATTAAATATAAATCCATGACATGAGGAATAAATAAATAAACTATATCTCTTACAACCTTTGAATGGTCTTGGATTCAGTACTCAGTAAGGACTTGTATCTTATTGAATATGCACAAAAGGAACACCTTTTTATTATATACCATATAAACAACTGTTATTTTTAACACAACGAAATAATCTCAAACGGTTTATCTTCGAATTTGACATCACTAGGGTAAAATTCTGGAAATTTAGCGTCAAATATAATAAACCAAAGGCTGGATTTGGTGTTGGAATTCAATGGCCGTAATCAAGACAGAATGGTGCTGTTGATCGAATCCGAACACCGGTGCCATCCTCATTGTACGCTATGGCCACCCTTCCTCTCTTCACCCCCCTGTCGCCCCAACAGGTCTGATTACTCTCATAGGCTCGGGGCTAATGGGAAACTGATATTCGATTTCAAGAGCTCGTCGATATCATCCCAACCTACGTAGGTAGCGGTCTAATTAAAGTTCAGTGTGTACAACACGTGCTCAACAGCGCCCAATATGCCCGGACACGAAGTACCTTCCAGATCTGGCGATAGCACGCGAGAATGGGACGATTAGTAAACGGAAGCATTACAACTGCACCGCGATAAGTAAATTTATCGGCCTCACAGCGTGATATAATCTGATACGAAATAATATGATGCCATGTGAAGAAAAATTTATTTATGTTTAATCTGTTTAAGACAGGCCTTACTAGCTGCTTCATGTAATGTGCAAATAAATTTCCCTTGTGCACTTGAGAGATTTCAGTGATGGTATTAATATTGACATCAGATCATACTCCGTACTTATAAATTATGAATCGTTCACCTTACCAAACTGAACTCTTGCTCTGTATCATTACACCCTTAATAAAACTAATAAAAAACAAATTGCAGATATATAGCTCTGAAGCTAAAATTCAATTTACACAAAACTGTTTCACAAACAAGGACTTTTAAAAGCTTTATCTTGTAAAATGGAGCATGTGGACGGCAAAATTGTATATATTGCCGAATCAGAATGAAATTGAAGATAGGATCGAAAGGCTGGACGACAAGGCGTCAATTTCCGAACAATAGCCAGAATAAAAATTACGTGTACAGCGCATTTAGACCTTATTGATCTATGAAGCCAATCGTGGGTTAGTTATAAATAACATAGGTCAACAAATTTTTACTTTTTTTGAAGTTGCATTAACGAAAAAAGGTATATATTTCGTAATCCTGGATCCGAAAATGATAAGCCAATAACTGTAATACGTGCAGTTTTCTTGTTAAAGGGGTGAAACAAAAAGATACGACAATAATGATTGTCATTCTCATTAATCTAATGAGATTAATGAATATTAATTCATTTGATACAAACATGTAAAATGTGTTAAATCTACGCAAAGATATTACTGAGGATTATCTAAATAAATAATATATTGCATGAGGTGTCATACAGCGACAAAATAAAATAATGCATACTTATTGGAACTCAAATCATGAAGCTTCTAGGTGATTTTTGTTTTTAAGAAAAATTAAATAAAAAGTAATTAGTAAGGCTTATTAGTAAGGCTGGTTATTTTTTTACAAGTGTAGTAAAAGAATTTTTTTACAACAAGAACGATGAAAACTGAATAAACGCCATAGGGGAACTCTTGAAAGCTAGGACGTCGCATGTCCTTAAAAATGCATTTAGTGCAACCATTTAATGATTTTATGAAAATAATGAATATTTTTACATTATAAAAGTGATATAAACATTACAAATCTTAAAGAAATAGAGCAATCATCAAAGAATCGTGGTGAAAAAGATAACAGTCCACAAAAAAAAAAAAAAGAATTTGTTAAAAGATAAAAAATTCTTCAGGGACTGGAGAAGATGAAGTATACAAACCTTCGTTGTGGTATTTTGATTCACTGATTTTGATTAATTGATTATGACCTTCAAAAAACGCCTCGAGAAACAATTGGTCACGGGAGGATATCAGTCGGGACAGTAGAAGAATT
Source organism: Rhaphigaster nebulosa (assembly GCA_948150685.1). Lineage (NCBI taxonomy): Eukaryota > Metazoa > Arthropoda > Insecta > Hemiptera > Pentatomidae > Rhaphigaster > Rhaphigaster nebulosa. The sequence goes on from OX411310.1 coordinate 89,940,732, forward strand.
TAGAGAACGTATTTATGTATACATCACTAAGGCCTTTTTCACATGGTCCGATAAATCCGATATCGGACCGACATAGCATTAAATCCGAAATATGATATTCATGCAAGTCTTAAGAAAGCTTATAATTACTCATCAACAATTCTCCAATTTATGAATTTGTAGCGGGAGATGAAATATGATCTCGAGTGTTTCTATACTGAAACTCTTTACAGCATTCATTTAAGCTTATGAAGTAACATTAAATTTTCAGTCTTGATGTCCCAGCATTAAGAAAAAGGTTACAGGTCGAGAGACTTGAGCGTCTTGTTAAAAAACAAACCTTGTTTTTATTACTATTAATGATTGCCAACACCTTTCAAAAGAGATTGAAGACTTTAAGTCTGGGCCTTTGCTGTGCTGGTTTTCTGAGCAATGAATGTTGTATAAGAGCTTTGTAATTTATGAAAATTTCACTCTTTTACTTATGGCTCTTATCCAAAATAATCAAAATGGAATTATGATTTCAAATAGTTGTATATCCAAATATAATCAAATTCGAAAAATAGGCTTATTTGAATATTTTTGCTACTCAGAATTGACATTTCTGCTCCTCAAGGTCATTGGCAAAATCTCATACAATGAAATCATATAATAATATATTAATAGTTTTATGAAGGTTAGCAACGTAGAAACTGTACTTCTGATCTTCTTTCAGTATTTCTACAATTTTTTTATTCAGTCCCTTGCGAATAAATTTGAAGGGAAAAAATATCGTCGAAAAAGTTTTGACGTAATTTTTGGAATATTGTACACGATTTGCAGACTATGTTAAAATTAATGAACAATCTTATTTTTGGTAGGTATTTATTAATTATATCTACCTGTCATTCCGAGAACGATAGTTTCAAATTAAAAAAAACACTACAGAGGATTCATGGTTTATCAAAAAATATTGTAAAAGTGTCCAATTCAGGTTTGTAAATCTTTTCTGGTTTACATAAATGATAACAAAGAATAAATTTTTGTTGCAGAGGTAAACAATGATAATATTGAACGAATGAAAAAAGAAACAACCAAAAGCCAACAGAAAAACGGCAGAAAATGTGAATCCCTTAAAAAAAACATCTGTCGCTCTCTAAGCAAATATGGGTAGCTCATCTTGCATTATGCATCACGTTTTGATACCTACGTTTACATATGATACAATGGCATGACATACAAAGGCGCATCACTTAATTTTTAATTTCTTTTTATGCAATACTACTTACAAATGAAAACAATTATTTTATTCGTCAAAGGTTAACTATCATAAGTAACATTTTCAGAGTTTTAAAGGAGAGCGAAAAGAACGTTTAACTCGCATTGCTTGTCGTGAATAGAGGCCAATCTTTACATTTGAAGTGTTGTATATTTGACTAGGTACCCCTTTAGGCTGTTAACGATATTTGTACTCGGAACATAGAGCCAGAATAATATAAATAAGGTAATAAAATCAAAATTAGCAAAACTGGTCTCACGATAATTAATTGCAGATTAATGATTTTTTTTTTTTAAGATATGAACATTACGGTTTTGTGGCGGAGGGGTTGTGATTGTGCTTAACTTCAAATATGTATTGCAGATGTGCATATTGTAACAGTGCGTATGGGCCTGATATAATTTAATAATATTAATGGACTTCATAGCAGTAAAACAATCAAGGCAATGCTTTGCATAGATCAAAAAATTAATTAAAAAATTTAAAAATGTTAGGAACAAGGCAATAAGTGAAAGAAACACTTACGTAAGTATTGTACAATGTGATTTAATCGCTTATCGCCTAGCATTTTCAGATAATTCATAGAACCTACAGAATAATCGAAAGAATTTTTAATAGGTTAATAGTTTTCATCTTAAGTAAAAAAAAATGTAGTATATTCGAAATAAATATAAGTTTTAATATTTGGTAAGAAGAACAAGTGCATTTGATTAATTGATACCAACGATCTTCTAATTATTATCTAAAACTAATCTTGCACATTTTTTGTTCTTTTTGCACAATTCCTGGTATTTGTAATTTTTTTTTTAAATTCAATATAAATTAGAAAAAAATCAAAAAGAGGCGTAAATTAATTGCTAGGATACAATCGGTAGATTGAAAACACAAAGCCTTAAGTCTCTCAAATACCGGAAAACAATTAACTAGTCAACGTTTCGCCAATCCAGACACCATCAGAACAGATATACAAGATCGGATAATTAAGATCACTCTTAAGAGTATGTGTTTAGGTGTCTTATAGTTATATATCACTAGTTGATCCGTCTTGTTTGTTGATGTGAGATGTTATTTTTAGTCTGCATAAGTAAGATCTTTTTTTTTCTGTCCTGATGACGCCTGATCTGGCGAAACGTTCACTGGTTAGTTATTTACTGGTATTTGAGGTACTCGAGGCTTTTTGTTTAGAAACTTCCAATTATATCCGAACCTATTTTTTATTCAATTAATTTTTTTTTTTTTTTAGCAATTTATTTTAAAAGGCGGAGCTCTGAGACGGAGGACTTTAGAACTTTAAGAAAATATTAATGAGATGTTATACAACGGTATGGAATCAGTAGAGAATATTATTTTTCTTTTCTGGCATTACGACGGTGAATGGTCCATTAATATATATTTCATAGCATAAAGTGAAATCACGTCATTCATGGCATAGCTATATTGATCATGAATAGACCTTTCTCGTATTTTTTTATATTTATTCATCATCATTTTCATTCATGATTTTCTTTGATGCTTCATTTCCCAGGCCTTGCTTAATTAAAACATGACCAAACGTATTTTTCGATTTGATTCCATTATTCTGAGCTTTTAAATAATAATTTGCACGTTGTAATTGTACTCCTCTACTATCCTGTTAACATCTGAGGAAGTTGCGCAATCATGGGTGTATTGTGCAAACGTACTTGATTAACTGCTTATTTACATAGTCCAAAGATAACCGTTGCTGATACTGCCATGCACAAGTGGAGGTTGTTGTGACAAATGTGAACTAAATGAACCTGCATATGAGCATGCATATATGCATAGTCCATTCCCAAGTATAAATTTGTTCTTTTTTTAATTCATATCACATTCTTTATCAATTTTTTTTTATTTAAATAAATAATAAAAGTGGATTTGATTTACAAAATTTAATTAATTTCGAATAATCATGAATAACATTTCATTTGAAAAAGCCAATAAAAAGACCAACGCTGGTTAAACAAATATCTAAATTATTAATATTTTTGTTTAAATTGCAATAAATTTGTAAGCAGCGATATATTTTTTTTTTTTTTAAGAAAACGATCAAAAAATATAAATCATTAAGATCTTACCGTCATTTAGCTATCCAAGCAAAAAAATGAAGTAATTTATTTTTTAAAAAACTACTAGAATACTAAACTACTAATTGAGAAGTTTCCTATCAAAAATCAATATATGTATCCACTTTTGGAAAATTGTTACAAAAAAATTATTAGGGGAGACAGATGGTTATAAAGTATTGAAATTTTGCATTTATAATATAAATTTGAAAGACAAATTTAACATTTGAAGTAAACTAAAAAATTTTTAGGTTTAGAACATTAATTTGACAAAAAATCTTTATTTATGAGAAGTGGATTTATTAACTTTTTATAGAAAACTCTTCAATTAGTGTTCCACAATATATTTCACGTTGCCGCATATTTAAATAATATTAAATTTTAAAAAGCGTTTAAAATTAAATAAGGGAACAGAAAATGAAACTTCAAAAAGCTTAAATTTACTTAGTGCGTTGCGATGTACTTGCAAACATATTTTGGAAGAATGAATACATTAATTGAATAGTAAATTTCGAAAAGGACTCATCACGGATTTTATTCTAAATGGACTTTTTCGTATTTCTTTTTTTTTTTATTTTTTTTTTCTTATTTTTTTTTTTTTTTTTTTTTTTTTATTTTTACTTATGCAGACTGATATTTTATGCGCGAAAACGGCTGATATCTGATTGTTATAATAATATAATGACAAGAAGAAAATAAAATTTCAAATGTCTAATGTTTATAACAGAAATTCAGGTTTCTGTTTCTCCTTAGAAAAATTTAATTTTCGGAGATGAGCCCTTTTCGAAATTCATAATTCAATTATCTCCATCTCCAATAATCAGAAATAATACAGAAATATAATATAACAGTACTTCAGACAGAGGTTCTCAAAGTGGGCGTTGCTGGGAGACTTAAAATTTTGAAATAATTGAATTAAATTAAAAATTAACAGATTATATTAAATTAAATGTCTTATCGCTGTGAACTGGGTTCTCTGCAATCGTAAATATTAAAACAAAGAAGAGGGGAAGAATAAAGAACCTTGAACAGGGGATGAGAGTGTCTTTCTGAAATACGGCCTAATATCAAAGAAATATGAAAACACCATCAGGCGCATACTTAACATTAAGTTCTCATTTTGTCACCAGAGGCCTTAATAATAACTTTTGCTTTAAATGTTTTGCGTTTTGTTTAGAAATAAACGTATTATTTTTTTTTTTTTTAATTTAAATTTGTCTAATACTTTTAATTCTTCAAATCCTTCTTTAATAACTGTAAAATAACAAAAATAAATAAATAAAATGATGATAATAACGGGAGTGCCATGAATTTTGTTATATAATTTCAGCGTGCTCCCAGATAAAAAAGTTTGAGAACCACTGCTTTAAGATACATTATAAAAAAAAAAAATAAATAAATAAATTAACAAAGATAAGTCCGGGCAAGTGCTTACCCGGGGAAAGTGTGTACATGGGAATTTATCTCAAACTAATTTTGTTGGAAGAGCTGCCATTTATGGGAAATCGACGTAAATAGGAAGTAAATAGATGATTTTCTAATAATAATTAGATGAGGAAGTAAAATTTCCATAGATGATAGCTAACCCAACAAAATACATTTGAAATAAATCCTCATGTATGCACTTCCTCCGAATGTGCACTTACCCCAACTTACTATAACTAAAACTAAATATTATCGATTAATAAAATAATATGTTAGTATATAAGTAGTAATATGTTAAAATTTTGTCTTTATCCCAATTTGTTTTTTAATCTGGCGAACTTCAATATTGTAAATTAAGTACCAAAATCTCCTTAGCTTATTTAAATTTTATAGTAATTAGATGATTAAATAATTTCAAAACGGGTTTTTTGATAATGGGTTCTTTTATTAAATATATAGTTCCTAGGCGGAAAGAGAATATTCAAAACAATGCATCGGTATCTGTCATGAATGGTTACGCGACTGTGGGACAATAGAACCATGAACGAGTCCCCTATTGAACTTGACCGGACGTTCCTCCGCATGACCCTGACTAATCGATTTATTCAGTATTGACACATAGATCCTATCAACATCGATTGTCCAAAATGTTGCAGCCTCAAAAGCCTCTGTAAAAGCCGATACCGAGAGAGGGCAAAGTAGCTTTTACATAACCCAAGGTTGTTACGTGGTAGATGCTTCTTCCTCCGACCGGAGATAGTAACCTCGAAGGATCCTTTCAAACTGTTCCCGAATAAAGTACGTCGAAAACTTTTAGTTGGGTACTTTCTCGCCCCTTCTAAAAAGAAAAATGATGCGAACTCAGCCCAATTATCGATGTTGGTGTAGGAAATTATCTTCAACACGCATTCGCATTGGTTGAATTAGGCAATTCTCGTTTGATTATACTCCGTATTTGTAATGTAAAAAGAAAGATACTTGTTTAAGTAATTTTACTTCTTTTAAGTTCCATTAGAATCTTACAAGCATGCCTAGTTAATATAAACGATATACTTTGCAGCAGAATGATTCACAAAGTTAAGGATGCACTTAAAACTTCAACTTAAACCAAAATATTTACATTCCCGAAATTTAATACTGACTCAATCCATAAAGTAAATATGGACATTGTATTATTGGCATTCGATGGGCACCAAAAGATGTAGAAATAAAATATTTAAGCTTATACTTACACTAAATTATCTTCAATATGTAGCATCGAAGAGAAACGTTTTCTACTATAGCACAATTTAGACTAAAACATAATATGCTTAAATATTATTTATCCTAGCGTGAGCAGATCCACACCAATTAAAATTGCAGGCACCATTTTACTGTACGAAACCCTAATAAAATCCCTACTGGCGCACAGCTGCCCTTTGTGGATTAAGCTCCCAGAAGTCGTTTGGCCAAAATTTTGACAATCGCTACAAAGGGGCTGTAATTCATCTGGAACGGCCAATTACAATAGATGGGGAACTTAATTCTCTAGCAATCGACTGCATTCACAACAAATTTTCTGGAAGGAACAAAATATGCTGCAGAATCAGCCAAAAATGACCAACAGAAGATTGAAATCCGACCTGTCACAAGATGTCTTGATGTTCACTTTATTTAATAATTGTTATAATAATATTATTAAATAATTTTTTTTTATAATAATATAAGATAATATTGTCGTTTTAATTTTAAGCTTCTAATGTGCTGGTCGGATTAAAATACAGATTTTTTTTATCTAATAGGATCATGTGGGGTGCGTTTCCGGGGTAAGTGCATAATTGTCCCTTTAAATCCAAGCCCTCAACTGGTAAGAGCAGCCTTTTACGGAGAATGGAGCCTAAACACTGATGTATCAGAATTAGCCACGAGTTCAGTAAGGTGAAGTGTAACGAGTTGTAAAAATATTAGTTCCAATCTGTTTATAAAATTGTGTCTTTCCACTTTTGCAGTATATCTGTTATCCTTGTTTATCTACCAGCAGGCCTTTTTTTTCTTTCTTTTTTTTAGCCGTGAGCGGCTGGTCTTCGAAATACTTCGTGATTTTTCTATTTTTTGAAGCGCATGCCCGCAGTCACCCAGCAAAACATGCTAGTACGGGTAAGTGCAAATCTCTGTTGTGTGTCAAGTGTACGTGGTGTATACTTACCCTTACTATCATGTGCTATCATGCTTCGTCGAGGCAACTGCGGACTAGCAAATTAAAAAAAATATATATATTTTTTTCAATACATTTATTCAGTTATATTCCACCTCCCACATTCATAACTCAATGAAGATTGTAAAATGTGAATCTCAGGCAAGTTTTAATTTTTTCGAAGATTAAACGAATATAGCAAACGAATAATGAGTCTTCCAGATACGTCTTATGCACTAAAAGCAAGGGGAAGTGAGTACTGAGTAATATTCAATTTAATTATCAATCCAATCAAAATTGACGTGGTTAAAACGTAGGCTTGAATGTAATATTTAAATATAATTGTCTCAGGGAAAAAAAAGAGGGAAAAATTTAGCTTCAAAAATAAAAAATTTACAATCATGCAAAGGCGAACTTGTACTATTCGATTTTTTATAAAGATACAAAACCTTTATGATGATAAAAATGGGACAATTTAATTGTATAATTACTTTGGTATAAGACGAATTTGATATTAAAAATCACATATTGAATTTATAATTTTAGATATAATTGCACTTGTTTGGTATTAAATCCCCAATTCACTATTGACGGGTTAGTCAGTCTGCTTACTGCTTTGATATTTCATTTGAAATTAGATCTTTATTAACTTTTCAGTTAAATATTTTATGAGATATCAAAACTTAATAAGTACATAATAGCATTTATTTATTTAATAAATAAAATCTTATTTATTATCTTATCTACAGCAAATGGGCGAATTTTTCTCTAAAGTTCAAGTACGAATTACATGCTCTCTCGAGCAAGCTCTCGATTTGGATGGATATTTGTAATATTATCGACTGCCATTGTATAACGATTAATCAATATTTCGATTTTCCAGTTGACTCATCCTTTTACAGGCCGATTGAAAGTGGTCACACATTCAAGAACAGTTGAACTTAATTTATTATCTCAAATTCACACTTGCTTTCTGGACAATGAAATCGAACTAAGTAATTATGTTACAGAGAAAACGGAATCACGTAATTATTTGATAGTAATCTCAAAAAAAAAAAATTAAATTAAATAATAATTGAATTCCTATATATTTTGAAAGTAACATTCGGATATAATCTGTACATTCTCTTATGTGTTACGTAAAACCCACGCAATTCCATTGCACAACGGAAACAAGCAAAATCGTTTTTAACGAGATAGTTTAATTTAAATATATCTAATATCAAAAACGGTAAAGTCAGAGTAAGTTTTCAAGTCATCAGAAAATTTCTGATTCTTGATTATTACTTCATCAGTAATAATAATTATAATAATATTGGATATTGACTTACAACTTTAAAACATTTTCCAATTTTATAATATAGAGTAATCTGTTCTTTACATGGACAACAGTAAGGGGTGTAATCCTGCCGAAAGACGGATAAAAAGGAGCCATTGGTAAAATGACGTCACCGAAAAGCGGGGCTTGGTATATCCTACTATTGTATATCCTACTGGCTTCTGATTAGATTCTGTTCTGGCTACAATAAATTGAATGGATGAAATTATTGTATCATCCTCGGTGAAAGGTTTCAACCTACATTGCAAGGAAGATAAAGAACAATCACTCGAATCCCCCCTATCTGAAGCACTGCGTCATGAAGTTGGAAGAGATAAAAATGACGTCAGTGAGCAAAAGAAATATATGGGTTACACTACCTTTCATCGAAAAACATAATTAAAACTATGGAATATAAAACATAAACTCCATAAGGCAAAAAGTTTTTATTTTTAGTAGCGATTATTACTTAATTGCACAAAAATTACGAAACACAAGTCGAGAAAATTTACTCAAATAACGGTATGAATGGTTTTCTCTTGAAAATATCTGTCATGTATAGCAATGTGCACAATAATTTAAGCATAAATTTGCCATTAGGTAGTAGTAAACTAAGTAATTTTGTTGTGATTTCCAGAAATTACAAGTTCGCCATAACTATAAATATGATGGAATAAATGAAAAACAGACAGAGCTTAACGAGAGAAAATAATATTGTGTCGTCATCCAAGGGGCTACTTTAAGTTCTGTCATGGTTTCCTATCAAGTGGTCTACATCTACCAATAAGAATTTGCTGGAAATTGATTGGAACACTCTTCTCTAGTTTCGAGAGCTCACCCCCTCTACTATGCTGAAAACTTAAATTGGTACCAACGATAAAATAAATCCTTCAGGAAGACGAAGAAGCAATAAATAATCTCGTATCAGTAATAATAAAAATCAGAATTAAATAACAATCCATGATTGTATGGGCATTACGTGGTATTATATATATATATATATATATATATATATATATATATATATATATATATATATATATATATATATAAAATATTGTATATAAATATAAATATATATATATATATATATATATATATATATATATATATATATATATATATATTTATTTTTTTCTGTTGGCACTGTAGACCGTGGAGATCTCTGACCGCGCGATGCGGTATTCATACCACACCGCGATTCTCAATTTAGCAGATACACGGATCATCCCTCCTACGGCCTATATATATATATATATATATATATATATATATATATATATATATATATATATATATATACATACATATATATACATGTATACATATAGGATAAGTAAACAAAATTATAAGACTAGCTTATTATAAGACCATAAGTTAAGTGTAAATTTGCCTTTTGGTAACTAGGTTATATACCTTGGTCTAAACTAATTAAATCTGATTCGATTATCAATGCGTGTTCTCAGGTTTAAAGATCGATTCTTCGCTAAGCAGACAAGAGAAAGAACAACAGCCCGGGGCAAAGAGGCCCAGACCCCACACGAAATGCCGGGGTTGGAGCAGCTCCTTTACTGCCCCATAAACCCTACGGTCCATCCTCTTTATGCCTTTCCCGACCCGTACTTCTGCGGTCTTATCTCCCCTGCTATGTGTCCATATCTTCCTCATATATGTTCTTCGCCCGGTACTCGTTGTTTGTACACTACTATCACCTAACGTTGGTCGCTGCTGAGGACCTGTGGTATATGGTTCGTTTCGCCAATCGTAAAGCTGTATATAACATTGCATCCAAACCCCAAACTCCAGGACTAATCTAAACAAACAATTTAGATGGATCGAACAAGTTTGAAAACTCAAGATGATAACAATCTCGACTTCAACGCAAGGAAAAAACCAAACAAAAAAAAACCATCATCTGATTCTTACCACATAAAAATACTAAAAATCGGTAAATTATTTTTCGGCTTGTATTACAGAATTACGTTATGTTAACGATGACGGTTAAAGTTAATAAGATATAATATTTAGTTATTTGTATTTATATTTTCGGCAAAGTTTTGTCACACTTCGCAAATCATCTTCAGGACTAAAGAAAATTGAAGAAGAGAGGCATCGATTTGAATTGAGATAAGATGGAACCATTGTTCTCGATATACAAAAGGGATAGGTTACAAAAGGATATTGGGTAGGTCTGTCAGTGTATTGATGGTTGTGATAAAGTGTTACGTATCCTTCCGATGACTTAAATAACAATTATAATTTATAGGTATTTTATATAGGTGCTTGTAAATATTTTTACGATTTTTAAACTGTATAAATGTAACTCTGACGTAAAGATGTCGGTAAGGGCTACCAAAAAAAAAAAAGTAATTCCGGAGCTCTTTAAGGAATCAAATTATTGAAAATTAATATTAATTAATTACATTTGAATTCATATATTGTTTCAGTAGTATTCGTTTTAGCCTAATGGTAATCATAAGGTTTATAATTAATTTTTAACGCTATATCATTTAATTAAAAAAAAAGAGTGTAAACTTTGTTAATTACAGTTTTTATCGCTGTTGTTAATAATAGTTTTTAGCTAATAATGTTTTTTGACTATATTATTTTAGTTGGGTGACTTTTAGCATTTTATTCATTATTTAAGTATTAACTCTTGTATTTTTAAACTTAATTTCAAAATATAACTTAGTATAAATAATTGTATTTGATTATTTCTTATCTATGTGCATGCATGCTATAGTTCTTGACTATTATAGATTTTAAATAATATTTCTAGTTTGTAATATGTTATCGGCTGATTCTTATCATAGTTAATTTGTCAATAATGTAAGTTAATTGGGAATATATTTTCCTGCAATTTTCAAAGCTTTGAGGTCACACAAATCGCCTTAAAGTATTTTTTTTTTTCTAAACAACTGAATATAATTCCGAGAGTTATTTCTAAAAAGATATGAGCGTCTGTGGCTGTAACACACTCATTCAGTCTTCACAGGCTTTTAATGTCAGTGAAGCGGCTGGGATGGGAGAGCTGGGATCTCCTGGAGTCCTGCTTTGCCATCCATATGTGGGGGAGGGGAGAGCAAAGCTTGGTTCGGAGTTCTCAAGATAGAATATGTATATTGCAATAGACCTGAATGTGTTCAAGATAATTTATTTTATTTTTACTTAACTTTGATTTCCTGTTTACTAGTTTACTTATTTTGCTAATATATCATTCATCAGTCTGTTAATTTTTTTTGTGATTTACATATAATAACATACTTAATAATTTTATTTATTTTTTCCTTTACAAATAGTGTGATTGGATTCTTACAGCCTAATAGCAAGTGCTCTTGAATGTGGCAGCTAGTATTTTCAATAAAAAACGAACAAAATAATCAATCATAAAGAAAATAATAATAAAATAATATTTTATTTTTATTTTTATAAAAACGATTAATTGTTAATTATATGAGATTTCTGGTAGAATATGTTTTAAAAATTAAACTGAATTATCAAGAGTTAACATGCATGTTCGAAACACGGACCGACTTTTATCATTTAATTCGTATATAATATCTACTAGAAAAATATGATATCTACAAATATTGAGATGATATCTATGAACCCAGTATGTTATACGAAATTATATTTAAGAAAGATTTTTCTTGAGAGATGGATATCATCAACATAGACGGTGTTCCTCGTAGGAATTCATCGCCCACATTTGCATGCGACATCTAGAGCACTTTACTCTAGACCGGGAGCTGTCTCAAATGTGGACTCAAAGAATAGTCGGGTGGAATAATGCAATTCTCTTCCCAGCGGTCTTGTATATAAATGCCAGGAAAAATGCAAAGTTTACAAATAGGATCCCATTCTTTTAAAGTGGATAATATATTTTTAAATTAAGACTGTCTGTGGGGGGTCAAGTCGTTAAATTTGTTCAAGCAAATTATTTTTTTTTTTTTTTTAGGCACCTCCATTATTTGAACAAACTGAATTTAATTAATTAAAATCAACGTTACATTCAAAATTTATATGCAAGGGGATATAATTTGTATCTCAGTATCATAATATCAATTTTTATACGAGCATACATAATATCATAAAAAAAAAAAAAAAAAAGCCTGAAAAACAGCATATCGCTCATTTGGAAGAATAGTACCACAATACGAAAAAGTGTAATTTTACAATACCTCAACTCGCTGATAAAATATCAAGTTGAACATTTTCTAAGTCAATAACAATTACCATTTTTGTTTAAAATAAAAGTTATTCTTCATTTTTTATCATTTAATCATGTGTCATGAAGCAAATTGTAGTAGTTCTTTATAGAAAATCACTGCTAACTCCTTAAAGTTTATGGATAATACAAGCACATTTTTGGAGAAAAAAAATATACTTTTTTATTAAACTTAAATTGAATTTGAAAATAAAAATCAAGTCAAAATATATTCTTGAATGTTTTAAAGTACAAAATAACATTTTAAATATGACTATTGATGTTATCAGTTATTCATGAAGCAGAGAAAAATATTGATACTTTTATTATGAGCATAAGAATAATATTATAACAGTATTAAAAATAATTTATTAGCTTATAAAAGCTAGCCTTATAAAAGTAAAACTCGAATCACAGTTTGAGGGAAGACATAAAGTTTGAACAGTAAACTTTAATAGATAAACTAACGAAACTTTTTTATTGCTGTAAATATTGAAAATAAAATTCTGACTTATTTTACTATGATATATACGTCAATGGAAACTTTTCAAGTATAAAAAAATTCGTGTTATGGCATTCTTCTTCCAAAACGAACGATATTATGAATATACAATACAATAAAAAAATGCTTAGCTGAAAAAATGGATTCAAAGCCATACTGAATCGTGTGTCAAACAAATATTAATTTAATGAGATTTTTGATGATGGGCCAGAAGTAGTCATTGACCAATCATTGACCTCTTATTATATGATGTATTATTTCGTCAACAATTTATTTTATAGTTGAGGAGTTTTCTACCAAAAATTAATTTACCCAATTCTCAAAAACAGAGATTTTTTTGAAGAACTAATATTCTACATCCAAATATTATTCAGCTAATTTCAAATCTTAAATTTTTCTCTGTCAAATAGGTGTTAAACATCAACATTTTCAATAAAACTTTGCCTTATCTCCATGAGATGTCTCACTAATAATTTTTTTGTAATAATATTAACTTTTGATAGGCAACTCCTCATTTTATTGAAATTTCATGAGAGTATTGCAGTCTGAACTGCAAATTCCTGTCATTGGTATTCTTCAACTTATCACATAATGTTTGGACTAGTTGTCCTACCAGATAATGAACATTATTACGCCTTCTTGTAATTTTTTTTTTATTTACTCAGAAAAATTCAAAAACCAAGAATGTCCTCTCGAAGGGGTAGTATTCATTTGGCGAACATAAAATCTTTTAAAAGGAAATGCGTGAAGGATCAGTTCAATTTAATTGCACCGAAATGACAAAAAAAATTGCTTGTTGATTTTCAATTATTTCAACATTTACTTGACAGACGCTCCGAACTTCCAATTTACTACAGAAACCTCATTTACATCAGCATAATTCGGACTATTTGGACCTACAGAATTGAGCTTTGGGGCATCACGAAATTATATAATTCCTCTCGTATCCCGTCCAAAATTAGGACTCTACGATATAATAAGAATCCTTAATGCTCCTTATTATGTCACCAATAAAACGATCCATAAAGACTTCAACATCTCATTTGCGGAAGATTTGGTCCGAAATTAACATACCTCCTTTAATTACAAACTCCATGCTCAAACAAAACCATTAGTTCTTAACCTTTCATCTCTATCTAATTCCGATAAGAAAAACTCTGAGGAATCAGAATAGAAGATGGCCACGGTACCTCCTAACTCGAAATAGTCATTGAAATGCTACCAATAGCTAGTTCCTTCACAAGCTATTATCATTTTTTATAATTAAGATATCAAATTTGTTTATTGTATATTTAATGCAGGTGTGAATTAAAAAAACTTAAAAATGTGGTTGAATTGTGAAAAATAAATATAATTTATATTACTCTTGGAAGTTTGATAATTCTATAGATTTTTCTTCACTCAGCACACTTTTAATAACAGATTTACAAACTGTTGAAACCTAGAAATTCCAGTCCGAATCCATTGTCTGGGTTAGTATTGTAGTATTGATTTCTTTAGGCTGCCTCAAATATAATTTTTCGATCATAAAAACAAAAGAAAGTAATTCTGGATTCCGTTTGGCTAGTACTTGGTGTAAGCCCTGCGAATTCAGATGATTTTTTTCTTTGCTGGAAGACTAAAAATAAAGCAACGCTCTGAGAAGGAGACAGGAGAAGGTAGAACAAATAAGGTTCGCTGGCACAGTGAGCTCTCGATTAATACAAGACTTAATGAAGCCGAAACCGACTCCTCAGCTCCTCCTTTGTCTTCCTGTTCCTTCAGTTCATTTCGGAGGATCTCTTCAGAAGGAGGGGTTCTTGCCAGAGCAAATCCTACCGTACAAAATACAATTAACCGACCATCGAACGTTCTCGGAAAAACAAGCAGTATCAAAAGCGAAATGGGATCAATATCCGATGTTTATAACTGAGGATCAACTATCAATATCGTAATTCTATCATATTAGAAAACTGTATGATTGAATAATTCAGCTTTTGCTGAACAATCCATGCTGTTCAATAGAATTTTGGAATCAATACATAACACACGAAAAGTTGATTTAATATATTTAATGGTTTATCCGCAATACTCCCTTAAACCATATGTAATAAGGCATCATTGCGTTTACTTGATATATCACTAAAATTAATGATTTGATAACAAAAACTAAACAATAAGGTCTTACGAACACGGAGGTTGATTGCAAATACAAACAAGCCTGCACTCCTTTTCCAACTTAACCCTGTCAGTCCACCAACAACCTATAATACTACCACCTATGTTTAGGTTTACGAATTGTTTACGTCTATCTGTCCATTTTAGATTCGTTCTTTATCCATCTTAACAATTTAGTAAGACGCTCTGATCCAACTCAATTCTATTTTATATAGCTGTCAACGAACTGATCAACTCATCCTTTTACGGATCGAATAATCTATGTAATGCTTTATTTTCGAAAACCTTTAGTCGTACTTCGCGTAGCGTAAGTACTTCACGAAATATCTATAATTCAATGTTTCGCATCTGTGAAGAACTGTGATAAGTATAATAAATTAGTAAGCTCTGGCGTTCAGGGTTCAGGTCAAAAGAAGAAAACTGAGTATTTTTGCGACAAAAAAAAAAACAATCATTTCCGCTACGGGCTCACGGAACAAAACTCAATCCACTCTGACTAGAATAGGCTGGTTACCTTTAGTATTCCCGTCCTTTCTTCTCAACTTGGAAAACGTTTACGTAATTGTAGGACGTTAAATCCAAATAAACAAAAGCAAAATATTTCCTGTCTCTAACTTTGCTTTTAATTCTTCCTGAATTTATTTTAGATATTGTAGAAACCAGATACTTGAACATTTCTTCGTATTCAAACATATTTTATAATGTATGGTTGCTATGTTGTTAGATCGACAAATAATAGCTAGATCATTAGCGAAAAATAGCGGCCTATTGCCATTTAATGCTAGACAGAATAAAGTCGGACTAGGACACAATCATGTAGGATATCACTGATCTATTACTATTTTATATCTACAAATTATCACTGTTTTTCTAATTACGATTTGTAAAAGATTATAGTGATAAAATTAAAAAATAATCATTTATAAATTCAGAACTGTATTGCAAAACATTAAAGCTTATTTTTTTTTATTATTATTTTTTTTTATGTTTTAACCAAAATCATGACTCATAATCCAATCAAATTATGTAACTAAAGTTTTCCTGAACACCTCTGAAGCTTCTTAAGCCTATCGTTCAACCCTTCAAATATTTATCCGCTGTTTCAGCGCTAATCTACGTTTAATCCATTAATCCACGAATAATCCATGATGAATGAAATATACTATTATTCCAGTGCGTTTATGCGACTGATAAAATATGTCTGATGTAGGAAGACAAGAAGCTCATACTTTCGATAATGGATCCTTCACAAGGTAAATAATAGGGTTTGAACTGATTTTTTAACTACCTACTAGAGTGGACCTTTTTCCTCCTTATACTTAACCTCTAGAGATAAAGCCTGGCAAGAACCTCAGAAATCTCATCCGGAACTTTGAAGAGTGGCAATATAAAAACTTTGTGGAAACTCTTGTAGCACCTATAAAGGATTACATCATCCAAGTAAACTAAAAAGGTGACAGAGATAACAGAGAATAATACGGAAACTTTTGTTCACGCATCTCGGTCGGAATTTTTCTGATACTTATTGAATTTTGATTTTCTAATTTAAGAATTTTAATACAATTTAATGAAGATTTTGAGTTGAACATTTTTTTTTAATAGTTTTTTTCCTCATAAACAGAACCTATTCCGTTGTTAACCTAAGCATTGTTAATTTTTTTTTTGTTTTTCAAGTAACTATTCCATTTAAATGGTATCTTAAAATACCCAGAGTAGTCAGAGAAGTTACCGTCTGTTGATATTTTAATAATATATAAGCACATTTAATTATAGTATTTTAATACTGTTGTAATACTCAATAAATAAATTTCAGTAAAATCATGGGATAGATAAGTAAGACAATTTTTGTTTTTGTTTTAAATACTCGTCTGGATTTTTCAATCAGTCTTTGGATTGTCTATCAACTTTCCGAAATAAATGAAAACATTCTGTATTCTCCCATCTTCTTGCGGCCTCCAAGAAGATGGTGTTGATTCACTTGAAATATATGCGGGAAAGTTTACTTAGTTAAGTATCAACAGATCAAGCTATGTGTTACGGTTATTGCCTACCCGACCTCCAACACTGTCGCTTGGTAAGATTTCGACAGCATAGATCAACTACCGATACGTGGTTTGTTTGTCTCTTGAACGAAAAGAAATGCTGCAATCTAGATAAAGCTATAATTATGTAAAAAATAATTAATAATACTAAAAGCTCTAAGCAGAGCTGTCGATTTCCGCTCGTCACAAATCTCCAATACTTGACCTAATTTTTCATATCCCAACGAGCCAAAGCAACAACCCAACGGAGGTCATAACATTAGATAACAAGAGGTTTAAATAAATAATGCCAACTATATCGATTGCAGGACGATTCTCTCCTATATGATGCGTAAAGAATATACGCTATTTATACAATTAGTTCAATAGAAAAAGAAATAGTGGCGATGAAATAAGCAATAAAAACATCACAACAACTATAGTGAGATGTGCAACAATGAATATCATGTTAATCTACTTAAAATTATAAGAATAAATATCATGAATTATAATAAAAATAAATAACCATATTATTCCGAAACATACTACGAAATAAAATCTAAAAAAAATCAACATTTTTGATTATTTTTTTTTGTTATAGAATTATTTTTGTGTATTTTAATTCTGTTTTGATTTTTCTATGTATTTCAAATCCATTTAATTGTTAACACTTTTTAAAATATTTTTTTATGAATTTGTTCATTAATAATTTATTTGTTTATTACTGATTAACAAATCCTAAGTGGAATGTTAATAAAAATATAATTACTGCTGCATTGTGTAATATCATTATAAATGATTTTCGACCAAAACTTTTTTCATAAGAAGTATGTACTCAAATTTAGAAATTCTTTGATGAGTTTTACACAGCACAAAACATTTTATAAAATTATGGCCGTAAAATTGGTTGAAACCAAGAAAAATTAATCGAATGGTTTCAGTACTGAGCATCCCAAAATAGAAAGAGCTGGTTATCCTATTCTAGTCAATGTATAAATATAAATGGTTATGATGTGCCATAATTTACGAATGACACTCTAACACATAAAATTGTTTTCCTTATTAAGTAAATATATAAATAAATAATCACGATTTCCTATCAGAAGATCAAAATTTATTTGCAACTGAAATACTAAATGATATTAACTATACACAAAATAATTACCTTTCCATAAGTTTTGAACAATATCGAGGAAAAAACAGGTCAGCTGCTACTTACCTGAAAAAAAAAATACATACAAAATAAGAGTGAATAAAATACAGGAAAAATAAAAATAGTTAATATATTTATGTGGAGATGTAAACAGTTGACATCCGCATGATGGTATAGAAGGATCAATCCAATTAGGGATTGATAAATTATTTGCCACTTCTATACATTAGTTTTATTGAAAACTAGTTTGGAATGTTATACAATCCTCCTCAGTTCTAAAAACACAAAAATTAGAAAAATAAGCAATTCAAAATATAGTTTGGTATTATTATACATATTATTATACTCACCAAGGTTTAATTATACTCACGACCTCACCAAGAATTATAGAAACATATTTATAGAAGTGGCAAATAATTTATCAGGAATTAGGAATTGAAGTTTTCCAGTTGTCATATAATTAAACAAAGATGGACCGATTTTCATAGGAACATGTATAGAATACATTACAAAGCATGCCTGCAAAATTCAGCAGAGAAATTAACAGCAGAATAAGGGCTGGTAAGCAAACCTGAAACTTTTCAAGTCTCGACTTTTATCTAAAGCAACGAAATTAAAATTATAAAAATATCTTATAAGACCAGTAATCCTTTATGGAGCGGAAATTTCTTGTTTGTACCAAGATGATTACCGTAAACTGGGAGTGATCGAAAGAACCTCCATCAAAGGAGTAGGCTGAGAAGGACAGAACATATGGTCTGAATGGAGGATGAAAGGATACGGAGAAAACCATTGGAGGTGTACCTCAGTGATAAAAGGAAAGTGGAAGACCAAGATGCAGGTGGAAGTGGATGATGGATCCAAGGAAGAATGAACTGGAGAGAGGGTCGAGGAAGCTGGGGGACCGCGACTGGAAGAGAGAGGCGCAGGACAGTGAAAAATGGAAAATGATAGCTTAGGAGGTCAAGGGTCACGAACGCCTGGGAGTTAGTTAATCTACAAAGTTCAATAAGCTACATCCGAAAAGAAATGACGGGTGGTAAATGTCGAATTTTAAGGATTATCCTGGAGTGACCTGTGACTTTGGTGCCAATTCTCAACAAAATCGGTCCATTATTATCGAAGAAAAGTCGCGAAAGGCATACGAAGGACGGCGGATGTCGGACGGGCAGATTCATTTTTATTCGATATTTGGATTCTACGTACACATTTTTATTAAGGACCAAGTTTCAATTTTTTAAAAGGTAGGGTTAGCATAAGAAGTGTCTCGGAGTTCTAATATAAATATAAAATAATTTTTATTTAAGTAATTGTAATTTGATTAGTTTTATATTGTTAAACTTTGGTTCATTATCGTTTATTGAAGACATTGTCTAAATAATTTAAAAGTAATGTATTGTAGCTTTAGCAGAGAGAATCCAAACGAACATAGGACATTTAACCTGGACTTACGAACAAACATAGACCCTACTCAAGCATCACGTAACGCTCACTACATCTTCATTAATCCCGTCGCATAAAAGCAAAGCTTGCCTCAGTTCAGTACACAAAAAGAATTCCCATTTATAAGAAGGACTATGGACCATTTACCAGAAGAATTGCCGCGGTTTGCCATTTGGTTACTTCATGAAACTTGTTAACTGGCGAACGTCTTATCCTGGTTACATCAATGTATAATTTCCAAGATGTATGATCGCGGTCCGCAAAGCATTATATAACTATTTCCAAAGAGAACGCTAAGAAAACATCAGGAAGTATTGTTCTCTGCTTTTTAAAAAGATAGCCAAGGGTATTTGTCTTGTAAGGCAGATCATCCGGAACTTGTAATGATTCTAACTCTGAGGTAATTGGGCTGTGAGAACATAAATTAATTACTATAGAATACTATTTCTGTTTTGGACCAAATCGATAGAATATAAAAATAATTTTGTATAAACTGAATAGCATTGAAGCATAATTAACACCATACAGGAATTCAAGGCTTTTTGTGCTATATGAGGAAAATACATGAGTTGTTATATATAAAAACCTAATCACAAACTAATAAAAATATATAATAATAAAATAATTAACTAAATATCTAATAAATAATTGAATCTAATCTAAATTAAATCTAAATAAATAATTGAAATCGGAGAATGAGTCAAAAGTTTGATGTCTGTACCGTTTTTCGGGGATACTTTGCAGTCTTTATCGACGTGCGCCTCCCCATCGTTTCAATAATAATCGAAGGCATCATTAAATTGCTTTTCTATTTATGTTCCGAGATTTTCAAAACTCTGGAGAATTCCACCCCTCTGCTGGAGAACACCATTAGAAACTTCACCGCAACACTAACAAGAGAGCTGCTGGAAGGATGGCACGAAGCTGCTAATTTACTCCATTGTCTCTGATCGTTAATTCATGTAATTTACCACGAGGAGGGCCCCTGGGAGCGGATGAAGTCGATAAATATTCTCGGGCTTCGAAACTTCCCTCTCTTGCCGGAGTTAAGGGCACTGCTCGCTAGAAGCAACACTGACGAGAAATTCTCCGAGTAACGAGTTAAATTCGAGATGGGCTAAGATGGCGCAATCATAATTACTTAAGAAATGGTTCTTCCGAAAATACCAGACTAAACAAATAAATAAAAAATATTGAAAGCGTCGGTCCTTGTTGCTTCCACGCTTTAACTACTGATTATATTCGGCAATACTTCATTTTAATCAGATTTTTTATAATTGATTGGGAAAACCCTTCCTTAACTTCCTCAGTTTTCCATTGAAGCACTACATACCATTCGTTTGGAAGAAGAGCGCAACACTACGAAAAAGTGGAATTTTACAGGAGAAGAGTTTGAAGTTTGCCTATTTAGATTTATCGCTGTCCCTCAATTCTCTGATCGAACATCAAGTTGAACATTTTCTTAGCCAATACTAGTTACCGTTTTTGTAACTAAAATACTACTAAACATGTAGTATGCCTATTGTAACATGGAATCTGTAACTTTTACAGGTTCCATTTATTTTAAGTAAGCGACCCCCCTCTCTCCCCGTAGGGTAACTATGGAAGGAAAAAAGAAAAAAAAAACATTCTTTTATAAGTTAACTGAAAAAAGTTGTCTGATGGAATAATTTTATAGATAGGCTCATATTAGAAATAAAGATAAGTGTGCCTTAAGAAATTTCCCTCATGTTAATCTTATTATTCCACAAATTCTTCTGGCAGGGGAAAAGAACTTTCTAGCGCTAAATAAACGGCGGTTTCCTTTGTCTAAAAGGGCAATAATGATGATGGGACGCAAGAAACAGCCGCTGAGACCAAAATTAAAGGAGGGAACCCCAGGAGTGTTGATGACGCAAGGAATTAATGCACTTCCGCACAGAGCAGGAACAAGCACATAAAAGACACACATACACATAGCCACTCACTCGCCCCACTCACTCCCTGATCCAGGTGAAAATATTAAACCTGTTACATCTTGTAATTCAAGTTTGAAATATATATATATATATATATATATATATATATATATATATATATATATATATATATATATATATATATATATATATATATATATATTGTAATTCATAAAGCAAACAGAAAAGATTCGTGGTACCATATCCCTTTCTCAAACACCCAAAATAGAGGAGGAAATATTGATATCAGTTAAAAATTTCTTTTCGAGAATTACTTAATTAACATACTTAAGGGTCCTCTTAGTCCAAACAAGTGGTTTTTAAAATGCCGTTATCCAATTTTGTTGTTTCAATACCTCCTACGATACTGGACTGCTGTCAATGAAGCCTTAGGGCAGAGCCGGACCTAGGATTTTCGCCAGAGGACAATCTTAATTCCACCGTTCTGTCTTTCTCTCCCCTCCTCCTCCAATAAAAGTCAACAGTTTAAAAACAATATTTTAAGTAATTTATAAATTGCATCTAGTATCATCTTATTGGCATGATAATAATAAAAATTTTATAATAATTTTATAATAATAATTTTATAATATTAATAATTATATAATGTTTTTATTATGATATATAATAATAAGAATTAATTCGTTTTCTTAACTAGATTAAGGTGAAGACAATTAAGACGCAGAAACAAATAGTTTTTACTTAATTAAAATTTCAAATTTTTCTCGATATTAAGCCGCCCGGAGTAAGTGCCCTCTTATCTTCCTACCTAGTTCCGGCCCTAGGGCTGAGTAATGGTAAGTTCAGAAAGAAAGCAAATATTTTCGATAGTAAAATTTTCCAAGATGGAATAATATTCAGTTAAAGGACAATGAGTGGTAGATATGAGAATAAATCGATAAAATAATAACAGATATTAACCGTTATTTTTTTTTAATAAAAATTTCGAAGTGGCTTTTACAGAATTATTTGCCTTAATAATAATAATAATAATAAATTCTTTATTTATTCCGGGACATATCCCTTTAGAATACTCTTACAGGTAAAAATCAGAGCTTTAGAGCCTTAGAGTAGAACAAAAAAGAATAAGATGATACACAAATAAACAAAAAAAAAAAGTGAAATTATAATAAATCATAATGACATAACTTTTACACCTTTAACAAAAAACAAACTTCCAATATTAACACTTTAAAAATAAATATAGTTAAAGAGAATAAATTTATAATAATAAAAAAAGTAAAAATAATGTATTAATACATAATTAGGTGCAAATTTTAGTTGAAAATAAGGAATACCTATTTACAAATCTTTTGGAACTACACGAAGTGATTGAATAGACGGGATTTAAAGATAAGAAGAGTATTGGAATTATGGATGGAAGAAGAAATGTAATTCCATAAGGATGAGAATCGGATAAGAAAAGATCTGTCAAAACCTGTGGATCAGTGGTGTGTTATATATAAATCTGAAGACTGAGAACGGGTATGGCGGGAATGAACAGAGGGTTTGAATTAAAGGAGGTCGAAGATGTATATTGGACGGTGGGACCTGGAAGAGGAAGGATGCCAGGAAGTACTTACGACGGTAGCAAGAGTAAAGCCACGTCAACTCTTCATAGAATAGGAAGACTAATATATAGATAAATTGTACATTTTTCAGTGGCTTTTGGTCGGCTCCTCACCGACATATATTTTTTAATAAAAAGCAATTTTCAACTTTTAGAAGAAATACTTCTTTTGGGATATTGAAGGTAAAATTTTTATTGTAACGGAAGTGCAGAAATGTGACACCATGATAGTTGCTAGTAGCTGTCACGCTAAGTTCCACATGTAAATGCCTCTTCAGTCGCACGTTATCAGCTTATCAACCTAACCTTGACAACTTATCAGTCTAACCTTATCTATTTATCAACTGTTTGTTTTGATTATTTCTGAACTTGATATTGACTGTATATCAATAATATCTTTCTAAGAAAAACGCGTCCGTCGTACGGCAATCAAAAAATAGTGTAATCAAAATAATTGAAGCTATGTGGCTATTCCTACGTACTATAATGTATAGTCTATTCTGGTACGACTTAAAATTAAGAAGCTCTACAAAAAGTTTCTATCAGAATAAAAGTAAACATATTATTTAAAAAAATAAATAAAATAGACCATATTATTCATATTCCATTAATCATATTAATAATAAAATAACTGTAATAAAAGGCATCATCTAGTGTTTTTATATTGATTAAAACACATTTCTACGTTTAATCCAGCCTTACGTAATTTCCATGCAAAGAATTCAGAGAAAGAAATTTATTTGAACTCAAATCTAACAAATATCAAAAATTATAGTTTTCAGCAATTCGTTAGCCAATAATAATGCATCATGTTTACATACCAAAACAAAAAACAGCAATTAAAAAGGACCGTGATATTTATTTTTTATTTAGTATTTAGACTTAAATTTGATTTAGTATTTCATTACTTTTCCTCTATATTTTGGCTTAGTTTCTATTTTGTTTTCATAACTTTCATGTATTTTTTTCTCAATTTTTTTTGCTTTCTTAAGTTATCAAAAATTAATGAATAAACCGATTTTGTATAGTTATGAGGGTAATAATAACCACGGGCAGTTTTTTGCCCTTAAGACCAAACAACAAAAAAGACCGTCAATTCTTTTTTTTTTTTTACTTTACATATTGCTGGCCAATTAATGGTATTTTGACTTATATATTTCAACTCCAAATAATATTTCTCGAAACTCTTACTTCCATCATTGAACTAGAACCCTAACTAACGTTTTGTCGAGAAAAAAACTTCATAAGTTTGAGATAAACATGCTGTGAGCTTAATAAAATAGGAATTGTGGACGACGGCAAATATGATATATTCTTTTTATGAATCTCTTTACGAGCTTTCGGGGCCCAGAAACAGGAAAATTAGGTGAAATCTCATTATTTTTTTTTAGTTTTTGGAAATAGAACGGAATTCGGAGATCATCGGGGAAAGCTTGTAAGATACGGTCGGCTGACTGTTCTGGGCAGGCCATCTTAAACGAAGTTATCAAGAACCACGGTGTCACCTCCAGTACTGGGCAGTCGACTTTCCACTCCTCTTAGTTTCGCTAAAGGTCGATTTAGCACGATTAGTGTTCGGCACCACGGCGCCAATACTTCGGCTGAAGAGGATTTGTATTGAAGAAGCGACTAGCACATTGTTTTTGGCGAAGAGATCCGGAAGTTCGCGGCGAATCAGCAAGCAGTCGCTGAGAGTGAAAACAATTTAAAATGGATTACGACAGTGCTTAATTAGTTTTTTATATGCTGCTGGTGCCAGGGAATACAGTGAAATTTGTCAGAAGTAAAAAGAGAATCGTTTAAATAATAAAATATCTAAAATCGTTATCAAAATAACAAGAAATAATAGGTTTATTTTACGTGAACTATATTTAAAAGAAATATGAAATGAGATGAAATATTAGTTTATTTATCATGGGACTAGTGTCTCCTTAGAATAAACATTTGTTTAGTTTATAACCTGTAAGTATTTATTTATAAATGCATAAACTTAATTTAAAAATTAATATTGGTAAAATAGGATACGGTGAGAAATCAGTCGTGTATTAAAAATAAATAATTTTGTAATGTGTACTTTTAATTTCATCATTGTTAGTGTGAGTGAACTCTGGAATAAAGAGGTAGAGAGGGCGTCCTATCTTGTTTGCTGCCTCAGTTGGTTCTGAATATGAATTGTACAGCCATATTCTCAATACATAGGAACTTGGTAGAGCGTCATTCCGCTATCTATACTATCCTCTAATTCAGAGTTGTTCAGGGAACCAGATGTAACTTGATTTGTCAGAACTGGCCATTTAAGTTGAGCTGTAGACTTGGTGAAGATGGCGTAGTACGCTAAAAAAAAAAGTCCTTCTGGAGCAGATCGAAGCTGTCAGAAGAAAAGGAATGCAGAAGTAAGAAGCTGTAGCGTGCGACGCCAGGACACTCCTTGAAGTACACAGCTCCAAGAGGTTAGTGAGATTGGAAGAATTGGTGGAAGGTGATCGTGGAATATATCATTCAGAGATTGAAGTTGCTTTTATCCACTAAATGATGAAACTTTGGGAATATTCGTACTCTTGGAATTTTTATTATTTATCTTTTTTTTTGCTAAAATTATTCAAAAGTAATTATAGTGTAGTAATTATCTTAGCAGTTTATAAAACGAACTAATTTTTGAATTAATCGTTTTTTGTTTTTTTTAGATTGGAAATCAATCACATTGCTAGTTAACGTAGGCCGGGTCCAGAAGAAGACCCCGACATATCTGAGAGAATGATTTGCAAAGAAAGGTATGGATCGGAACATGAATAAAGAAATGGTTGAGGCTTCTGGAGTACGATGGGAATAATTATCATGGTTATTTTTTTATTTGTTTTTTGGCTATAATTTTTTTCGCTTTAATATAATTATAAAAAGTGCAAACAAATAGGCAAAAAGTATAAAGCAAACAAGTAGGTATCAAAATAAATGATACAAGAAATAATGTAAAATAAAAAAAACTTCAAGCACGGTAATTTTCTTCAGACATCCACTTGATATACAAATCGTTTAACGTTGCTCTTGGTGTGGGAGTTCCCAAAACCAATTAGCTCATCGGACTATCTCTTGAAGATACCAGAACCATTTCCGAAGACCCAAGATACGATTATGCCTAAGGTGAAAGTATTTATGGGAATATTCCGGAATATGAGAGGGAAAGCTGCTTTGGCATTTCAACATGCATAATGTACCTCCAACAAATGTTTGTTTCGAGCCTTTCAATGCAGCCTTTGGCACCGATTTCTTTTTGACATCCCGAGCTAATAATTTATTAAAGTAAACCCGACCTTAGACAACTCTTAGCATCCAAAAAAAATTTGACTTAGCAAGTCATTAAATAATTTCTTATAATCAAGCCATTTAAATTGAAAGAGTTTAATACCAGGCATATTGAGTGTTTTTTGTAAAAAAAAAAAATATATCAAATAAACGTTTAAAATATGAGATTTTAGTTCATGCTTTAGCAGTTAAAGTAAAAAAAAAAAAAAAAAAAATAATAGTTCCTTATTAACTTGGCCTTAAAATGATGACTCTCAACAAACAGCTCAAATAACTATATATATATATATATATATATATATATATATATATATATATATATATATATATATATATATATATATATATATATATATATTGGTTCTATGAAAGCTGTGCCCAGAAATATAATTTAAATTTAATTATGGGTATGAAGTCAATTTCTTTCTCTTTTTTATATTGTTTTATTAAAAATAGTTAACATATTTTAAAAATGGTTATCTATAAATTTTTACATTAACATCTATATCAACCGAAATTTCCTCATCTTCAGGAATACCCATTTATTTGTCTTATTTTTCCACTCTTTTAGTCACATTATCTATAAATTCCATGTTATATTGTCATAAATAGTCACTATTTCTTTCAAAAACTTAATAGAGTCTAATTCCATCAAATGTTACATAGTGACAATGGTAGTAAAAGTTGTTTGTACATTCTTTTTATTTTTTTTTAAAGAAACATCGCTGTACATGACAATAAAAAATGGAATTTATAGATTATGTGACTAAAAGAGTAGAAAAATAAGATAAATAAATGGGTTGTCCTGAAGATGGGAAAATTCTCCGAAACGTTGATAAAGATGTTAATTTAAAAATTTGATAACCATTTTTAATAAAACTTGATATAAAAAAGGAAGAAACTGACTTCATACTCTAAATTAAATTTAAATTTATTTAAAAGAAGATTCTTTCATTATAACAAACAAAGATAAAATTTCTGCATGATATATTCAATAAGATTGTATCTGTCCTTTATTCATATAAGTATCCCATTCAATGTCCCTAGAAAACTCCATAAAAATTAAAGTTTGTTATTATAACAAAATAAACTGGATGGTAATGGATCTTTAATTTGTTCTTATTTATTAAGCAGAGAGAACATTTCTAAATTAAGACAAGGCAAAAACAAACAGCCGGCTACGTACATAGAAAGACTTTTAAAAAAGTGATAACATTTATATTTACTTAAAGGATTTATAAAAGATGTTTATAATTATTATAAATCCCAAATACGATTATACAATATCCCAAATCGTTTTTCTATTAGCTTCAAAGTGGGCTGGAAAGTTGAAAAGAAATGTTTTATAAAACACGTTTTCTGCTTTTTTTTTTTCAACTTTAACTAAAACGGGAAATGCAAGCCTGTCCCACTAAATTTAATACACACTAATGCTAAACATACATAACTAATGTTGTAAATGTAGTAGACAAAAAAATAAGGCCTTTTTATACCATGACTTGACCTGCATTATATTGCATAAGTGTTGAGTCTAGTGTTCTCTGTTCGACTTCCTCATTAGGGCCTATGGTCTAATTAGAAACTGTCTATTTCCTCATAACACTAGGAAAACTAATATGTGTTAATTCAAATGGCTTATTATATATATATATATATATATATATATATATATATATATATATATTTTACATAATTGATGGTGAAGAGGTGTGCATTAGTCAATTAAGAGCAACGAGAACTATTGAACAGGTTATTTCGTTTCAAGTCTTTGTAGAAAATTCTAACCTAAGTCTACCAAAATTTATTTATAGCAGTTTTCGAAATTACTATCGTCTAAATTTCGCCTTACTTCCACGCTATTCGTAATCAACAAGGAGAGAGTAGTGGTTTGGTCACGTTTGCGAAGGAGAGAGAACATTTCTAAATTAAGACAAGGCAAAAACAAACAGCCGGACCGGATTAAAAGAGCGCTACGTGACGGAGTAGACAGTGCGGCCGAATTCTTCCTAAAGCGGGAGAAAGAAACAGGAGGAAATTCCGAGAGGAAAAAGGGAATAGCTAATTCTCGACGTCAGAGGAATCCGAGAGTAATAGAGACATAAGAAAAGGAGTGCTTAAGATGACTCCCATCTCTCAATTCTTACAAATTAACAACTATCAGAAGACTTTTTAAGTTACGATTTTTAAAAATATGAAAAAATTAGATACAATTAAGGACCTCGATTCAAAAAGGTACTACTGAACGTATTTTTTTTTTGTTTCCAAATCGCGAATGAAGATTTTTAAGAGGTTATTTCTTCTTTAGTATCTTTCAGGCCGGAATATCTAACAAACCCGTCAAATTAAACTTAAAATTTTAGTATTACAGTAAATACGAACAATATACATAGGGCTTAAATGTCAGAAAAATTCTTCCACAAATATTTATAGGATCCAGATACAACAGCTTTCGTCTCTATAACTTGCATAGCCCAAACTCAATCGTTATTTTTTACGAAATTCTATAATTATAATACCAGTGATGCGGCTGGGATCTCCTGGAGTTCTGCTTTGGCCTCAATAAATGGCGGGACAAGCATGTTCTCAGTTCCACAGTTTGAGCTTTTGCACATAAGTATAGCAATAGGTACATAGGTAGCATACAGTGTCTATAATGATTTGCTTTATTTTAACTTTAATTTTAATTTGCTTAATTTTAAATATTTACTTATTTCAATACTAGAGGCCGTGATGCCCGAGCAGGTTGGGACGAGGATGCCCGGATCAGAACGGTGTGGTTCCGACTCCCACCTGAGTCAATTAATATTTATTTCGTAGTGGTCGCAATAAATGAATCTCTCCCGCTCTGGTTAGTACAGGGCGAAGGTTTAATGGTGCCGTCAGGGGTTGGGAAAATGGACCACAAGGCCCATTTGCCGGACAAGTTCCCCCCACCAGTACAAATACCAGTATTTTGGTATTATATTTTTTTTTGTCTGCAACTATGGTACGAATATTTAAATATATAAGCAGTAATATATTTTGAGAACAAACAGTTCATCATAGTCCGTCATTTGGTGGAGAATATCCATACAATCATTGCTTTTGGAGTTTGAAGTTAATACTGAAAAAAGATTAATCTGGAAGTAACTCATAGGAGTTGTTTCTGAGAAACCAAACTGGTATCTACCGTTTTACAAAATGCATGTGACATCTAAACCGTATACAGAAGATTTAGTATGAAGAAGGTAAATAATCAACTAAATGTCTACAATTCACAAATTTGGTGTAAGATTTAAGGCAAAGCATGAAAATTGGATATAAAACTATTGATAAAATTACCTTAAATATTACTCAAAATTAAAATATACGTTGGTGGGTATGAAAATTAAATTTTGTCGTACGTTTCGGTCGGAGGGGAGATATATTTCCCTGACCTTTCCCTCCCCCCTCTGCATGCACCACTGATGTACACCACTTATTAATACTTATTCTCTTCTGCACAAAAAAAAAACTTTGAAAAATAACATGGCAGTAAAAAAAAAAAAAAAAACGCAACGTAATCCTATATTTGACGAATCAAAACCACCGATTATTCACGTTCCTCAATCTCGCGTCAAAAGATATGACGGACCAGGCAGGAGAAGTCTGTATTTTAAACAATGCACTACTGCTTTGAAATATTATTTAAAAAAATAATGCATTCGGTACCTTAATTTATCGTCCGGGATTTATTTCCTCAAAGCAAGTACCATTATTGCTTGCACAAGACCAGAAGGAAAAACTCATTGCATAATGAGAAGAGGAGTCTCAGCTTAGAGCAAGTACCTGGAAGAGGTCAGTACTGCCTCCTCATACCGGTCCAGGGAAAGTGGGTGAGCCGACTCGGAAGGTCGTAGCATTACATCACTAGTCTCAGCTTTTACTTTTTTTTTTTTTTATTGAATTATTATTCAGGTTTCTGTAACCTAGGCGAGCAAAATTAAGAGCCGAGCACAAGAGTACACGGTGATCCTTATTCAGCGTAAAAAAAGTTACAATCAAAGTCCAATCAAATATTCCTATTAAGAATTCAAATGCGAATATTTGGTTCATGGGAAAACAACCATCCACTTTCAACTAACTCATTAGTTTATTACGAAACAGCCACCACCATCATGCTACTAATATAGTATCTGTAATTTCAGTAATTTTTTCAATAATACCCTCTCTACATTTTGGGTTTAAACAGAACAATACCGATCCCAAGTACATCCAAAGCTATGATTAACAACGAACATTCAATAGACATAAGGACCTATTTTTTTTTAAATGCATCTTCTATTGTTAAAATATTTTCAAGCAAATCTGCCATAATATTCTCTTAATACTGGTTTCTTTAAGAAAGTTATTTCTAATAGTAATATTTTTATTTTTTAACTATTCATCTAATAATTTTTTTTTCATTAACTGAATATTTTCAAAACAATTATGATGAATTTTGAATACATATTATTGGCATTGATGGCCTAAGTGTTTTAAGACGGTGTCTGTGAAACGATAAATGAAAGGATTTGCTACATTAGGGTGAAAAAGAGATTCTTCAATATGTCTATAATAAGTGTACATGCACCAACAGAAGACAAAAGGGATGAAGAAAAGGAAGAATTTTATGCATAGTTAGAAAGTTTATGTGATAAAACGTCCAAATATGATGTAAAAATCGTCTTAGGAGATTGCAATGGAAAAATTGGAAGAGAGAACTTGGGAAGGTCTGTAGGAAAATATAGTTATCACAAAATAACTAATGACAATGGTTATAGAATAGTAGACTTCGCAACCAGCAAAAATATGAAAATAGTAAGCACCGCATTCCAGCATCGGCTTCCACACCTACAAACATGGATATCTCCTGATGGCAAAACCAAAAATCAAATCGATCACGTCATGATCGACAATAAGCATCAAAGTGACATCGAAGATGTGAGGAGCTGCAGAGGGGCAGACGTATCCAGCGATCATTTCTTGGTACGGGTGAAATACAAGCAGAAACTGGCAACAAGAACGAAGGGAAAAAATACTAGGAGTCATAGTAAAAAAAAAAAAAATTTAAGACCAGCGCCCTAAAAACGCCCGCAATCCAAAAAGAATATAAAGAAAAAGTGGAGGAACATCTGAGAAACTACCCAATAAAAGAAGAAACCATAGAAAATAGGTGGGATAAAATCAAGTCTGCCATTATAAAGGCTGCGGATGAAACAATTGGAAAGGAAGTGAAAATATTGCTGAAAACAGCAATGGTTTGACCAGGAATGCCAAATCTCCGTAGATGAAAAAAAGAAGGCTTATCTAAAGATGATACAGAGAAGAACTAGGCAAACCGTGGAAAGTTATAAGCAAATGAGAGAAGCGACCAAGAAACTTTGCAGGAACAAGAAGAGGAAAAAAGAAGAGGAGGAGATAAAGGCAATTATTGAGGATTTCGAGGGTAAAAATATCAGAGGCTTCTACAATAAAATGAAATCATTGAAAAGAGGTTTCCAACCCCGAGTAAGTTTCTGTAAAGACAAGGATGGATCTCTCCTGGGAGGACAAAAGGAAATCATGGAAAGGTGGAGAAGCTATTTCAGGGAACTGTTTAACCCCGATCCCGAAGACATCCCAATAGTTAATGAACACGGTAGTATAGAAGTCGATTCAGATCTAGAACCCCCTCACCCAGAAGAGGTAGAGGAAGTTATTTTAAATTTAAAAAATAACAAAGCACCAGGAATCGATGGTATTACTGCCGAAATGCTTAAATGTGGGGGAGATATATTGATACGCGAGATACATGAGCTTGTCTTGGAAATGTGGGAAAAGGAACAAATACCTGAAGAATGGTATACAGCCATTATAATACCCATACACAAAAAGGGTGACAAACTGGAATGCAGCAACTACCGTGGAATAACACTACTGAGCACTGCCTACAAGTTACTAGCCATTCTACTTTTAAAAAGAGTAATCGTAACGGCAGAAAAAGTAATAGGTGATTATCAGTGTGGATTCCGGCCTGGCAGATCGACGGTTGACCATATCTTCACCATCAGGAACATGTTGGAAAAATGCTATGAATGGAATGTTGACCTGCACCACCTTTTCATAGATTACAGACAGGCATATGACAGCATTAAGAGACAACAGCTTAATGAAAACCTAAGGACTCTATGCTGTGCCCCAAAACTCATAAGGATGATTACAACGACCTTTCAGTACAGTAGAGGCGTAGTCAAAGTCCAAGGAGAATTGTCCGCTGACTTCGCGATACAAAAAGGAGTGAAACAGGGAGATCCCTTATACCCAGTGTTGTTTAATATGACGCTAGAAATAATTATTCGGGCAATGCGAACAAGGTCTGACGGTTGCATCTATAACAGAGAGACACAAAACCTCGCGTTTGCTGACGATTTGGTGATAACTGGGACAAAACCAGATGCACTTTCCGAAGCATACAAAAAAAGTGAAGAGGCAGCAAATAAAATTGGGCTCAAAATAAACGGAAACAAAACTAAGTACATGATTTCATCCAAAAGAAAAACGACTGGTGGATCTCTGATAATAGGAGGATACAGTTTCGAAAAAGTGTCAAAATTCAAATATCTAGGCACAATTGTTAGAGAAGACAATAAAATAGAAGAAGAAATAAAAGCAAGAATCCAAAATGGCAACAAATGCTATTGGTCACTGAAGGAAATTCTTCTAAATCGAGATGTATCCCGAGAGATCAAAGTTAGGTTGTATAAGACCATCCTGCGACCGGTAGTAACGTATGGAAGTGAAGCTTGGACCCTTAAGAAGCAAATGGAGAGATTATTGAATACGTGGGAAAGGAAAATCCTAAGAAAAATATATGGCCCAACCAAAGTCGAGAATACATACAGGATTAAAACAAACGCAGAACTCAGAAACCTATATGAAGACCAAGATTTGGTCTCGTGTATCAAAAAGGGGAGGATCAGATGGTTAGAACATGTCCAGCGGATGGATCAGGAAAGACTCCCTAGAAAGATAATGGAGGGACGCCCAAATGGTAAAAGAGAAAGAGGGAGACCCAGGCTGCGGTGGTTGGAAGATGTCGAGGCTGATCTGAGGCTTCTGGGAGTGACGGAGTGGAGAAGAGCTGCAGAGGATCGATCTCAGTGGAGGAGAATCGTTGAGGAGGCCAAGGTCCTTCATGGACCATAGCGCCATCGGAAAAAAAAAAAAAAAAAAAATCAAAATAAACAATGGCGGGGCGGATTGATAGAGCTTGCTATGTATGTGGACCGTACTTTGGAGGATCCTAGTTTAGCGGGAAGAAAAAAACTCATTACACTCACACTTGGGCAAATTTTATTTTGCAAAACTTATAAAAAAAAAAAAATTAATTCTATATGTAATCCACTGATAACAAAAAAAAAAACGGTGGTGGACGAACTGAATCTAGAGTCAAAAGCGGCATTCGAAGTTTGGACAGGTTGACGTTTATTTCGTGGAGAGCCAAAGGAATAAATCTCTATTTTCTCATTCAGGTTAGAACAGGTTGATAACATGTAGGATAGGCTGCCATTCCCACACGAGTCGGAGTACTGAAGAGATTAAACCTCAATAAATAACAGAAATAATGAAAAAAACAATTAAGGTATTAATTATATTGATTTATTTTTTAATAAGATTTTCATTGTTATATAATTTATTCGATGCCAGGAAATCAGATTCAAATGTCCTATTTTAAAATTATCACGTTTTGGGCGGCTTGCCCGTCTTCAAGTTGTTTATTTAAAAGTATATTAACATTTCATTGCAAAGTTTGTTTTGTTTATATTCCTAACCATTATAATCAGTTAATATATATTTATATTATAAATAAATAAATATTTATATTTATTTGTGTGTATGTGTGTGTATATATATATATATATATATATATATATATATATATATATATATATATATATATATATATTATTATTATTATTATGGCATGGCATGTATGATAACAAGTTGTTTACAAATAAAATAGGCTAAAACTTGTTTTAATTATATGAATATACCTAATTTTATTTTTAAATATTAGTCATATATACATAAATCGTTGTTATAATGATTTAATAAGAAAATCAATTTTAAAATAAGATGTTTGAATCTGATTTCCTGGCACAGAATAAATTATATTTAAAAACAAGTTTCTTTCACAATTGCGATTTGTAAATATTTTTACCATCGTTTTTCAATAACGGGGATGCGGTAGAGGAAAAGATTCTAGTAACTCCTGGAATCAGTTAATACTGTAAACGAAGGTGAAGCATTGTTCCGGAATCCCTGAGATGAGTATGTGTGGTGTATATAAAATATATCTATGAACGTGGCTCACTTTGTATTTATCGTATGAGGAAACGTTTTCCTTCGGCTAGTCAGTAAGGAAGCTACGAAGCTTTCGTGTCCAGGTGGAAATCAGGACCAACCCATTTTAACTTTCTGTAGTCAGGGCCGGTAAGCAAAAGATGAGCCGCAAACTAATCTTTTTATCGATTTTTTTTTTACAATTTATTGTATTTTTATAATATTATTATAGAATTAGGAATGAAGTAATTCGCCAGATGATGGATGTGGGTACATCAATAAATGAAAGAATCGAGGCACGCAGCCTAAGATGGTACGGTCATGTGAAAAGAATGTCGGGCGAATGTTGGCCGAACCGAGTACTAGATTGGGTTCCGCCAGGGAGGAGAGGACGGCCCTGGAGCAGGTGGATGGAAGGAATCCAGGACGAAATGGCTGGCCGGGGTCTGCTGGAGGATGATTGGCTGGATCGAAGCGCTTCAAGCGCTGCGCTGACTTGTTGAGGCAACCATTGTTGGAACGTGTATAAAAGTGAATAAGTACAATATTATTCATGTAAAAATATTTATATAATTTATATATAGTAATGATACTCCAAAATATATATAAAATACCCATTTAACACTAATTGAAAGATTAAAAAAAAAAAATGTAAACAGTCCTAGCAGAAATTTCAGCGGGGCGCCAGGACTACTAAGGGACTACCTGTAATGTAAAAGATGAAGATGGTCTTTCTGAACCAAGAAGACACTACGAAAAATAAGAATTTTAAAAATAAAAGATGTATTTACCGGTAAGGATGGCTAAGCATTGCTACTTCTGCCGAAACCCATATTATGAGCTAAAATTTGTATTTCTTTCAATTAAGAACCTTTGATTGATTGTTACCACAAAAGTTTTAAACAAGTATTTATTCTTTTAAAAAATACTGGACTTTATTTTGTTAATGTCTTACGTTTTTATATTTGTGTTTAAAGCATTTAATTGCATTTACTAAAAAAAAAAATTAGAAAAAAATCGAAAATCATCAATGATTCCATATCTAAGGAATATTTTTTTCATAAATAAATTTATGTTTTGAAAACATAGGTATACGTGTCGCAACTTCTAAAAATACACCATAGATAGAAAACCAAGTTATTTCAGTGCAACGTTTATCTATTAGATTCCATAGAGGTTTCAGCAATACTTAAAGCGCGTATTCCGGTCAATAATTTCAAGAATCTTTCAACTATTCTGGATAAATCATTTTTAAAAAGGATATTACTGGTTAATAAAGGCAACGAATGACTTTAAAAGTCCAGTGCACTAATGTTTAACCATTGCACAACGATCCATAATTGTATTACCAAATAGAGTACTGCTTTGGAAACCGGACCCCCACCTGCTAGTCATGTAATGGCAGATCTTTAAACCAGCTGTCACAGAATGCACAACCAATAGTTTCGATAAACTCAATGCTGGCTGGTATGTACTTTGCATGCCCCATTTCAATGAATGGCCTTGTGTTATCAACTGTTAAAACTCAAATCCGAGTTTAAATTAGGACGTTTCGAAATATAACCTAAACATTCAAGCAATAAGAATAATAATGGTATGTCATGGAGACAGCGATCGAATCTTAAAAAAATACACAGAGCGAAAAATTTCCCGATTGAATAATAAAAATTCTAATATTCCTGTTAAAACTAGTCAATAAAACAGTCGAGGAAATGTTTGACCGAGCATTCAATTATATATAAATGTTCTAAAAACACCCTTTTATTTTCTTGTTCAAATTCAGAATATTGAACATTATTAATTCAGTTATTTATACATTATGACAGCATTACAAATATTTGAGCATTAAATGTATTTATTTTGAGATATGTTATTATTGAGAAATTACAAATCCAATGCCTCAAGCCACTTCAATCCCAGGAAAAAAATAATCGGTCAACATTTTGAAAATTTAGGCATCATCAGAACAGAAAATGATAAGATCGAAGGAATTCATATCAGAAATAGCACATCTCACATCTGCAGCTAAAAAAAAAGACTAACCAAGACAACTCAAGCATACTTCTTATTATCATAATATTATATAAAGGAACAGCCCGTTTTTCGTTTGTAAGCGCTAACCGGGAAAACTACAGAACCAACCTTTCCAAAATTTTAGCTATATCATCTTCATGGTTCGTTTTTTGATTTTGCTCTAATGAAATCCAATATTGCGCAAAAGCAAAAAAACATCTTCTTCCCTAGAGTGTAGCTCTAAAACGCCGCAGAAGATTTTAATGAAACTTGCCTAAACTCCTTTAACTATCCATACATGAACTACTTCCTTAAAATCCTTTAAACATATATACACGAACTACAGCCCCGAGATAAAGAAGGAAAAATCTATGTAATATTTTATTTGTGCATTACTTGAAAAGTACAATTTTTTCTCGGATTATACGAATGCTCCATTAAAAAGATAATTAAATTCCCGACAAAACAAGAAATATTCGAATCGGACCATTAAGAGCAAAGGTACAGAGCATTGAACATTGAAGCTGAAAACATAAGCGCGCTGGAAGCAAAGAATGCCCTGCTTTGTAAGAACGAGGAATCTTATTAACCAAAAAAGCCTGAAGTAGCTGCATTTCTAATAAGTAAACCATTCGCTAGGACTAAATAAACTGGATTTTAAGACTAAAATTAAGAGAATTATTGCATTTACTGATTTTTTTTTTAACAATTTTAAAGAAAGAAGTTTTTCTGAATACAGTGATATGAAAATATCAGAAATTACTTATTGGAACATACTGCGTTCTTACTAAACAGGGCAGTATTGGTAATCGGGTCAAATTTTCGATGTGCAGTTTTCAACGGTTCTCCGCGCTGCTGAGCTCTGGGCAAAAAAACAACATATTTTACTTTCCGTTACCTATATACGAAGTATGTAGTAAGGGGAAGTATTGCGATCGTGAAAATTTTCGAATTCGAGTTTTCAACGGAAATACATGTTTTAAGGTCCCCTGAGTCCAAATGACCAAGTCTCGCAAAATGGTCTGTGTGTATGTGATCAGTCTAGCTCAAAAACGGAAAGCTGTATGATACTGAAATTACATATTTAAGGTTAGCATATGCATGTGATGTTACAGCAGCATTTTCGCCAAAATCGACTAACCGAAAGTGCCACTTAATCGATTTTACACATTTATACAATTTTCTCGAAAACGGCTTTAACGATTTTGATTAAACTTGCCTAAATTGTTCTTCATAAAGGTCTTTAACTTTTCATTTATTCAGTAAATCACCGAGGAATTGCAGGGAAAAAAGTTATGATGAAAAGAATATTTTATTTAAGTATTACTTCAAAGGGGTGCAATTTATGGTAAATCATCTATGCACTTGTATGAAAGATAATTAAATTATCTAAAAAACAATAAAAGAATCATCAAAATCGGACCAGTATTAGCAAAGATACAGCGCATCGGACTAACCGGAAATAGCTATTATATTATGGACATTACACTTTTTTACAATTTTCTCGAAAACGGCTCTAACGATTTTGATGAAACTTGCCTAAATTGTTCTTCATAAAGGTCATTAACTTTTCATTTATGAAGTAAATCACCGAGGAATTGCAGGGAAAAGAGTTATGGTGAAAAGAATATTTTATTTGCGCATACCATAAAAAGTATGCATTTTACGGTAATTTATCTATAGACTTTTATGAAAGGTAATTAAATCACCTAAAAAAGAATCATCAAAATCGGACCAATAACAGCAAAGATACAGCGCATCGGACTAACCGGAAATGATAATTATATCATGGATATTACAATTGTTTACAATTTTTTCGAAAACGGCTTTAACGATTTTGATGAAACTTGCCTAAATTATTTTTCATAAAGGTCTTTAACTTTTCATTTATGTAGTAAATCACCGAGGAATTGTAGGGAAAAAGGATATGATGAAAAGAATATTTTATTTGCGCATAGCTTAAAAAGTATGCATTTTACGGTAAAATATGTATAGAATTGTAAGGAAGGTAATTAAATTATCTAAAAATAAATAAAAGAATCATCAACATCGGACCAGTATTAGCAAAGATACAACGCATCGGACTAACCGGAATTAGCTATTATATCATGGATTTTACACTTTTTTACATTTTTCTCAAAAACGGCTCTAACGATTTTGATGAAACTTGCCAAAATTATTCTTTATAAACGCCTTTAACTTTTCATTTATGTAGTAAATCACCGAGAAAATGCAGGAAAAAAAGTTATGAAGAAAAGAATATTTTATTTTCGCATGGCTTAAAAAGTATGTAATTTATAGTAAATTATGTACAGTTTTATATGAAAGGTTATTAAAGTAGCTAAAAAAAAAAAAATCATCAATATCGGACAAGTATTAGCAAAGATACAGTGTATTTTATGAGGGGCATAAAATAGATGGATAACCAAGCGCATCCGAAAGGAGATAGATGCGACCGAACCTCCTCCCACCAATCCGCCAATCTGTTGTAAACAATACGCTCTGTAACAAAGTAATTTAAGAATACAAAAACGGAAATTAACTTAATAATTTCTACTTTCACATTATTTAATGGAAAGAAAATGTTTCCATAGAAACTAATCCAGCAACTTTTAAAATATATTTGCAACTTGACAAAGTTAAAATATATAGGTAGTGTACAGAATTGTTGTAATAAAATTGTTTAAAAAACTTTTTTATTGTACTTAAGTGGGAGAAGAACTGAATGCTGCTGAGTTTATTTCAAGTATTGTTTATGTGAACCCTTTAGAATTATATTAAAAAGATAATTATTATAGGGCGGTAAGTTAAAGTTGCGTGATGCGCGCACCGCACCAGATTTTTTGGCTATTGATCTGTCTGTGTCACGATTACCTTTTGAACGGGTGATATATATATATATATATATATATATATATATATATATATATATATATATATATACAACTATATATGTATACAAATTAAGCAACAGCGAAGCATTGCGGGGTCAGCTAGTATTACTTGCTTCCTTGCTTAGTACTTTTTAACCTGTTAATGTGAGATGTGCTGTCTCTGGCCTGTATTTATGTCATCTTATAATATTTTATTCTGATGATGCTTGAATTCGTAAAACGTCGACTTGTAAGTTATTTAGAGGTATTTGAGAGACAAGGCTTAGCATCCATTGTATAATATTCACGCTATGGTATGCTTCGTAATTCTGTTCGATAACGGCAAGAAGTTTAAGAAGGCAATTTTAGGTCATTATGTTGTGGAGATATTTTATTTTTCTATTTCCGAAATTTTGACATTAATCATAAATATTTTGAACTTTGATACTTCTCTTCGATGATATTGTTTTTTTATGATAAAACAAAAATAAAACTGAACAAAAAAAATTCCACTCTACTATAATATATTCATTAACAGAAAAACAGTTGAAATTTGTTGGTTGCAGCTAGTGGAGGTTATTTTAAATAGGTACAGTCAGATTACCACATTTTTGAAACTATGAATGCTTTCTAGTTGATTCTCTCAGTTATTCACTGATCTAAAATTTATCCTTAAATCGAAGATACATTAGTTAACATTATGCCTTTTTTGATTTGTAACACAACTCCTAGACTTAAGGCGATGGCACCAAAAATTAAACTAAGCGTAATAAATTTTTCGAGAAAATTGTAAAATCAATAATATAATTTCGGCGAAAAAAAAAATGCCATTACAGGCAAGGCATATACCTAAATTAAATACCTTATTTCAGTTTCGTATAATGTTTTGTTTTTGATCTATACTAACACACACTCACAGACCATTTTGCGAGACTTGATTATTTGCACTCAAGGAGCCTTAAAACGTGTATTTCCGTTGAAAACTCGAATTCGTAATTTCTCACGATCGCAATACTTTCCCTCACTATATATTTCATAAGGAAGTAAGTGAAAGTAATAAATTATAATTTCCGTTAAACATGGAATTTAGCATAAGACTTTAGATATAATCGAATAGAGATGTTTTAAAAATATAATATTTACAATAATTAAGCAACCATAGATTAAAATAAAACCAGTATAAATTCCAAAAAATATTTTTTTTTAAATAAAATCCCAATAGATTTTTGGTAAATTATAAAAAATATAACGTTTCGTTTTTTTTTTTGTTTTTTTTTTTTTTTTTACCATTTTCATGGCCAGATTACTTATATTCAGAAAATGTTAATACCATAGTCAGTAAATTAATTGATATGTACAACTCCAGAAAGTATCTGTAGGCCATTGAAAGTTTTTATTTATTTTTGCTTCTAAAAGCGGTTATCATTTGACAACTATGGTACATTCTCATTAAAAATTATTTTTTTCTGTTTCATAATTCAACGAAAATCACATAAATTTCCATTCATTTATTTTTCTATTTATATATTTTAACAAACAATAAAAATATCCTTTAACTTATATAGGGCATGGACGTGGGGACCGTAGATAAATCAGGTGCAACAAAATCTTACGAAACCTTTCGTCTCAATTCGATCTCAGCGTCTATTATAGATAATAGCTTGCAATTTCGACTGGTAGTTTCATTTAAATGACTTAAATGAAAAGAAAAAAAAGGTGTTTAAAAAAAATATATTATATTAGGTCTATTAGATAGGGTATAAATTAAACTCATTTAAATTGGAATTGTTTATATAATAAACATAATGTAGAGACTATATACAAATCATATAATTTCAAAATACTTTTACTACAAATAATTACGATATCGGACTAAGTAGTTTAATGTAGTTAAGCTTAATTATTACATTCATAATAATGTTGATGGTAGCATTGTAAGAATTCAAACAACTCCCCATAAATAATTTCCCGTAAGGAACAAATTATTCCCAAATTCGCGAAAATTCTCCATCCTCAGAAATCCTTTAAATGCACCAGATACAGAATTATATCCTATCTAACTCCCAATGGATCTGATCCCTAAATAATACCATAAAGCAGGGCCGGGAACCAGGGAGGGACAAATGGTACACTTGAACCGGCCGGTAGTATTTAGAAGGCGGCAAATTAAGAATGAAATTTTATTTTTAGCAAAAAAAAAATATTTTCAGCATTTTTTAGGCAATTGTTGTGAAATAATTTCTTTCAGTATCTTTATTCTTTAATTGATGTTGTGATATATTTTTCGAAAAATATTATCTAAAATACTTTTATAAAACCACCGATCTTTTTCGGAAGGGGGAGGAGTGAAAAAAGTGGCGGGAGCTTGCCCTAATCCCGCCCCTGGCGAAAATCCTAATTCCGGCCCTGTCATAATGGGTTTCGAAAAAAAAAAAGACAGAAATATATTGAATGCATTGTTGCCAATAATAATATTGATAGTCCATCAATATACTCCTCAATTAGTTCGACAAACGATTGTGATGATAAGCCCCTGATGAGACCTCTGGATTTCTATGTTTTATTCGAGACCAAACAAGTTTCTAAACACCAGGATCAGAAAATAAAAAATAATAATAATTTCTATAATTTTCTATACCTCTATTATAACGCGGGATTTCAACGCGTGCCAGCCGACATTATTTTCATGGTAATTTTTTACTTGAGTCCAAATTTATTGTAATCACTTCCCGTTATATCACGCGGAAGTTATAAAATTTGGTAAAACGAACTTAAAATTACGGTGCGCCCTCCTTCGCTGTGCGTTATGCGTTATACTTAGCGTAAATAATTCTTTAATCCTTCGGCAGTCGAGTGGTGTAATCGAATTTTGGATGTAGTCGATACATTCGGAGCTATAATGCCAAACTGTATCGCAAATAGGCTGTATCATAGACGTATTAAAGTCAAAAAAAAAAAAAAAACATCTTTCATTGGAATGCCCTCTAATGGAAACGGTTCACTTCCTTGAAGACAGATGTGCTACTACCTAAGGAATTTCGGCTTCCGTTGGCCAGGCCCTTGATTTAACCACTTTCTTCCACGAGAAACCAGTTTTTGGGACTCTTACTTTCAAAAATTTAGTCAAGAAATATGCTTTCCTAACCATTGTTCCGAAAACTTTTTTAATTTTCTAGTCATTTAATTTATTTGTTTCGCGACGATTCTGTGAGATTAAAGACGAGTTATCTTTATAAGTCCTCGAAAAAAAAAATCCGAATTAAAATCAGTTTTTTAGACTGTTTCCTTGATTTGATGGATAAAAAGTTGTTAATTAATTATATTTTGGGTTTGTGAGAAAGAGAATAGACAAGATAAAAAAATTAAAAACACATCATGGGTATTTGTAGTCTTCGCCGAGGGGTTGGATTAATTTCTGTTGTGAATGTGTACTTTATAAGTAGATTGATGCCTCTAGCCATTTTGTCCTCGAAGTCTGTGAGTTTTATTAAGAAACCGATGAATTTTGGTAGCCCCAAGATGCTGTTTCAAACAATTGGAAGTTCCTGTGCTATCATACAAAAAGCTTTATCATATTATTGTACATATTACATTGTACATGCATATTATTGTCATATGTTGAGATTAGATTTTTTGTCGTCCCTATAAAATTGAATTGAGTTAGTCCAGATAAGTTTCAGATTAATTTTAACACTAAATTTAAAAGTAAATAAACAAAAATTTAGGTACTTATGTATTATGAGGTCAACCACGTGGTCTATTGATTTCGCTTACAACCTATATACTTTCTTATCATTTCTATTTTATGAATTAACATTGTTTGTAAATTATTAAGTTGTTTGTTATTAAGTGTTGTTTCTTTTGAGATTGTTATTTTTAATTATCTTCTATTTTTTTATTTTACGAAAATTGATAACTATTTGGGAAATATTTTTTACGGAAGAAGATGTAATGAAATATTCCCAAAATTTTGGGATTATTCCGTCGAATAAGGCCTGTGAGAATAGACATGATATTCCATTGCACAAATAACTAAATTTAAATCACGGTAAGACCCCGACCTCAACTTAAAAGGATCAGCTGGAGGTTTGCATATCTTTTGAGCGAACAAGGCGAGCGGAAATCGACAACAGAGTTCTAATTAAAGCAGCAATAATTTTAAAATGCCAAGAAATACGATTTTTTAAAGCTGCC
Organism: Rhaphigaster nebulosa; assembly: GCA_948150685.1. Classification (NCBI taxonomy): domain Eukaryota; kingdom Metazoa; phylum Arthropoda; class Insecta; order Hemiptera; family Pentatomidae; genus Rhaphigaster; species Rhaphigaster nebulosa. The sequence goes on from OX411310.1 coordinate 89,984,682, forward strand.
ACATAAATACCTGTTTTTTTCTATTTTTAAAGGACTTTTAGTAATGAAATTTAATTAAAACTTAATTTTTTAACGCCGTGACATAAATTTTCATAAATACGAACAAGAAGATCGACGTTATCAGAATCAAGTAATGAGGGACAACAGATCACGTAGTCCACCGTATAATACGTAAGTACCAAATTTTAATTTATTGTTGATTTATTGAACATGTTATTTTATTTCTCCCATGATGGTTCCATGTCCACATAAATTATTATTATTTATGAACATAAATAGCTATTGACTATTGCTTAAAGTTAATGAAAGTTGAAAAATAACAAATTGTTAAAAAAACAACCAATTTCAGCCTATATTTTGTGCAACGACGTAAATGTAGTATTTATGGTAAAAAAATGTAAGGGATTTTGGTACTAACACACTTTTTTACTGCAGCTCATAATGCTTGATATTGATTTTATTTTTCGCTCTACCCAGTCTGGTAGGCAATATGGAGTTTGCAGTAGTGGGCTGTAAAATAATTACAATTTTATCCTTTGTTGCTGTGCATACAGCTTGCATTTTTTAGTCTTCAGTTCGGTCCGTCCACTGCTGTTCTCTTAATTCACACCTGTCAAAGGAAAATAATGGCAATAAGCATATTTGATAAGAGAAAAGTTATTATATGTTGTATCAGGCATACGGAAGGTACCCATCAGGACCTCTTCCCAGTCTTGGTTTCAGTACCGCAATTAATGAAAGGAGATCCCTCATCCAGCTCCATTTTAGTCTCATCCTATTATTAATGGGATGTCAGCCGTAGTGTTATCTTTTATCTGTCTGTTGGCATGTCCGTGAAGGTATCGATTTTGGTTGTTGTCGATGTAAAGTAGTGAACAGGTGTCACGTCGACGGGTGAACATTGTGTTGTGATTTTTCGTCATTTAATCATATTTAAAATTGGGTATATTTGTGTAAATTTATTGAGTTGAAGATATGTCTTCTGTGTATGTAATGTTTAGTGAAGGAGCCAGTATTGATCCTTGCGGTACTCCTGCAGAAACTATTCGAATTCTCTAGCCCTGTCCTAATTAAATGATAATGTACTGTAATTAACTATTAATCAAGAGAGGCGAATACATAGTGATGTCCGGGTCGAATCTGCAGGTAATTTTTGTAAGGACATCTCTTCAGGATTTTTAAAAGAATTTAGAAAACTAATTTCAAATTAATACAATAAAGATAATCATAAAGGAAACAACTCAAAATGACTGTAGAAAGCGTTGTGTACTTAATTATTGTGTGATTTCGTGTTTAAGTATCCGGGACCAGCTACTTCAATATTAGCAACGATGTCAATAAACAAATGTAATATATCAGGTAATGCCCAGAGTAAAGATGTCCATGTCACATGGAGTTGATGGCATCAAAATGAAATATGAAAAAAATAAATCACTTAATATTCCCTATATGTTGTTATCCCACTTTGTTTAGGCAATGTATTTAAATTCAAATATTCTTTTTCTATTTACTCGGTTCCAAGTAAGTCCATTATTGACTATCTGTTTATTCTCCTCCTTCCCTATCCTGTAAAAGTTGGATTGAGTGTATCGGAAAGCGAGATAGATTGGATAGGGAACCGAAAACAATCTATCACTGCTCAGATTACTTTTGCCAGTTCGTTTCGGGTTAGTTCCGTGCTGTTCGGATTGCGTCGAATTCCATTAAAAATTTCACGAGTGCTAATTAATTTCATCTTCAAATATTCCTTTTATTTTCTTAGATATTTTTATCCCCCCTTAATTTTTAATTATTTATATCTTCTTTATATTAATTGATAGAAGATTTCGTTTTGGGATAGTTCCGTACTGTAAGGATTGCGGCGAACTCCATTGTAATTTTCATGAGTGCTAATAGATATCCGAATCAAATATTCTTTTTATTTTCTATCTTATCTGCTCCTAATTTTTGATTATTTATATTTTCTTTGACCGAATATTAAAGAACTGATAAAATGCAAAAATCTAATATATTTCATAATATTAATTATGGTTTGATCAGTAATAAGTTTAAACATGTTTACTAATATAAAAACAAAAATTGAATCATGGATTAGGTATTTATTTTTTTTAAGATTTTCAAAATGTGAAGTTTAGTTTCCCCAGATTTTAAAAGTATTTTCAGATGTGAGTTCATATATAATTGAGAATTTATGTAAACCGATTTCATATAAAAATAAAAAAAATATCAGAATTGGTGTAATATAGGATGCCAAAATCATTTAAAATAACTAATATTTAATTTTTAAAACCTCCTATATCTAGAGTGAATTTACATAACTGCAAATCGATCAATTTCAATTCACTTCAATATCGATTTTTTGTTCATGAGGACTGAAGCTATTTGACAAATAACCACCACCTCAAAAAGTGATTATTTGTAATTCTTAATCTATTTAATTATTTAAATACCTTCAAGGATGATTCTCAAGAAAAGAACAATTCTAATGGATCACATAGATATCTTCAGAACTGTATATCCTGTTTTTTCTTGGCATTTCCAAAACATATTCGTGGGTTCAGGATAGGACATCATTTATGGTGATTTATGTTATTTAAGGGTTCGTTTCAATTTATAAATATGGGAAACGTCAGTAGCGAGGGTCTATTCACAACTGCTTTCACATTTTAGAATCAAACAGTTGGCTTTAAAATGCACAATAAGCCACAAAAGGTTCTATACCAGAAAATAGGCTACTGGAATGATAGTTATGAAGGTTAGTTCATTTATTACAACGAAATTGTATTTATATATGATCTCCATGAACTTTTTATACAAGAAATAAGTCCATCCCGTGGTTATATCCCTCATCCTTCAGTGGGAGGAACAGAGAATTTTAGGGTGTCATTTTGTCGTGAGAGCTCTGTTGCCTTGCAATAACCTTTCTTTCATGGTCCTTAGACCTCATATCGAGCCAGCATTGCAGGGAAGAACGTCACGCAGGCAGGACATTTTATTGAGGACATTTATTCCATCCCATGCTTCAATGTTTCATTCATTCAAACATTAATTTAATTATTTCTTATATTACTATTTCATTATATTCTTTGATGTGAACAAGGGTGTAGTAATTCGATTCGAGTTGTCTGTACCATGGGTCTATTGTGGTCTGTCGTATGGAAGTATTATGCCCCACGGGGTGGACAATAGGTCCATAGAACTGGCAATTAAGATAGTAACTGATTATAAACTTCACCAAATAACATTAAAACATTTGAAATACTTTTTTTTAGTTAATTTTTTCATGTTTTTGTTAAGTATTTTTTTTGTTTTATTTATTTATTATTTGTAATTATTATAAGAGGTGATTTTAATCTAAAAAATACGGTTCACTTCCTTCATCATTGGTCAAAGAACATGCCTAATTTTTTTTTTTTGGAGACCTCTGTTTTGAAAATTCGTCACTGAAAATTGTCCTTTTCCAGAGAATCATCCTTAACTATACCTATAGAAGTATTATTTTGTTTAGTTTGTTTAGTATTATTTTGTAAGTGTTAAAATAATTATTACAAGTTTTAAAATCCAATATTGGAACAAGAACCAATGTCCCATTCGTATAAAGTCCTTGATATGAGTAAGGGTAGAAAAAGTGGGATATCATACGAACAACCATAGTAGTGGCTAGAAAAAGAAGTTATTAAAGTATTAGGGTAATGTGATAAAGATGATGAATGACTATGATTACATTATGATGTGATTTCAGAATGTTTGAAGGTATCCAGCTCTAATTGGAGATATCCAGTTAGGGATAGCTGAAAACAGAATCCTGTTAACCTAGGAGGGATAGTTGTTGACAAGAGACAGAAGAGGGGGAACCTTTGGGGGGGAGGAGAGGAATTGAGTCCACGAGGGCACTCCAGGAAAGCCTCATTTGCACCTGCCTCTCTTCGCACAACCAACACCTTCGTCTCAGTTTAATAGCCACCGTTGTCGCCGACTGAACTATAACGCTCAACAATTCGACTGTAAATAGGTACATTCAACTCGCTCAGAAAGTAAGTGGTAAATATATATCACAAAGGTGCGGTGGTCTTGGCGAAGGGTTCTACGGTGGTCAACCTTATTAGATCGCATCGCTGCTTCGTTATTTAACAACCAACATAGTTACCCGCACCAGACTGTGTTAACCCCGTTCTCCTTTGGTAAATCTATATAAATATACCGCTCACTAAACGCTATGTCAAGCTATGTCTCCAATATTAACTTTATTAAACAATTAAAAAAAAAAAAAAGAGAGAGACTTAAAAGATGCAAACATAAAAGCTCATCCTCCAATTTATTTAACCAACCCTTTTGAAGTTTTAAATATGCAAGTGTACTCGGCTCTCACGACCCCAGAGTTGAATAAAATGGGGTAAAATATACAATTTTCTTCGTTTTGGGGAAATCAAACTTGCATCCAGAATTCCAATGGCTTTACTGCTTTTAAATTCGTATATAGTTCATCCTCTTGTCGTAACTTATGTCTATAGACATCCAGTCTTCAGAAGTGTTGAAGAAAATGACATCTTACTTATTTTTAAAAATAAATAAATGTTAATTAAGAAGCAAATTGCTTATAAGTCTTGTAACCTTTACATTTCGGCAAATATTTACAAGCTTAAAAAACTCGTGATTTAAATGTTAAGTTATAGGTATCGTAAATCCTAGTTAAACACTAGATACATATAGCTAATGTGTATAATGTTAACACCACGCGTTAGTAGGAATCGATTTATTGGTTGATACAATCTTTCGAAAAATTTTAATTTAGCTGGTGATGAAAAAACATGCACGTAAACCTGACAAACTTCTTTTCAATGTTTTTATTCGAACTCATAAAATAAATATAAAACTTATAAAATTCATTATTTCAAACGTTATAACATTTTTTTAACGTTTTACAAAATTTAGACAATATTACTATTAATTTATCTTCAAAAGTTGTTAAATATAAAGGCGTAGACATACACATAATACACATATAACGCATATAATTGGTGATATCCTACAGCAAAAGAGTAATACTTAAAAAATTTTAATTCCACCATCCATGTGATTTTGAGGCTGTATCGCATACTAAAGTAAACTTCATCAAATCCAGCATCCCACGCTCCGGCACGCTGTATAATCCGACACGACTTTAGAACAAAATAAAATTATATCGATCCCAAAACATCGGCGATACCTTGTCCAAGTTTCTTTACGAAATAACTTGAATGAAAAAACGAAGAGAGAAGACTAAAAAAAAACAAATTGGAATTCGAGATTTAAGATGGCTTCTATCAACAAGTACAAACCAATGGGCTAAGATCAATCCTCTAGCTCAACTTCAAATTAAATTTTTTGTATGCCTTCGGTGCATTTTTTTGTGTTTCATAATCAGGTATTTTACGTTGCTGTGAACTTTTTTATTCTACTGAAGCTGTTTAAATAATTTTTTTTTATAAAGATTTAAAATATTTAATTAATTTTTTTCTCGATGTTTATCCTATAATCGGTAATATTTCGTAATTCGTCATGCTCGCAATGAAATACGCTAAATCTGAAATTCTATAATGATTAATTTAATCATAGATTAAAATAGGTCCGCTATAAATCCTAGTCTTCGTCTGTAAGGATCATTTTAAGAGAGAGATGATTTTCGTATATTAATGAAACAATAAGAAAAAAAAATATGATGAATATTATTGAATGAGAATGCGTTATAACCACTTTGACAATAACATACTGGTCAAATTATAACTATTTAAAAAAAAAAATATATATATATATATATATATAAAACTTTAAATGATCAACACAGTGGCATACCCAGAAAGATCTAGGAGAAATATCCTCCCGCCCTCGAAATGTATGAAAAAATATGATTTTCATACCCACCAATAAGGTTTGTATTTATCATTTATCATTGTATCATTGTCAATTTTTAAAATAGTTTTTGATCCAATTTTCATACGTATCTATAAAACTTACGCCAACTTTGGCGATTATAGATATTTAGATGAGTTTTTGCCTTCTTATTAAATCCCCCAACCCCCTTTCCCTTCCGAAAACTTTCAAAAAATTTAAATCCTCCCCGAAAAAAAAATCTACGAACGCACAACAGATACTTCCAAGAGTTGTACATATTAATTTATTTTATTAACTAATTTTTTCACATACAAATAAACTAAAAAATTTTCACGATGGTCAAAATTAAAAAAAAGACCGAAATACTCTTTCGTAGACTCAGCATTTTACTTATTAGTTATTACTCACATTGTTGAGAACGTTCTCAATTTTATTCACTTAGAAAGGTGAATGGGTAACTATTCCAAATCAATAATTAATCCATATTTGGCTTAAAAACAAAATTATTTTGTGCTTAGCAAGTATTCCATTGTATAAAGTTTCTTCATTCATATCTAACCGGAGCATCTGCTTAGCTTTTTGAAGAATGTGCACATCCTCAGTTTTATTCACTTCGCTTATTATGTCGACATAGTGATTTTTTACAAAGGTTGCATTAATGCATTCAACTTATAAATTGGATTGTACACGTATAAAATTCGGTCTAACTGCTTGCTATGAAAAGGTATATGATGAGAAAAACTAAATTCAAACTGCTCTAATGAAAAGTTGATTTACCTCCGGGGTCCAGAGATATAGTAATATAATTTATATTCTATAAAAAGAAATTGACCACGTTACTACAAAAATAAAATACCATAGGGACAATAATATCCCTTGAACGAAAGAGGCCATATTTCATAACAATGACAGTAATAAAGATCAATAAACTGAAAGGTATGGTGGTATCCTTTTTATTACGTTATTAAGGCTTTTATGGCCTTAATATAACAAGGTAGGGGAGGTGAGAATGTGAAGGCTACTTCACAATGTTTTACCCTTTTAACCTTCAAATGTTGTCAACTAAATGAAATATAATATGTCGGTCCGTTTCAGGCATTTGCATTCTTAACTATTAGCTACCCGTCAACAATAAGTATCAAGGGTTACCTTTCTTTTTAAAATTATTTCTGTTGATTGATATATTATTATATATTGATCGCCTTTGAACTTTTTTAAGAAACTTAAGAATGATAAATATCATTCCAAAATTATTAGTAAATATTATTTATTATTATAATTGATTGCGGGGCATGCACTCGGTTAAAATAATTGAAGTAAAAGAATCGGGAAGGTTTGTTTAACGTATTTGAAGTTGAACGTATCTGAGAGGACTGACCTTGCGTTTTGTTTATTAGTGTTTGGCTTGAAACCTACGGATCCGGTAGCCTGTTTTGCTTATTTATTCATTTATTCAATAGTAATAACAATCGATCATGACCCTTATTATCGATCAGCAATATATTTGCTGGGAATACAAATCTCAATTAGGAAATTAAGCTAACCCGGACAATGAAGTATCGAGGGCCGATCGCCTCAGGTAATCAGTTAAGCGTAACAGGTCCTATTGTGCTGTTGCATTGACTAACCTTCCAAAGGTCACAACTCCGCTGTCTTCCTACGGAGCTACTTAGCATACGTCATTCCTACCTGGGAATTAGATTTATTCCCCTTCCTTGAATTATACATGCTAAACCTATTGGGTCAGCTCCATTATTTATAGCTTCTGACCTTTCAGCGTGAACTAATGGGCATTTTATAAGCGATAACTGTCCGCACCTATTGCAACTTTACATAGAAAATTATTTTGCTTAAGGCGGGATAAGAATCAAATTAGAGGTTCGCTGTGAATATTTTGTAAGTCTAAGGAGGTAATATATCAGGTGAATTGTATTTCATTATACACATTCAGCCGATTAAAAATAATGATAGACTTGCTAAAAAATCTCATCACTGAGGAATTTTAAGGTTTCAATTGTTCCCATTTAATTATAAAAAAAAAACTTTTCTTATGAAGGCTTAATGTATCATTATATTTTTTTTAATTACCATTATTTTCTCATTTTTACCAGCATATATTGGTTTTCTGAAGTATAAACACAATTCTAATTCCACAAAATACAGATATAAATTGGTTGTTTTTTAAGTAATCAATTATTTTTCAACTTTTTCTACATAGTTGACAATTGCAAGTTATGGTAATACAACTCCTATCTATTCACTGATGACCAACCTATTTATCAAACAGAAACAGTGATTTACCTGGACTTAAAACCATCATGTGAGATAAAAAAAGAAAGGCTCCCTACAATATGACATTAATTTACTATTCACTTTTAAGTCTAATGCTTATGACATGTGTACACCTACATTCTGAAACCCATCGGAACACAAAGAGGCAAAATTAATTTATAGGTCCACCACTAAGCCTAAAATATCGCAATTCCAGTCAAAGGCTTAATGTATAATTGCGGAGGCACCTTTACATATAAGAAATAATTTATAGCACTATGATTCTAACAGACGACAGAACACACCAAACCCACTAATACAGGACATTTTCGCTACAGAAATAGCTCAAAACTCTCAACAAAGTCTTAAAACACCCACGATGAGGGACTTGTAGTATTTCTTTGTGTTCTCACTTGTGTTGGTATCCAAACTTTATCCATAATGTAATTTTATTTTTTAATTATTTCAGTTAATTCTAAATGAAAAACTACATAATTCCGTGATTAGTTTTCTTCCCAATTCTGCCGGAAGGTATCCATCCGCCAATGGGATTTGGAAATTTTCAAGGGTCTCTCCACACATTTCGGACTCTTTGATAATTCATTGAAAGAAATTCTTGAGCAGTTCTTAGTACAGTAATCACACAACAATTCCGATCATCAATATTAGAAACATGAAAAATTTATGCAATTCGCAGAAGCCAAATTATGTCTCTAATGGAGGGAATGGTTGGTGATGTGCTGACCACAACACCTCCCTCATAACTGAGGAGTAGAGATTCACAGGCACAATGAAGCTCGGACTCGGTTACACAACAGACCAGCTACCGGCTCCAGCTTTCTATAAGCCGGCCCTTCCTCCAGCTGCTTTCTCGTTGTGTCTTCGTTCTCCCTGGATTTTCATAAATTATATTAAACGCCCCGTCAAGATATATAAGCGTTAATTCTCGATAATAATTTGTCGGAGACAAATAAGATTAAAATGAAATAAAAAACAACAAAATGAACAAGTTCTTTTTCATTTAACCAGATAGCATTACGACCAAAGTTTGTAGGTCGGGGCAGGAGTAGTCGGCCACTGTGCCATAGGAACTGAGAGCCAACCAATAATTGGTTGGCTTTATCACTAGATGGCCCTTTGTTTTAATGGCACAGTAGAACTATTATTTGGAACTATCACTACAGTCAAATGTCCTTGATTTCTAATATACCGAAAAACAAATGGGATACAGAATTCGATATATCGACAAGGGATGTCGTACCGCGATTTGAAATTATTAACAATTTTTAAACTTATAGTTCGCAAAAATCCTCTCTGAATAACGTCACAAATAACAATAACATTAATATCAACAGAAATCTGTACCTACATGAATTTTCATATCATATCAACATATATCACACATAATACATCATAAGCATGTTATACATAATACATCAAATGTGTTATACGTCAATCACCGATGGAATTTGTGATATGTCTTGAGGAAACCAGCGAAAACGAGTGTGTTCCTTTTATTGCTAAATTAATAAATCAGTAATACCGATCGAAAATTTTTAAATATTATTAATTCAAAAGCTTCTTGAGACTATTGCAGCAAAGCCAGTAATCGAACTTTAATTGAAAAGTAATGATGTGAGTAAAAATTGAAACAAAAGAAACACTAAGTTTTAAGTAATATTTAGAGGTTTTTCTTTATTGAAATGAGAAAAAAAAAGGAAACAAAAACAGGTTTTTTCTTTCTGTCCTGACTTCCTTCTCCCCTCTCCTCCACTGCTAATAGCAAATATCAGTGTTTCCTTGCGTATGCAGATTTATTTTTTCAGAGAGGAATTTATATTTTTTAATAAGAATTTATTATAATAAGAATAAGGCAAATAACCACATAAATGTCTATAATCGAAAAATTTGGCGTAAGTTTTAAGGATAAGCATGACAATTGGATCAAAAACCAAAAAAAAAAATTACCAAAAATAAAATAACACTAATTTTTAAGTAATATTTAGAGGTTTTTCTTTATTGAAATGAGAAAAAAAAGGAAACAAAAAGAGGTTTTTTCTTTCTGTCCTGACTTCCTTCTCCTCTCTCCTCCACTGCTAATAGCAAATATCAGTGTCTCCTTGCGTATGCAGATTTATTTTTTCAGAGAGGGATTTATATTTTTTAATAAGAATTTATTATAATAAGAATAAGGCAAATAACCACATAAATGTCTATAATCGAAAAATTTGGCGTAAGTTTTAAGGATAAGCATGACAATTGGATCAAAAACCAAAAAAAAAAATTATCAAAAATAAAATACTCAAAATACAAATCTTATGTTGTTGGGAATGGATATTATATTTGTTCGTAAATTTCGGTGGGGATGCATCACTCTGAACCTCCCTCCTTCTCCCCTCTCTCCTGCGTACACCACTGTCTCCTCCTCACAAAATGGATTTGGGCGATCCGGTGAAGGACTGATTTAGTTAGCTAGAATACTTTTTTCACCTCAATGCCTCCATTCCCTGTTCATCACATTTTTCCATGTCTCTGATGAAATGTAGCCATTAGTTTATGTTAAAGATATTGCGTTCACCGTGCCAAAGGCATCAAAGTTTATAGCTAAAAAAAAATTATATTCGCCCCATTTGCATCTTCTGGCTCGATATTTCTGAACGAAATCTGAATGACTTTAGCAGACAGCTTACTGTATGATTCAAGTCTAAGCTTCGAAGAGTTATCTACAGAATAGAAAATATTTTCCGCTCTCATGAGCTGAGAGCCCCGCTCTCGTGGATGTGAATATTGATATAGGACAAGACAGAGAGAGCTAATATGGGCTAAAGCCAGCCTGGATTTGTGGGATAAGGAGAGTGCTTCTTCGGCTCCTCTCGCCGCCTCCCATTCTCGGTCGATAGCAGGGCAAATAGTCCCCAGATTGTCCGGATTCACGAATTTAGAATTTTCTAGGTCCATCTGGAGAGGAGATGAATAGGGGCTACGAACCAAAAAGCAGATTTATATTATTTTGTTAATATAGTTTCTTCTTATAAAACGAAAAAAACAACAACTTTATTCTGGGTTTAAAGTCTCTGAATAATAGTAATATACAAAATATGAAATACTATAAGCAAAATATGATACAACAAGCAGTACAAAATGAAAACAATACTTTACAAAATATTGCGTTTATTTCAAACAAAATAATTTCAATATATTTATAAAGTAATTTACAATTTACAATACTTTTAAAAGATCACATGTCAATATACTAAAAAAGTGTTGTTTTTAATTTTTTTGCATGAACTGCATCGAACTCTCCCATAATGTCTCTTCAGAATTCCAAATTCCCTTTCTCTTGCAAGGCTCAGGTTAGTTGTTTGTATCAAAAGGGTGCAAATATATTCCCTACCATATTATTAAGTATAGTCCATTCAAAAAGGGACATATCACTGTTTAAATGCATCAATAGGTTTTTTTTTGGTTTTTTTATTTATTTTTTTATTTTATTTTTTTTTCCCAATGGGCACTTATCCGAAATAAAACGCGATCTAGCGCTCCCAATATAAAGTAGAATTTTCTCGTGATATCTACTAGATGGTAAAAATGGCACCAATCGAGTTGCGTTGTTACACTTCCCTATTCGATTCTCCTATTATTAGATAATGTTAGGACAAACAAATTTTCAGACACTTTTGGTGTAATTTTTAAACGGTCATAGCTACACTTCTATAAATGGTTGAAAGCAAGAATTTGTATCGTTTAATAGAGAAAATGTGGCATTAGAGATTGCGAAAAGAATTTTTGGATTTGGATTTAAGGCGGAGGTACAGTAAGCCAGTAAATAATACCAATTTTGAGTGCGGTTAATGACGTCACCGGTCACATCGTACCGAGTGGCGATAAGAGAGATCACTCATCCGCTGCGTTATAAGAGTGTTGGACGAGCTCAAATAGGTTAGTCTTATTTTTTAAGAAAAAAAATAATATTGACGAATAAATAAATTTCGCTTTATTTTTTTTTTCCAGCATACATGCACCGCGACCTATTCAGGCTTATTGTGCGCCGCTTTGTTATTGGTAGCAACCAAATTTTTTTTACGCCCAAAAATAAAAATTGATGTCAAAATTGTTTCGCATAGATCCGCAGGTCCCAGTTTAAGAACCTATGCTCTAAGTGATTCAACATCTTTGAAGTCCCGCGGTTGTGTGGTTGACAGTCTCTCACCGATTTTTTTCTTCTTTGGATATTTATTTTTTATTATTCCTCGGTTAAACTGAAAAATATATATTATATTTTTGTTGAACACCCTTCCTATTTGATTGTGAATTTGTCCTAATCAAATATTTTGTAAAATTGGATGTATTTTATCTATTTTTATGTCGTTGTTCCTTAGGTAGGCATCCATTTATTTATTTTTTTCAAAAGGAAACAAATCCATATGTTGTGACATAAATTCCAAAATAAAAATGACCGTATCTCCTAAAATTTTTAATGAAAAAAAGTTAATTCCTAGGTTTTTATTCAATACTTTGTCCATAAAACGCGCATAATTATTTCATTAGTACCATTATTAGTTTTTTTTTCACCTTGCTGGAAATTTTCCAAATTGGAAATGTGCCCTTTTGAAATTAAGCTCCTCAATTGTGGTTTTAAAGCTTCTTTCCTGGTTTTAATATCACTTGTTGTCTTTCTTCCCCAGTTCGCTATGTTCTTTTTTCTTATATTTCTTCTTCATCTTCCAATGGACTTCTTCAGATAATGTAATCGTACATCAGTCTCTGAAGAAGTCCTGCAGGCAATAAGGCGAGACAACAGAAAGGGATAAATAGCCTCTGGAGAAAATTTATATATATTTGAAAGGAGAGGAGATGGAAAAGAAAGGGTTCGAATCTTCTCAAAGAAGTAGTATGACGAATGTTTAGGAGTAGAGGATCCACAGGATTGAGAAGCGGATTAGAAAGGATTTATCTTATGCTGCAGACCTGTGAGCAAGGAGATATAGATCGGAAGGTAGGGATCAGATGCTTCTGAAGTACATAGATGATTCGAATTGAAATAGATCAAAGACATAAGGAGAAGCTCGTGGATATAATATGGTACAAAAAAGAGTTGAGGAAATATTGTCTTTGGAAGAAAGTGTAGAGCCGTTTCAATGCGATGTTCAAAATTATATAATTTGAAAATCCCAAAAAGGAGAAATGTAATACTTAATAATTAATATTTCGATTACACGATTGAAGCTTACTTCGAGGATCAATTGTACCAAAGAAAGGAAATATGGAGTTATTTATTACGTTTCTTTATAGCCACCAAACCATGAAGTTTATGCCACTGATATATATTAGAGACATAAGAGAACAATAATTAGTTAATGAATTCGTAAAAAATTAATTATTGTAGGTAGGGCAATGTTTGGTCCAATTAGTAACGCTACTCTGGATGAATAATTATAAGCTTTCAAAAATATTTATAAGTTTGGTTTCCGGTACATGTTAGATAATAGAATAGACTGTACTCACTAACATAGTAAGTGAAATATTTATTAATGTTTTACGTGTAATGAATGATACGTACAACATGCAATGGCATTAGAAATGGAGAATATAATTATAATTATATAATTTAGGCTTTGCGCGATTTTTTTATTTTTAAAGATCTAAGATGAGAATATAAACTAATTGTAAATAAACATATTCGAGTCGTTGCAATTGAAAATGAGGTAAGTGCAAAAATTTTCGACAAGTTTTTTTTTTTTTTTTTTTTTTAATTCTGTATGTTACGAAATATGACATCCTCAGAAAAATATTAGGTATTGTAGGTTAGTAATATTACGTCATGAATCTACTTTCCTATTTTACTGCTAAATTATATTTAAGAAACATAAAATAAACACTGCAGTTGGCTAGGAAATTACCTTGGTTTAATCCCATGATTATTACGGTCACCACGTAGTCCAGAACTAAACCGCAAGGAAGAAAAAAAGAGATGCCAAACTTTATAAATAATACCTGGAGAATTAAGGGTTGGTGCAAGAAACTGTTAACGTACACTTCTGGATCGACCTGCAATTGTCTTTGTTCGAATTCCTTCACGACGATCTAAGGTAAAGAACCTATGTCGCTAGTATATGGTCCATTCCTGGAAAGTATAGAGGTTTGCTAGTAATTTTCTAATTACTTCAGATAGCTATAATTTCGTTTTTTAATGATGGCATCTCAGATACTGCTGCAAAAATATCACACCGTAATTGTTTCTAGAACGGCAGAAAAAATAAAATATACCAATTTTCAGAGTCAGCATAGTAGTGTGAGTAAATATTGCAAGAAAATAATAAAAATAAAATAAAAAAATTACAGTTTCATTAAAATATCTTTAATGTTAATTTTTTATTACTATTTGAGCGACTTCAGGCTTTGTGTTTGGAATCACCTAATATTATTATAAATTACATATTCTATCGCAACCTTGCATATGCATTGGATATAGACAATATCCTTGCCATATGGAAAAAGTTCAAAGTGCTAAACGCTAGGCATGCTTTTTCCTAACAGATATGACCATTGAAATGTTACAATAAAAGAGTTGGCTACGAAAAATGTAACACATATTTACTCAGCCACCACATTTGTATTTATTTAGATCTCGTTTTCAATAATAAGACTGAAAAAAACTTTTCTTAGGAAAGTAAGCAATTATACAAATTATAAAACAAAATCAAGTCAATAAATTTTAGCCATGACTATGACTCTGAACAAAGCAGCATTGAGCTCTGCATGGGTTTTCCAATCAAACGCAAGGTAAAGTGTTGAAAAAGTCTAATGTTACCATAATCTAGAGTTTTATAACTCTGCACTGCATTGACAAAATTGATTTAAATTTTTAAAAAAAATTTAATGTTAACTTTAAGTACGATAATTAAAATTGATTAGAAAAAATAATGAATCTCTGTTGGTTTTATCATCTCATTTTGGAATTTAGTATGTATGACGTATTCATGTATTAATAGAAGGAGTTACATTTTTTGGTCACCTAACCGTTTACAGCAGTGTTTCTCAGCCTTTAAGTATTTGCGAACCAAATTTCAATCACAATTTTCATCGCGCCCCTCCTCCCCCCCCCCCCCCCTATACAATAATTTTCACTGAAACGAGTGATAAAGTTAATGTTTTTTTTTAGAAAAATTGAATTATGGAGTAGAAAAGTAAAGCAAAAAAAACTAAAAATGTTTGTAAATGTGGATGGATGTGTAAAAACTTACAAGACTAAAGAACAGCATGTGGAAGTTGTTTTTGTAACCATTGAAAATCATTTAACCAGATTGGCAAATAATTTTAAAAAGTATTTTCTTGCTGATTTCAACTTGATAACAAGTTACGAATGGGTTAGGGACCCATTTCAAAAAATTCCCGAAGGTCTCTCAACTGCCGAAAAAGAAATCAATATTTTCTGCAGCTTTAAAGACAAATCTCAGTTAAATATAGAAAAAGAGTGGCAATCAGAGCTTCGAGTGGCAATTTCTAATATGAAACCTTTATCTGAAAAACTTTGCTCTTGTAGAAAGGCCCAAGAGAGTCACTAATAATTATTAATCTTGTTTTGGATTTAATTTTGATAAGTTAGTTATTTGCATTATGAAATACCTATTTATAAGTGTATTATATCAGTGTAAAATGTATTTTATTGTTTATTATGTCAGAATGTTTTCTGTAAAATAAATATTTTTTTGTCAGTATACTTTTTCTCCATATACTCGCGCCCCTCCCCCCTCCCTCTTCCAGCTTGAGAACCACTGGTTTGCAGTTTACCAGCATCGTCAAAGCAGAAAAGCAATGAAGAATTCGTTATACCATTATTGTAAATAAAAGGAAGAATTAGATAGATTGTACATCCTTGTGGAATCCCAGGTATGCGTGGTATGGGAACGTTCAATTCCTTTCTGAACATAAAAATATATTTGGAATTCATTTGAAGCTGGTGGATAAATGGAAATAACCATCGACTTTTCAAAAACAAACCCTATAAAATAGGAATAAATACAAGATTTAGAAGAAATTTAAAAGGTCAACTGATCAGATCTTAAAGTGCTAATAAAAATATGCAAATACATTTATTCTTGAATTGTTAATACCACGATTATTATAAAATAAAACAAATTAGAAAATCCAGGTAGTCATTTATATTTATAAATATTATGCATTTCCCCAAGTTGATGACCACATTATTTACAAATCTCATAGGAGATCAAGAATAAATGAAAATTAGGAATATTACATACGTAACTCTGTGTTTTTCCAATATTTTGAGCACTCACCTGCAACAGAAAAAAAATCGTTTATACATTAATTAATATATATATATATATATATATATATATATATATATATAGAGAGAGAGAGAGAGAGAGAGAGATTTTATTTTAGATAAAAGATTTTCTTATTAATTAATGACAAGAAATCAAAAGTAAAAGTTAATACATTTTTTGGAATGTCTTCGTATGATCCAGCCAAGTTCAGGCGAATTTCCGGTTCGAAGTATACGTTCACAAATAAGCAAAATGTTCCATCATCCAATGTTCACAATCTCTGAAAATTGGATGTTAGATATTAATTATTCCCCACTTATTTGAATATATTAAAGGAAACAATTGGAGAACGATTATAAACTCAGTGCTGATGAACAAAATATTAACTACAGTGCTTTCATGGATATTGGATAAAGCACGCCATTTATTTATGAAACATATTGCCAATAAACGAATTATTACTGTTATCAATTCTTTACAATGGTATTACTTTATTAGTTGTAGAATAACAGAAATTGTGTTGTGTTGTGGTTCTCCCTAAAATAAGCCTTCAAGTTTCTTTCTGATAATTTTGTCTCATGTTCCATCTTCTTTGCTATATTTTGTCGGCGATGTAGCGAAGACGGATGGAGCACTTTTGTAGACGAAGCAGGGACGCTTAGCAAGTGATTGAGCATCCATGATCCTCCAGCAAGTTGTTAACATTAATAACACTACAAACCCAAATTTCATTTACTCAAGCTTGCACGAATACATATTAGATATTCATAGGATATTAATACATACATAATAGGATATTCATATTCCTTGAAGAGAAAATATATAGATATATAGTTTTATCGAAAATTATATAAAGTAAAATCGACAGTTATTACCATACAATGCACGAATACAAAATACTGGATAAATTAAAATTATTATCTTAGAAAACCTTTATTATTACTGGGATACTTAAGGGGATGCGCAAGACTTAAACATATAAAAACAAATTTAATATTTTCATATGAAAGTAGAGTGTTTTGTTACAAAAAAAAAAATATATATATATATATATATATATATATATATATATATATATATATATATATATATATATATATATATATATATATATTAGCATCTCTACACTAGTATTTTTCTGATAATTTACGAGTTTAGTAAGAATATTTTTACATAATAATAGCATTCCCGAAGCTAAAATGAATATTATTTAACCAATTTGCAAAGGTCTCAAATCAAATTTGCATTTAAAAAAATGTCTGGTCTGTAAGTTGTAAACCTTATTTTTTTTTTCGAAAGTTTATATTTTTGGTAAATAAGGAAAAATTTTCTCAGAAAATAATTGTCTGAATTTGTTGAAATTATGGTCGTATAACTACATTAATTAAAATATAGATTTTTTAGATTAAAAAATAATAATATTTGCATACTTAAAAATATTAAATACAGTAATATTAAATATTTTTAAGTTTAAAAATAACTTAAAAACCGTTAAAAAAAGTTTTATTACAGATCTTTTAGATACAGGTATTTAAAAAAAAACCAAGATATACACCAAGAGTCAATATTACTAAAAAAATTTGAAACTGATCGATCAAACGGATTTTAAGAAAATTTTCCTTATGTTAACAAGTAATAGTGCAGGAATTCAGCATCCTGTTCAAATTCAAATCAGTTCAGTATAGCTTTAACAATCCACTCATCTTTCAAAGTACGAAATTCTAATCTCTTTTACGGTTAACAACTGCCAAACTTTTAATTGTTCTCATGATTGATTAAAATAATAGCTGGATAAAGATAAAACTTTAAGCAAAGGAAATTTATCCCTAGCTTCTTGGAAGACAGATAAACTAAAAAACTAAGTGCTTACTTCAAACTTCAAACCGTGTACTTCGGAAGTAGATTAATCAGAGTAATAAAAATATTTAAAATATATAACCAGTTTGTGATACATATATTGGTTTTATTCTTTAATCATGTTAAAATAATAAAAAAATAAGAGAAAAAAAATCGCATGCACTAATTTTTAGGTTGACTTATTCAATCACAGAAAGTTAATGTTAGGCGCATGCGCACTCAAAGATTCTTCCTTACGTTGTTTCCTTATGAAAACTATATTTATCTGAGATTCTAAACTCTTCAATTTCTATTTGTAAGATCCGTTTTGTAAAAGGATTTAAAAAAAAAAATATTTTCTGTGGAATGAAAAAACTTACCTGAGATTATCAATGGAGCGCCCACTGTTTTTTTTCTTAGTGAAAAATATGTGAAAAAATATGTGAAGATACTCCTCATAAAGAATTTTGGGAATAGTGGAATCTTTGTGTAGTCTGTTAGCTAACCGAACATAAATTGACTAAATTTATGTGGCCAAGGACGACAAGAATTTTATATGATCTTTTCATTTGGGTTATACTTGTAGTACAGATTTAATCTGTAATGGGGCACAATTGCAAATTAAAGCTTAAATCTGGACAATCCGCAACTGTTTTTCTTTTTTTCTGCTGTTCGACGAATTTTTAGTAAAATTTTACATATTATTTTAACATTTCTAACAGTGAATTTGATTCGTTAGAAAATCTTAATTTAATTAATATTATTAATTAATATCATGCCATTTTAACAATATTTTTCTGTTAATCTTTATCATTCTTTTGTTTCCCCCCATGTTATTACATTCAATGTATCTTATATCTAGTTAAATGCTTGCCCGTACGCCCGCCTCTCATTTCATTATTTCAAGTTAGTTTATAGCAATGGCCAATGAAATGCAGTGTCAAAAATCATATTGACATTTCCATTCATATTTCTTATAAACAATGTTTGTATACGTATTCTAAATATTATAAAGGTATTATTGAATAATTATTCATTTTTTATATAAATAAATACATAAGAATACAAACGAATATTTTTATGTATGATTTTTAGATATTAGATATTAGCAATATATAAGACAGAAAAACTGGAACAAACTACAGGGTGACCGCCACCTGATATATAATCTATAAATGTGCCACCTGCTAGAAAATGGTTAGTTGTCTGTTCAGTCAAACTTTAATTTAGATTCTCTATGATAGTCAAAATGAAAAAATGTATTTGTTGTAAACCAATTGCAGTTGTAAATTTTATATGTATTAGGCCGTATTTTATTCATTATCATCTCTAATTTATTTAATTAATATGTAATTCTTCAATTCCCCTTCCCATATACAGAAGACATCGTCAACCTCGACCAATGTCAAACATTTTTCTCGAAATCATCCTTGGAGAACAGTACTCTTCGCAGAATAAACAACTATTTATCGGAGGTGGTAAAGTTCAGGCAAAGTTTCCCAATAATTTAGACCGAATTCCCTGACTATATTATGAAGTATTGTATTTTTTCGACCCTTTCGGACTTGAACCTTTCAATTACCTGTCGCGAATGCTCACACTTGACAATCATAAATTTTTTTCATTTCAGAAAAAAAATTGGATTTTATCGATACAGCATCGTATCGATAAAATCCAAATTTTTTAACCCAAAAGATGATTTGGTATTGTTTTTAAATTTTGGAAACTCTCTGTAAAGTTAGTTCTCAAAATTTCCAACAGCTTGGGTTTGTAAATTATTGGGAGGAGGGAGTGTGACAACTACCCCTACCCTTTCCATAGCGGTTTCTCTGGTTTTTTGTATTGTCGATAAATATTTCAATACTAAGAGGTGACAGCGAAACATAGGCGATGCGTCTATTACATAAAAGTTGTTATCTAAAAAAATTCTATTTGAAAAATAAAGAAAGGAGGGTAATAATGTCATTATGAACTTTTAAAAGATTGTTAGAGAAATGATCAATCGTTAAAAAACAATTTACTAAGCATAATTTACTAAATTGACTGTAAAGGATTGATTTAATAATTATAAATTGTCAACTATAATCTTCGAAAAGAAATTATTACAACAACGTATGTCTTGATATTTTAACAATAAAAAAGAAAGCGTAATTTAAATGATTATATAAACAAAAAAAAAAGCTACTCTTTCAATGATGTTTTTAATAATCAATACGTAATTTTTAAAAAATCAGTAGCTGATCATGAGAAAACGAAAAAGCTAACATAGATTCAGATTTATAATGCCTACATGTGACTTGAATATTCTGCCACAGATTCTGTCAGCTAGAATAATTTAAATCCCCCGTAGGTATTTTAACAAATTAAAAAAAAAAAATTTAATAGGCATAAGCAAATCCTATGATCCACCCAACTTATATAGTCTACCTACCAAATATAACCTCTGACCATTCTCTAGATTTTTAATGTAATTTCACATTTTAATTTCTAACCTAATTAGCGAGACAATTTTCAAAAATATCTGGAATGGAAAAATTGACCTGTGTGAGACAGATGAATGAATGAACGTTAAAGATATCCTTTTCCTCTTGTCTGAAGTCCTATGAACTACTACAACCAAAGATCGCAGGTTGCGTAACCTGCAATGCCCGTACATCACCGTACACGACCTTGAAATGGTACCTTCTAATTCAATCATAACCTTCCTAGCCATCGTAATTTCCTAGTTCGAACCCTACACAACACCGATCATCCTTATGCTTCTTCTGAAATATTGACGCGGCAGTGACCCCGAGAGCTTAAATAAAGTACGATTATTGGAGTATTGGCTGTTTTGTTGAGCATATCCTTTCACTAATACCGAAAGTCATTGTTATTAATGTTAATACTTATTCTTATTTAGTCTTACCTAGATCAGTCATGTGCCTATTTTAATCATATTTAAGGCATTCCCAATGAGTTATTCTATATATATATATATATATATATATATATATATATATATATATATATATATAAAATTTAAATATAAAAGTACAAAAAAAATACAACAAAAGAAATACCTAAATTATCTGATTAAAACTATTCTATTTTTCGGTATAGCCGAACACAGTTGTTTGGGGTATCAATAGATGCATTTCAATGTAGATTTTTACTTTCCTACTGCAACTAGGTAAGGAAAGTACTGTAATCGGGTCAAATTTTCGGTATCTAGTTTTCAACACACTTTTACGTTTCAGAGCCCTCTCAGTTCAAAAATTCGTTTCTTTTTGTAGGCAGAGCTTCGACCTCTGACACCTATGCACCAATCGGACATCCTGTGCGCAATAGTTCCACACTTTCCACATCCTTTTACTGGACCTTTATTAAAAGAGCCAGCGGAAAGGTATCCATATCAGCGAGCAGAGCAGACGGGTGGGCGCTGGTCAGGTGGTGGATGGTCACTTTCTACTCGGCCTTACGTAAGCTTGGGGTCAGCCCCCTGCTAATGTTAACCAATTCCCAAAGGCGCGGTTCTACTTCCACCGTCTACTTCGTCTTCCGAGAACACAACCACACAGATCCCATCATCTTGATGGCCTGATATTTTTTTTTATTTGGACAGGCTCTCGTTTCGTCTCATATACATCAGGCTGCATAGAAATATTTTTGCGTATTCGATTATTATATAATTATATAATACATAACTTTATAGGAGAGCAGTATAAACAGATGTTATTTATTTTAAAAGCATATAAATTCTTTTACAATTTGTCTAGAATATATTTATTTATCTAAATCTCTGAGTACAGCAGAAACAGTTAAATACGAATAAATAATAGCACTATGTAATTTTTGTGGCTGTACCAATTTGCCTCTCATAAATTTAGTTAACTTTGAGATTATTATTTTTTATAAGTAAATCATTATTACTACTGAAATAAATCAGAATTATGTAATGTGTCCGCTGTTTAATGTCATCTCAAACATATATCTCATTTATTTAAATAAAAAGCAATAATAAAATATGTATCTTTGCCTTGCGCAAATGGATAGTATTATAGGTAAAAAACTAAGATAAAATGGGGTATTTAAGAACAATATGCATGATATAATGTTAAAATTAATATCCTATAATATTTGAATATATCTATACTTATAGGACATGGGACACACGAAAATGGACATAACTGTCCGAAATGTTGAGTAAAAGAAGTTGACTGAATAAAAGATATAAACTATGATAGGTAGCAAATTCATTCCTGAAAATAAATAATCAATTAAAAGAATTTTAACCCTTCGAATACAAAAAACAACAAAGGAAAATTTTATAAATTAATTTCAAAATAAAACAAAACGGTTGGCTGTTTGGTGTTCAATAATGCAATATGACCAATAATATTCATGCTATAATCTGCTCTGAAATAAAAAAAATAAACATGGCAAAGATCGATGATAATGACTTGATGAATATTTTATCCGTCATCGGAAGCTGGAATTGTAGGAATTCTATAATTCCAGAACTATCTAATATACATTAAATGAAAGAACTAAAGAATTTATACATTATGTCTAATACCATTCATACTAAAACTTCTGTTGTAAAGGGCCGTTTAGACGGGCCATATTTTCCGGCTATGTGTGGCTGCAATAGTGTTGTCGGCAGTGTTGCTGCAATACACTGCAATTTTGCCCAAATATCTACGTATGGCCCGGCCATATTAATGGCCACATTACCTAGTTGCAGGTTGTTGCAGGTGTTGTCCAGAGGGGTTGGAGAATATTTCATATTGCAGGGCCATACCCGACTCTGACCCTGTAATTCCTAACCTCTCACTCAATTTTTGTGTCTCCCTTTTGCACTTAGTGGCGATTATTTATTATTAAAGATTATTTTTCAATTGATTTTTAATATTATTTTATATAAATGGCTATTTAAAAGATTATCTTGTTATTATTTATACTGCAAAAATAATTTCACGAGTGAATTATTATTCACTCGCATTATTTCAAATAAAGCATACAATAGGTTAGTATTAATAGTATTATATAGTATTATTATCCGCTTAATAGTATTATTAACCAAACATTTGAAATACTTAACATTTGAATCACATATTGACTCTGTTAATACATATCAATGAACCTCTATTAATACATATTACCTCTTTTGGTGCATATTTATTATATATTATTACAAATTTAAATTTTGGCTCCTCAAATTATCCTATTAGCTATAATAAGTTAACGCTTCATGAAGCTCTTTTAATAATACATGTCTCTTCGATATATATTAATCCGTATTACCTCTTTCAATACATATTAATGAACCTCTTTTAATACATATTAATCTCATTTAGTGCATATTTACTAACTTAAACGTATAAATACAGATAACATTAGTAGTAAGTATTATAATCTAGTTGAGGTGAGAGTGATAGGAGATAAGTTTTGAAAAGGTTCTGAAAATTTGCTCATTTGTGTTTTTAAGAGTGCTGATTAAATTTTAAATTTTGGCTCCTCAAATTATCCTATTAGCTAAATATCTCTAAAACATATGAAAACAAACAGTCCAGGCAGCATAACCTAGTGTAGAGCTCAGAAAAGGAAGGTTACGCTCGCTTCAGCCTATAGAAACGAAAATCGTCACTGTCTGTATATGTGACCCATCTAAACACTATTTTCCGACAATCTATAGCCATAAACATTGCAGAGAAATATTTCCAGCAATGTTCCATAACTTATGGCCGGACTACGTATGGCCGAAAATATAGCCGGGCTATATCGCTGAAAATATTGTCGGAAAATATGGCCCGTCTAAACGGCCCTTAAGATGCATGACACTTAACTACTGTTTATGACAACATTTAATCAGATTGCAACTGAAGAATGGGCTAATCATCTGAAAAATTATGGCTTAATCAATTAATGTTGGGACGGAAAAATGAATGGATATCAAAAACCTCAAAATTAAATAATTAAAAATTGGTTCCGTAAAACAATGGAAAACAGGTTAAATCCGATCAAGATGTGAGTAAATCGCTCACTCAGTCATTCTCACTAACATTTCTTGAGTAGATATGAGACCTCAATTTGTGATCATTACAAACTGAATATTACTGCTGAAAATTCGAGGAAGGAGAGTCCAAAATATAAATAAATCCACAAAAATTTGGACAGGCCAATAAATTGTATAATGTGTTTAAAGGTGAAAAATGATCGTTTCTTTAATTAATAAATGATAATTACAATAAGGTTTAAAAATAAAGACTTCGGCTATTAACATGAAGGTTAGACCCCATAATAATAAAATGAAATAAAGAAAAAATTTCGAAAGGCTATTTCTAGTAGAAAACTTCAAAACAGTTTGAATCGTGGTTATGAATAATTAGCTGTCCCAACTGATTGGCGATCATGTTGGAAACGGGTTATCAATACATCACACAAATAGAATGAGTGATAGAAAACAGCTCAAAATCTTCATCGTTGAAATATTTTTTAGTTTACCGAGCAATCAACATCTATTAGACTAAAACAATCAACGAACAAACAGCAACCTGTTGTGAAACAGGAATGACCCTTAATGGCTTCATTGCCGATCTTATCGTGTGCCCAATTTATTTACAAGATAAATACTTTAATGTATTGACAAATACTACAATCTACCACATTCAAGGGCTGTAAGTAATAGCGATAAATGTGCACATTTATACCTTATTTACCAGAAAAATGTAAATGAAATAAGAAATAAAGATATATCTAAAAGCATAAAATAAAATAAAACAATAATAAATTAAAGACCAATAATAGCTCTAATTAAAACTAATTAGATTAGCTCTAATTGTATCCCTTTTATTCTGGATGCGTTGAAATGTTATGATATATTTTATAAATGCGTAAATGTTTAAAGAGTAAAATTATATATGTTCACAATCTTCAACGTCATAAAGAAATGTACAATTAATTATGTTACAAAAAAAAAAAATAGAAAAATAAATTTACATAAACATATTATTTCCAAACACAAGAATGGTTTAAGGGCTTTCAAAAACAAGGCCGAACGCACACCACCTCGCATATTGATTTTGTTACTCCCTAGGTCTTCGAGCATCAAAAGAACAATTTGTATTGATGAATACAGCGCATCCATTTCAACATTTGGAGGCTAACCATGGCATGGTTCCTTCAATTTTATTGTCTGGTTCATAAATGAAATATTTTGTATGAGGTCGTACCTACAAAAGTTCCATTCCAAGGTTGTCCCCCTTCGGCATTATGTTGGCATTTAGAATTCAAATAACTTTTCTCAATTTTTCAGACTCCATTCATTCACGCTACAAATAAAAATCAAGATGGAGATAGTCCGGGCAGCCTGCCCTACTCGGTAAGTAAAAGATCGGGATGCCGTTCCAAGGGGAGCGCTAAAATAATCTTTTCATAAAAAAAAAAAAAAAAAAAAAAAAAAATGTTACAACTTAATGTAATTTAATAATATTATTCATATTATTAATAAAATAAATATAATATGGTATCAACATCCATATAAAACAGTCAGCTCCACAAAATGAACTACAAATAAAAATCTTCATTCCTTCTCCTCTTTCCAATTTACTTATATTGAAGAAGCCTGGTTTTATCCGCTATTTCACCAGTCCAGTGTCCATGTTAAATTATAGTGACGAATAGGAGCAAATGGTAATGTTAACGGTCTGAGGTACGATGAATGATCCACTTAAATCATCCAAGGTCATACCACTAATCATGTAATAGGAATCCAGCAATGCAGAAATCAGTCAATATGGCATCAATGGAGTATCGGGATCTCAGAGTTTTGGGTAATTAACTGTGAAGAAGTCTGAACTTTGTGCATATCATAACATTGTTATTCATTATTTCAATTAAATTAGAATTAATACTCACAATAACTCTAATACTGTTAAGGCTATTAATTCTGTATAAGTCAAGACCCAAAAGCGTAGCTGTCACGATAATATATTTCGAAAAATACTTTTTTATTTATTTAAGAATGCATTATAATGCTACGCGATACATTTTTTATTGGTAATATAGAACATTATAAATATTCTATATAAAATATAAATATGTGTATACGTAAACTTCTGTAACTATGAGGTTATATCTACACTATGTCATGTTTCCTTAACACTATGGAATAGCAGTTTGAACAAATTTTTTACTCCGAATAAAAATGGATATACAATATTTTTTTTTTGTAAAAAATATTAAATTTAAAACAAAAATTGTAAAGAATATTTTAAAAAATCACAAAAATGTTCTGACAAGTTTAGGACTAAGCTGGAAAACCAAAAAGTCATTTTATTCATTCATATCTTGAAACGATTAGCCAAAAAGTAAAATCGGGTGGTGGAAGTTGCTTGTAACATGTTTTTACGAAATATGTTTCATAAAATAAAATAAAAGATTAATACAGCAAAGTGATAAAAGCAACCTGAGAAAAATATGAGAACAATAGAAAATCAATAATAAAAGTTGTAACTTACTTATGTGGCAACTCTATCTTAATAGTAGAAAATGTCAAAGAGAAAATATTCGGCTTACTCCCTTTGAAATATAGAACAAGACGTCACTGAAAGTTTCTTATGTCAGTCAAAAGATTTACTAAAACACGTTTCTAAACTCTGTATTTTCCTTTTACCTTGGTTGAGTATGTAAAATGCATTATCAACGAAATTGATATTGATGTTTGTACAAAATAGGCCCTGTAACTTTCAAAAAGCGTTGTGCCACGGGAATAGTTTTTTATTAATTTTCTATCAGCTATGTGTTTTGATCAACTTTTTGAATAATAATTATTTTATCATTAAAATCGATCAAACTGTTTAATCTAATGACGATGACTGAATAATTACAGGTATGTTCTGTTTTGTGAACGGTAATTAAGTATTAAACGAATAGCGTTTAATATTACCTATATAAATGTATATTGTATTTTTATCATCAATTACGCCACTTTAACTATTACTTATTGGTTAGTACTATTTTTCTGTAGGTTAAATCACTTTTTAGAGGAATAACCCCGAAAAGAAACTTTCTATTAAATCTTTTCACCAAAATTCAATTATTTGTTAATAATTTAAATGCATTAATTATTAAATATAAATAAAAAATAAATTAAAATAAAAGATAATTGGTGTTGAGGTTGGATGAGAAAGTACTAACGGATCAACGATACACAACAATAAAACGATATAATCATACCATAACAATATTATAAACAGAATATTGTTTATTTATTCCGCGACTAGTTCCTTCGAAAAAAATTGCAATTAATACAAAGGATGGGCTCTAGATTCTTAGAGTAATAAAAAATAAATAAATGATAATAAAGCTCCTATAAATTCCAAAAATAAATAAATAAAACAGTACAAAGTATATACATACATGTAAAAATTTACATATCAGGGGTATAGAAAGAAAATATCTATTTACGATTCATAGAGAACTGAGTGGATAGAAAACTGATTGAATAGGTGGAATTTGAAAGTGGAAAGAATAATAAATCGACGGATGTAAGCAAGAATAAAATTCCAGAAGGACGAGGATCTGATAAGGAACGGTCTTTTGTAAGGGGGAGGGACGGTGTTAATAGCTGATAATGCGTATTACGGGAATGGACAATGGAAAAAGACCAGAGGTGTACGATGGAAGACTAGGTAGAAGAAAGATGCCAGAAAATATGTGCAGCGCCTTTAGGCCTTGGGCCTTAAAACCGAACAAAATTATTTGATCCTTTTTTTTTACGTCCCTACAGCTGAAAATAGGAGTATATGACCTTTTAAGCCGGACAAAAGTCCGATTCAGAAAGTTTGTGAAAAACTGCATTAAAGCGATCATTCTTCAAGCTTTATAATTGGTTCATCAAACTGTAATCGAATAACTTTCCTCTACTTTTGCCAATTCTTGTAAATTCAATCGGAACTCAGGCATTATCAGTGATTTTTATCCGTGGTGGTTCATTTACGTACTTCATTTTAAGCCATCATTTTATTGATTAATTGCTTACATAGCTAATCAATTGTAAACAATGTAAACAATTAATCAATAAAATTATGGTTTATAATAAAGAACGTAAACATACTATTGAGTATGGTAAACAATCACCACGAATATAAACCACTGATAATTTTTAAGTAGAAATTCTGGCAATGTCAGAGTTCCGAATGACTTTACAAGAAGTGGCAAGAGTGGGGGAAAGTTATTCGATTAGAGTTTGATGAGCTAGTTATCAAGCTTGAAGAATGTTCGGTTTAATGGAGTTTTTCACAAACTTTCTGATTCGTACTTTTGTCCAGTTTTAAGGCTCAAATACACCTTTGTGGAGCGGTAGGACTTTTATCAATTCTTCGTAAAATCGGATGACAGAGGGATCTTTCGTGATTCCTAAAATATATATTACAAATCAATCTATAAACCAGTTTATTTTATAGATGAATAGATTATTATAAATTTTATTTTTTATTTTTGGGATTAATAAAAAGAATAAAATAAAAAACACAAGTCCTTAAAATGTTATAAGTACACATTATGATGAAATCTGTAGTTCCGTTCGTCAGTCCTACGGATCATTCTTCTGGCCTTTTAATGAATACAAATTATGTAATTCATATTATAAAGAGGAAGTGCCAAACAGAGATCTTCACAGGAAGTCAGCAACATTAAAATTGATAAGCTTTGGGAAAATAAGTAAAAAAAATATGCACATACAATGAGGATCATATTAAATTATGTGCCATTCTTTTTCAAGGCGTATTCGATAGAAATATTTACGTACGTTAATTCCAGAGACAAACGAATTCCACATTCTTCCATATTAATTTTAGTGGATGACAATCTAAATGTTAATGAAAAAACAAGATGCGTATCCGATTTCGCAATACCCTTACTTTCATGAAAGTTGAGTATCCATGATGTTCGCATTAACATCAGGAGATCGCAATAAACTAGGGCGATTGCCACCTCGGCTCATGGACCTCGGGACGTTTCGTTTTACGACCACCGGCTTAAGTGGCAATAAAAGTTTCTAATAAACACAACCGCAAAACAGAAGATGAGATCTGGCCCGCTCGGCGTGTTTACAACCCACTCCGAATACTTTAATCATTGAAGATAATTAATTGAACATCGATTTAATTTAATTTTTGTTTTCAATTCATACCTGTCACTAATTAGAGACAAGAGAGTGAAATATAGTCATAGGAAGTAGAGAGACGCCCAATTTTTCGTTAATGGATAGACCTAAAAGATTAAAAACAATTTCGGTGAAAAGGATGTCGAGGCCGACACATGCGATATGTATTTGTTTTTATTTACTATTGAGTTACAGATTTATCAATTTAATTCGTCAGTGATCAATATTTAATTTAATTTGCTTTTGTTTTTTGGATCGGTTATAGGTTTGAAACTGGACAATAAACTAAGCCGTGGACTACTGCTGTCAATAGTCGTCTCGCAACGAAGCGTAGCTTAAATGGCCCCGACTCCAAATTATTTTTCTAAACACATTTTTGTAGTGAATTGGTCTAAAAAAATACTCCTTTTAATGACATTAAAAAGCCCTGAAACCCATTATTTGGATCCAACCGTTATATTTAGAGCTATATAATGTCATAAAAACGACGTAATTTTCAGACCAATTCGGATACACTACAAAAATTAATTTAGGAACAAAATTTCAAGTTAGGGACTTTCAGCTTATCAGTGCAGTATTGGTGACTGGTCGACACCAGCATTATCGATAACTTTCATTTTGGTTTATTATTTTAAATAATGAACTTTTGTAATCGACGAAGACGAAACATTTTTTAAAACATATCAAAATCTGAGTTTATATGTTTCAAGACACATAGAATCTAAAAATCGAATTAAAAAAGAATCTGTCTGTCCCCGGCTTTTCTCCAAGACTACTGGGCCGCTTTGTTTGAGATTTGGTATCCAAGTTACAGCTCACTCCGGTGTGATCCTTGGAACACGACATTACCATCCGATTAAAGGTATCATCCGCCCATATCTCGGCCATCCATTCATGAAGAAAGGAAAAAATATAAAGTGTTCTGTAATCGTTAGGCCAAAGTAAAAAAATTAATAACAATTAATCCAAATTAATTTTGCTTTCTATAAATCTTGCTATCGTGATTCCGTTACACTTTTAATAATAATTTATAACATTATACCAAAGACATTAAAAAACAAATAAGTATACATAAATACATAGAAATAAAATTTTAATTATATATACAATGTGACTATGTTGAAATATAATAAATCATGGTGTAATAATTTGCAGCGTTTTTTTTTTCAAGAGTAACTACCACTCTCGGTAGCAATGCCTCGTTGTTTAGTCTCAGGGGCTCTTCATCAAAAGATACCAGGCTACCTTCAAGAGACTAAAATTCAGAAGATTTGCGTGCTACAGTTAGAGTAAAGACTTCTCTAAAGCCTACCATTCAGGGCCTACATGTAGTACTGCTTTGTAGAACTACACTAGATATCGGACTAACGTTGGACTGTGAATGGGGTTATGGAATACGTAGAGTGTAGGATGTGTATAGACTTCTCCGATCGTCTTACAACCATATAACCCTTCCAACAACCTACTGCGTTGGATCGCGAGTAGGGTTTTAGTCCTACAAACTCCACTTATTTACTTCTACGTCATTAATTGTTATCAATATATGTTTACTATTAGTCAACAACTGCCAGGTTGGGATTTTTCTCTCTAGATTATTATTTTTTTATCCTCCATTTTTTTTTTGTCATAGTCATCATTTTTATTTAATTAAAAACTAAAAATTAGAATGGTAAGAAAAAAAATTGATATGAAAACACATCTTCATTTTTTTTTACTACTTTTACACGTATTTTCGAAACATACTGTGTAATGTGTAATGAAAATATGTTCTCATGTCCAAAATCCCATATTATAACGTCACTGTGATGTTCTATTGTTGGGACTGGATTAAAAAATATTAAATAAATAATATGATTAAACATGTATGGCGAAATGAACTAATAATTTTGGACCTATTTTTATGTAATTCTTCTTGTTTTAAGTTTGCTTGTAATCATTAATGTGACCTGATCGTTCAACTAATTTAAGTTATATGGAATTAAAGTAATATAAAAATGTATAAACCTTTTAAATAAAAACGTATAACACAAACATACCTCAAGTACATTCTCTATAATTTATCTTCATCTTAAACTAGATTGATGATTTTGTTATCCATTCGTAAGTAATTTTCATAATACTTCCTATCAATTTCATTTAACATTTTCAAATCACGGTAATTTATTCGGTTAATAAACATTTTTTTCGTCCAAACCTTCGTCTTCCTTTTTTCCAATAACGCCCATAGCAAGACAAATATCCGACCTTTTCCTATTTTTTAAAACATTGATAAGCGATGAATACAGGTTAGAATAGCTTATAGAATCCCTTGTAGGACAGTGAGTCCAAAGAATGAATCCAACTGTAGTGATATAACGTAGTGCTACGAAGTTGGACCGTGAATGGGTAGTTTAAGTCACGACTTTCATTGGATGCATAGTCACAGAATGCTTGATGACACAGGATCCATTCGTCGAAAGATGGTGGTCAAGAATCTACAAAATAACAGAAACTACATATTTATTACCGTAAACAGAGTCAATCAGTAAACTGAGAGAGTTCGAAAGTAACTGTATCAAAGCAAGTAGGCTAAGATGGGCAGGACAGGTATCAGAATGGAAGGTGAAATGGCACAGTGAAATATTTTGGAAGCGCTGGAAGTGGAAGACCAAGAAGCTAGTGGAAGTGGAGGACGGGCGCAAGGAAAAATGAAGTAGTAAGAGATGCCAAGGAAGCTGGAGTTCCCAATGGAAATTTTTGTTGTTGTTTTTTTGTAGAATTTTATTACCTTTCGATTGATCGATTGATCAACGAACAGAAACTAAATAAAATATCTTTAAAATAAAAATATTTTTCACTAATATCTCGAAACGATGAGAAAAATATTTCATACCCAAAATTAAAGCTGATAATATTTTCTTTAAAAATGTTAATATTTATTTTAGTTTTCGAGATAATCGCTATAATTGCCCGAGTTACTGCGGTATAATCTCTGATCCGCCGCCATTTTGAAACAAAAAGGCTAATTGATAATGTAATGTTCCGAGGATTATCCTGAGATGATCTGAGACTTTGGTGACAAACCTCACGAATATCGGTGCCGTAGTCTCCGAGAAAATTCACGGACGGCGGATGAACGGATGGACGATTTTTTTAATTTTAATCGAAACTTGGATTCAACGAATCTTGAAATTTAAAAACTCAAATTTCAACGAGGCGTTAACATTTTTTTGTTGTCGATTACAAAGGCGCATTATTGAAAGTAATAAACCAAAA
Source organism: Rhaphigaster nebulosa (assembly GCA_948150685.1). Classification (NCBI taxonomy): domain Eukaryota; kingdom Metazoa; phylum Arthropoda; class Insecta; order Hemiptera; family Pentatomidae; genus Rhaphigaster; species Rhaphigaster nebulosa. The sequence goes on from OX411310.1 coordinate 90,017,352, forward strand.
AGGACTACTAACAGCTTTTTGTTTCAGAAAAAAACCGATGGTAAGAAAGAATTTTTTTTTAATCTTAACAACCTTATATTGTTAGAGAAATTCGAATACTTAAGAGATAATATAAATTTTAAAAACGCTTACCATTATATTTTTTATATTATATAGTCATATATTTTTTAGATGACTGAATCCTATTTTTTCCTTTTATTATTCTAGTATTATGGCATTTTTCAAAATTTTCTATTCGCCACATTTGAACACTAATTCAATATTTAATCAATAAAAAAGACCAAAAAAAGTATGTATATATTGTTAGAATATAATTGAAAGATCACCAAAACAGGCTTAAGTCTCTCAAATAGCAGTAAATAAATCCAACCAGTCAAAGTTTCGCCAACCCAGGCATCATCAGGACAGAAAAAGGTAAGATCACAATAATGTAGAACAAAGACAACGCACCTCATATCAACAGCTCAAAAAAAATCTATCAACCAGAGACAGCATACCTCCAAGACATCTCAACACATACTTTTTCCTTTTTATGATTTACTAAATAATTTTTTTTTTCCATTTACTGAAATATATCATTTCAGATAAAAGAAGAGTCCGCGTAAGAAAGGGGGAAAGTCATCCGCCATATAGTTCGAGAAAATCAAGTTTTAAAGTTGGAGCTCGGTCTTTCTTCAGTCTATGGGTATTCTTCAAATACTTCTAAGAAACGGATCACCTACAATATGAGCATAATTATGTGTATAAATCTATGTTGGAAAAAGTGTGAGTCTCCCCCTTTCTTCCGTGAACTCTTCAATTATTAGTATGGATGTCTTAAAGTTAAATATTGTATCTAGTTGATGAATCATATTTGGACTGTTGATTTGAGATGTGCTGTCATTGTTCTGCATTTGTGTGATTTAGTGTTTTTCTGTACTGCTGATGCCTGAATTGTCGAAATGTTGACTGGTAGCTATTTACTGGCATTTAAGATAATAATGTTTTGTTTTTGGAATCTTTTAATAATACGCTATCGAATTATATCTTTCAATATTTTGTTTTGGTTATCTTGAGATGACTGATTTATTGAAACGTCTCGCTTGTCTTTTATTTACCTATTGAACTGGAGGAAAAAAAAAGAAATTAGAGAAAGTCGTCCTCTGGTCACTATTTCGTTGACAACCATCCTTCAAGAGTGCATTACCGGGATTAGGTCAGTCTCGACTGTAAGTACAAGCTTGGAAATGGAACACTGGCCTCCAGCTCCAGCAAAATGTAGCTCTAGTCACGAAGCAGTAAGCCAAGCACGCGTGACTCCTGAAACGTGTACCGCTGACAACCTCCCATAGGTCTAGGTAGGTAGACTTCTCCATCATCTTGTCGTCCTCATTTTATGATATCTCGGCTTATCAGTATGGATCTGTCGATATCGGAGCTTTTATATATTTTACAGAATCATAACAAGTAAAACAATTAATATATTTATATTTACTAATCATTATAATTTGTGTTTTGTGCTTCTCGGCACATTCAGCTAATTCGACATATAATTAATTATTTTTAAAAAGCATCGGAAAAAGCTATGGTTGTACAGATCGTTGAATACGATGGTCTCCTATGTCAGTAGGTTTGTATTAGAAGAGTTTCGACGGGGAAAGTTTTGATTTTAGTCAAATGTGGTATCTTTCCTATGGTAATGCCTAATACAACATATAGGTAGGTAAACTTCTCCATCATCTTGTCGTCCTCACTTTATGATATCTCGACTTATCGATTTATTGATGTATCCTCTGTGCTCAATCAGGTTTGTATTATTTCAAAATGAAGTATGACATCGATAGAATTCTATTTTGTACGATATTGTAACAAGCGAAAAAAAAAAAAAGAAAAAAAAAAGATCCACTAAATTCAAAATGCTTATAGACAATGAAATAAATGAATTTCAATGGTTGGAATAATACTTAATAATGGATTTTTTTAAATTTTAAATCGCTCTATTTTCTTTAATAACTTTAAAGAAGTTATTCAAGTAAATATTCAATTTGAAATTTTCTATTCATAATAATTAATATAACGATATATTTCATTTTAATTAGTAGTGAACTTCAAATTCCTTTTTTTATGATTTATTAATTCTTAAATAGCATGCCAATTGTGTATATTTTAACGCTTCGGAGTCTTATCCCCTTCATCAAACTACAATTTGTCCGTAATTTAACATGAATAATAAATCTATAATGATCTATAATAATCTATTGATCTCCTCATCTGCTTCAAGGTGCATTGCAAAACACCATGTATCACTCAATTATCCTGAAATACACAAAACATTTTTACCCGAAATATAAACAAGATACTTATACCAGGATTCAAAATATTTTTCATATATTTTAAAGAAAATATATAGAAGGTAAGTTGGGGTAAGTGCATACCCGGTGCAAGTGCATTTATTATGTTGAGAGAGCTACCATCTATCCCGAATTTTTACTGTTTACTTAAGGATTTTACTATTTATTTCTCAATTACCTCAAATTCCCATAGAAGGCAGCTCTCCTAACAAAATATATTTGAAATTAATCCCCATGTATGCATTGGCCCGGACTATGCACTTACCTTATATTATTTCAATTTTCTTTTGAAATAAGGGTTATTATTTATTTTATATACTAAATAATTATTTGAGACAAAAACCTAAAGATGGATTTCAGCATACTAAAATTAAAATTGATACCTTTACAGACTGTATTTTTATTTGAATAATTTATACAATAATTTTTAGTCACGAAAGATTTTTCCAACGAGTAAGTTACTGATTTATTTTTTGAATAGTTAGATCAATATTTTTTTATTTTTTATTTTATCTGAATCGATATTCTTAATTTCTAGGTGAGCCATCTAGTCGTGTGCCATGGAGCAAATGAAGAATTTTTCAGGATTATATATGGCATAATTTAATGACCATTAAGGAAAAATGAAACACGAATAAATTATTGAATAAATGTAATATGAATGATTAAAAAACTCATCATTATTTAATAAATTAAAATTAAAATAATTTTGTATTCAATATTTGAATGAATTTAGCACAGCTGTTATATCGTAAAGTAACTATCATATAGTCCAGGGACCGTATAGCAAAAAGTTGGCTCAGAACGAGTAATGTCAATCAAAAACTTTCCGGAGAACTTCATAATACTAAGTTTTACAAGAATAGACTTTAGCTAGGAGAGACTTAAAGGTTTTTGTTTAAGGTCACGATTTTGAAGGATAAAATTATTTATGAACATTAAACTTTTTACAGGAGGCCGTTTTGACTGAGCGTGTTAGATAGCAACTTAGTTTTTCAGTCATGCATGTTCCGGTTATGTTTTTATTTTATTGACCTTTATTGTTTATTATTTCACTCGTCGAATAAAGTAATAAATGTCTGCCAAGTAGATATGAGTGCACATTCGTAAGCAAAAGTAGTGGATGTAATTTGATAAAACTGGTATGGGACTATCTGGGTACCAACCGGCATAATTCCTAAAAATGCTACCTCAGTAACAGGAGTGTCAGGATCAGAGTTGGCTACTACGAGGTGGAAAGGAAGACAGAAAGAGGCTACCCGAAGAGCTCGATCCTAGACCCAGTCCTATGGAAATTGGTATTCGATCTGTTGCTGAGGAAGCTGAAAAAGAGAGGGTTCCTTGCCACAGCCTAAGTCGACGACCCGAGAGTCATCGTAGGAAAGGATAGCAGAGCCAGGCTGAAGACTCGAGCGGAAAGATGTGCCAATTTCGTTACGGCATTTTGTGTGAGGAAGAATCTGAAGAAGACCGCAGACAAGACCCGAGCTATACCCATAAGAGGTTCAAGGAGAGGGCTCATCCATATCAACCGGGATATAAAGGGCCGTGGAATACGTGAGGGATAGGGTTGCCTTGTCAATAAATGGATTATGCAGAATAGGGAGTGCATTTTGTGACCAAAGCTACCCCGCCACTATGAATATTTATAAAGGCTTGGTCTTGGATACTGAGATACTCATCTCCTGCGTAGAGCCGAAGCCTCTCAGAAGAGGAGACTGGCTTCGCTGAGGGTCACAAAGAAATAGGGAATAGTGATATGGGGCGGTGCAAGTGCTAGCCGGAGCGATGCCCCTGTATCTCATCCATTAAAAGGATTCTCGATAGTATGAGATGAAGAGGTAGGGGCTGAAGGTGCTTCCGAAGGGACTCCAGTATAAAATCGACGAGAACCCTAATCAATGGAAGAAGGTCATCATCATCATTACCATGGAATGGACGATCGATTGCAAGCCTGAAAGAAATCCCATTAAGGAAGTTCTTCTCCACGGTCCAATCGAGATTAAAGGAGAAATAGGTCCTCCGTGAATAATAGGTCTCGCAGATTCTGACTGGGCGCGGAGGGTTCCGAGGAAAGCTGCAAGCTCATGGAAAGGATATTGGCTCCCGGTGCCCCACATGTGGATTCCCTCAAACAGCGAAACACGTCGTAGTAGCTTGTATCACCATGGATGGACACCGAGCCAGGTTGTCGAGTAAAACCGGAATCTTCCCCCTCGCCGAGTGAGACTTCCCCGTCTGATGGAATAAGAGAATTATCCCTCGTTCAACAAGTTGAGACAACATTTCTCTTTACCTTCACTATAGATGGAGAGAAGTGGTGGATTCTTCGCATTTCACTCAAGGAAGGGCTCAGCAACTAGGCATCGGCGAGCCAACATCCGCGCAAGAAGATAGCAAGAAGCTGGGAGGGCTGGGCTGTAGCGGACCAGGAAGGCCGGATCGGAGGCGAAGCCGAACGGATGCAGTGCCTGGAAGACTGATCACGAAGAGGTGCAGCCCTAACACTAAGATGCGCAAACGCGCACCGGGCTGCACCAAATTGTTTATATGGTTTATACGCTGCACCGGACCATCATTATTTATTTTATGGCCATCATTAAACGTTCACAAATAAGATATTATAGATAAAAGCATATTTATTGGTTGCAGTGGCATGCGTATACCTCTACGTAATATCCCACAGCTACCAAAAACTCTGAATGACTGAAGAGCCACCTAGAGAAAAAAATAATTAATTTTTTTTTTAAATATCTATTTGACTACAGATAGACACGGAACCAAATTTGTTCCTTGATGTCTAAAATGTGAAACGTGGTTGGAAATTTTCCGTTCTGAGGGCAATTTTTTTTTTTTCATTTCCTGCATAAATACAAATTTTCCTGTCATAGATAGTCTTTTATCTCAGGGAATATACCCAAATTAACAGCTACAAAGAGAAATAAAGTAGCGTAAGGTGTACAAAATACTCATTAACTTCAAAGATGAAGCTTGTCACGTTCTTGCACAAAACCTTTCAATTGAACTTTTTGCCCACCAGACTAATAGTTTGTAAGGATCCCGGAGGTTCGACACTGAGAAATTAAGAAGCAGCCACGCTTAGGTCCGATTTCTATTCTAAAATACTCTCAGGCCATACTGTACTCAAGCACATAGCATAAAATAAATTGAATGCTATACAATTCGTTATAATATCAGAAAATTTAATATTCAGAAATAATAATATCATAACTTTCATCACCAACGAGTAATGAAATCTACCAAAAACTTACAAATCATGATTTCATAATGACTGAGTTTATGAAACCCCTTTTAGACTTTTATTTCCGGTGAAATCACATACTGTCACGGATGAGTAAGATATGCAAAATGGGGATAAACAATAGATATAACAACTAAGACATGACCTTTTTCTTTCGCATTTGAAAAAAGTAGGGAACTTTCTCGCGATCGAAGATATCCTGTGACATTTAGTCAAGAAGAAATAATTCGCAACGTTTCCCTCAGTCGGAAAACAATAGCAAGCTTCTTGAAAGCCGGTGTAGATGAAAGAACAAGCTAGGGAGGGTGGTCTTCCTTTTTATCTTAGGATTTATCTTAGTATAATTATCAGAAATTAATTATTTATTTTTATGCATACATAAATTATTGTAGAAATAAATTAATAATAGTGATTTTTAGGAAGCCATGGTAGCTACATCTTTATTCATTTAACTACTAAATTTTTACTCAAGAAAATAAACCAATATTTGTTAAAATTAGAAATAATTGCTGAATCTCTGGGAAATCGGATGGTTACCTCGTTGTTTACATGAGATACTACCCCCAAAAATTTGAAAACCCAAAAAGTTGGGAAATTTCAGATTTGAGAACCCACTTCAAATTACGAAAATTATGGTAAAGCATTTTACCCATTTACTAAAATTTAAAACCAATACTGATATTTACCTTATAAGTAAAGAAATAGCTATTTCATCGATACAACATTGAATAGAAAAGAAAATTATAGTTTGAAAATTGGAAAATTTTGGATTTTGCCCCTCACCCAATAAATTTGTTGTAGCAATGTCCCTGCCTGTGTCCCAGAACAAGAACAAGTGAAGAAGACTTGTGAGAATGAACTGCGATAGAAATCTACGGTTTCTACCTGACATTGTAAATGTTGGACTAGAACGTCCATTTAAATAAAATGGAATGTCAAAAAAAAATATATCAACGAATTAGTCAACCGTACATCCCATTATCCTGAGAATATAACAGCGATAATGGGTCCGTTTTCCAACTTGTCATGCTACTTTCGGTTTACCTGTGAAAGGTATTGGTCCATTTCTAGCACGTACGACATTCGAATCAGTTTCTTTGAAAAATAGTTGAAAACCCAAACAGTGAGCCAGGGCAAGTACGGTTTAAACTCAATGTTTACTATGTGAATTTTTTTGTGAGTTATTTTTTTTTTTTTACTTTTTTCTTTTCTCTCTTTATAAAGAACTCTGAAGATGCAATTTATTAATTTAAAATATGTTCCATGCCATTTGGCACAGTAAATATTTGACAAAGAATCGATACAATTATTTCAATTAGTTAATGTCTACCTTGCCGAGTAAATAAATTCGAAAAAAATAAAGTAAATTAAAACAGCGGCTGCATCAAAGGGAATAAAAGTAAACGAGGTAAAACCATAAAAGAAAAATAACAACAAATAATGATAATAATTATGTAAATTCATTTATGAATGTATTACCTCTTATGCTCTTTGCTTGTCAACCTTACATCTAATTTGATGACATGGATAAGTAAAAAAAACAAATTTTAAAATAATAAAATAAATAAAAGTGCATAAATCTTAAAATTTAAGTAAATATTTAATGACCAACGAAAATAAAGAGAGAATCTGAGAATGTGAAAAAAATTTGGATTTCAGGAAGGTTTTCTGAAAACAACCTTCTTAATAAAGGCCTAAAACACTCAATAAATTCCCCTTTAAACTCAAAAATGTTTGAAAATCTTGCGGTTCACATCGATACCGGTCTAGTAAAATGTAATAACGACTCTATTTCCAAATCGATATGCGTCAATGTACTAAAGACCGAAATAGAAAACATCAATAGGTCCAATAAAAATATATCAGCAGAACATAAAACAGCACGTGTACTGTCAGAAAAAGTACGCGAAAATAATCTCGTAATCATAAAAGCAGATAAAGGAAATACGACAGTAATTCTTGAAAGAGATAACTATAGAAAGAAAGTTTATGATTTCATAAACAAAAATGGTTTTCCTAATGTCAAAAATCCCGTGAATAAATTTGCCACCGAAGTCCGAGAGTTAATAAAAAACAGCAAATTGATACCGGATAATAAAAAATAAACTCTCATTGAGATGAATCCGCTACCTCCCCGACTATATGGCCTACCAAAAATACACAAACAGGAAATCCCCATAAGACCAGTCATTACTTACATCAATAGCCCGATCTATAAACTTGCCCATTACTTGAACAATTTTTTCAAAACCAGAATCTCATTTTCTCCAAAACACACGATAATAAACTCTATAGCATTAGTCAACAAAATTAAGAACATAGTAATTCCGGATAACGCGAAATTAATATCATTCGACGTCACAAATCTTTTCACAAGTATCCCACCACTAGAAACGATAGAAATTTTAGAACAGTTAATCTAAGCGAACAGCAGAGAGAAGTTGGGTCCCACTGTCGCAAATGCGGCAGAGAGTCTGAAACACCAGCCCATGCCCCAACAACTCTCTCCTCATAACACGCCGGCACCATAGGGTCAAGCATGAGTTAATAAGGCTCCTCAGAGAAAAGGACTTCGCCTGCTTTGACGAGGTCTATTGTATTGATACGGACGGATCCGCGAGGTATGCTGATATTGTCGCATTCCCTAGGACCGGAAAGACAGCATTGGTCCTGGATCCGACAGTAAGATTTGAGGGAAATGATCCTGATCAGGCAGGTGGAGTGGAAAAGGAAAAAAAAGACATATATGATAAATGTATCCCTTTCCTGAAAGAAAAATTCCGCGAGACCTTCGGAGAGAGAGAGTTCACCGTGAGAGGCCTCTGGTTTGGGTCTCGTGGAACAATACCGAATAGAACGGAGAGCTTTTTGGAAGACCTAGGTGCTAATGCTGGGGATATTGCGGTGTTGGCCGAAAACATTATTCTGGACTCCCTGGGGATTATCCACCATCACCTGCATGGTAGGTAGATGGGTCTATTTATCATTTGGGATTGTCTGTATATGTATATATATTTATTTATTTATTTATTTATTCTCCTGTACTGTTGATCTATATATGTGTGCGTTCGGACATTGATGGTTGATTAGTTTCATAAATTTTCAAATTGTCTAGAGTTTATATACTGGATTAAGAAGGGGTTGATTGTGAACTGGAAGGGAGAATTGTGGAGAGGTGAGAAGGTAGTTGGATGGATGAAAATGAATAAGGGATAGAAAAATAAAAATAAAATGGTGTGTAATCAAAAACAGACGAAAAGTCTATGAAATATGTGTATGAATGGAAGAAAAAAAAAGAAGAAATAAATGTAAAATTGTGTATATATAAATATTTTATCCACTATGGATTGATTAGTATGCTGTGTATTATAGCAACCCAATGTAATTGGGCAGCATTGATTTTTAATAAATCATTTCTCTCTCTCTCTCTCCGATCGAACCTAGCACCGCTAGAAAAACTAGATCTTTACAATTTGATGTCTATTTGTATATAACATAATTATTTTCAATTTGATGAAAAATTCTTCAAACAGGAAGAAGGCTTACCGATGGGCTCCCCTCTCTCACCCCTTCTGGCAGATTTATTTATGGACAAATTTGAACAAAAAATTCTTAACCCAAATAATTCTCAACTAGCTCAGCATGTCATATACTGGTATCGGTATGTAGATGACATTATAAGCCTATGGTCTGGTACAACAAGACAAATAAATAATTTTTTAAAGGACATAAACGAAATTCATCCCACAATTAAATTCACAGTAGAACTGGAAAAAAACAAAACCATAAACATTTTAGATTTAGAAATCTCAGTAAAAAACAAACATCATGAATTTGGAATTTACCGGAATTTACGGATGTTGTTATAAACAATGGTGCTAGGAGACCGGTAGCACATAAACTCGCAGCCTTTAATAGCATGATTTACCGTCTTTTGAACATACCATTAAATAAAAAGAACTATAATAAAGAAATTGAAATAATATATACCATAGCAAAAAATAACGGAAATAATAAAACCGCTATCAATCATATTTTAAAAAAACAATTACAAAAACAGACAATTAATGATATCTATTCAACAATCCCCGAAGATAGGCCCATCCCGAAATATTATGTTTTGATACCATATTACGGCTCTATATCCTCCAAAGTCGGAAATGAATTGAAAAAACGAGGATTAAACCCTGCATTTAAAATAGAAAAACCCTATCCTAATATTTCTCTTCTCCTAAAGACAAAATAGGCCCTTTCCAAAAAAGCGGAGTGTACGAACTAAATTGTAATGATTGCGCAGCCAAATACACGAGAAAAACTGGAAGATCGCTAAATCAGAGATTAAAGGAACATATAATAATATGACAAAGAATTCCAACTTTGCAATACATTTAAATGAAAAAAATCATAAATTCATCAAAGACTCAGGAGTTAATACATCACGTTGAAAATAGTCTCAAATTAAATATATATGAAGCACTTGAAATTATTATTTTATTTAAATTCTTCAAATCCAATCCAGATTTTTGCTCGAATGACCAAATAAATATCTCCAATAGTCCAATCTTAAATTTATTCCCATCTATAACAGAAAAACAATTACTCACCGGCATTACTGGGAAAACCCTGACCCTTAAACCGTTTACCTAAAAACATCCTGTCTATCTCTCGTTCATTGCTAGTACAATGCGAGAAGAAACCAGTACACACTTTTCTGTTTGATATAATCCATTTAAACCTTGGTGAGTACCAACATGTATTTGATTTCTTGTCTTAATTAAATTCATAATTCATAAATCTTTTATAATACTGATTTATATAATTTAATATGTATAATAATACCAACTATATTTTGAATTGCTTATTTTTGAATTGTCTGTGTGTTTTTAGAACTGAGGATGAATGTATAACATTCGAAACTAGTTTTCAATAAAACAAATTTATAGAAGTGGCAAATAATTTATCAATCCGTAATTAGATTGATCCTTCTATACCATCATGCGGATGTCAACTGACTAGGTAATTTGTGAGTGAGCCTGGTTAATCCTCTTTAAAACGATATGCCCCAGGAAATTGTAGCTTAATCCATTGAGAAGCTATGAAATAAGACCACTTTAAAAACTAAAGGGGTTAATGCTTGATCGAATGGCACGTCAACCTTCAAAATCGGAGAACAGTTTCCGGAGATATTCAAAGAAGCAAGATCTGTCGGGATACGCGATGCGCAACTACAGGCACAGTTTATCCCGCCATTTATTTGATGTTTTCTTTTTTCATAGAAGTGATCAAAATATTCAATAAGTAAGCAAAATAAAAATAATTTAAAATAGCAGCTCTTCAGATTTTTTGTTGCTGAATTCACTCCATTTTTCAAATTTTAAAAATATTAGAGTACTGAGAAATGACTATCGGCCGAAGATTATATGTTTCAGTGCTGCGATATATTGCCCCAGAATTTTCAAAGAAGTTTACACTTCCAGAGTGTGGTCCTAAGCACACTCACATTTTTTTTTAATAAATGAGTATGAAGATATTCTGGGATATAATCTTCAGAATAACAAACGATTGACGTTAACCTAAAACAATTTTGGATCACAAAAATGTTTGAAAAAAATTTACCTTGCGCAGCCCAAAGAGTGCCGTTGTGGAGCGCGTTGATGTACAGCTTCATAGATGATCTGCACTGCCCGGAGATCTCCTTGGAGGCTGGGAGGTGGTTGGGGTCCCACCTCTGCGGGCTGTAGATGGAACTCACCCACTCGGGATCAGGACCCGCGGCACTGCAGTAAGACAGCACCATTAACAGTGCCACCACCTCTTCACGCATCCTGTAAAGTCATAATGATATTAATAACAAGTTAAGCTGAATATCATATAAAATATATTCAAAGTATTTAACACGTCGGTTTTACTATTGGAATGCCTAAAGATTGTCAAGCACTAGTGAGCTACATGAATAAAGATATAATATTTTGAGTCCGCCCGATCTGGATTGCTGGAAGGTTGGCAAGGAAGAAGGTTGCTAGAGACAAACAGATGGGAAGAATTAAAGAGCTACATGGTAGAAATTTACCCTTAAAAAGTAAAGAAATACGAAAGAGAAAGTAATCGATACAAGCGACAAGTACTCCACCCAATTCTCATAAAATCGACATCTGAGGACAATGGAATAGGCTCATCTAGCGAGAAGTACCTACACACTTTCTGAAGAAAGAAGACAAGAGAAAAGTGAGTATTTAGGCTTGGAAACATTCAGGGGAGTGGAACATCAGTCCAGGAAGGATGTCTTACACCAGTCCAAGAGCAGAGAGGGAGATTACATCGTCCAACAGATTTAGCGTCACGGGAAAGTCAATCACTATAAGAGACAGTTCCAGGGACAACAACCAGTTATCTTTACACCAACTGCCTATCACAAAGTATTTTCAACCTTGTCATATCCTATTATTCTGAATGATGGCTTACCACAGCGGATTCTTCTAGTTCCAGGTGGACTGAAGATTAAAAACTAAGATAGAAAAATATTTATCATTCCGTTTGTAAGAATGCCTGTTTCTTATATTAATTATCATACAGATAATTCGATACAGAAAGCAGAAGCATGGAGAGACATTAGGAATAAGCTTCAATAAATCTCATGAAAAGACACATTAGAAATTCTTCTTTATCGGAGAAGCTACTGTTTAATCAAAACCAAAAAAAAAAGACACAACTTAAAGACAAATAAATTATAATGAGGTCTGTACACAGTCGGTTTAAGACTGTTTTCACACTGTTTGCTCGGAATTGTTCGCATCATGGATGACCGAGCGATGAACAAACTTAGAGCATTATTGTTAATTCTGATTCCAGATGGGAAAACCCTATTAGTCACTTTTCCGTCTCTTAAAGATGATACATTAATAATATTATATGATATAATAATAATAATTTATTACCAGCATACCATTCTCTGGCTTTCGACTCATTACCATTGCTACCGCCGTTTTCTTATAAACTAAAAGTGAAAGACTAAAACTAGGACATTAGAAAGAGAAATATTAAGGAATGAGACTCTTGAATATTTTAGCCATATCTAGGTGCATCAACATATTAAATGAATTCTTCAAGAAAATCTCATGATTGTCACATCATCTTCATATTTCCAGCGATAATCCACAAGGTAAATATATATTAAATGTGTATATATTAAAGGTAAATATATTCCTCCAAATAACTTACTCGAAATAGTTTGTTAACTAAGGGGCTTGCTTAACTTGCTTCCGACTCGTTAGTACGTAGACTATAGACATATTTTTAAGTGATGATTTATTTTCTCAGGATAGATTCTAAAATCTGAAGATTCTTGTGGAGGAATAACCATCGCTTTGGGATCAGTAGAGCCATAAACAAGATATATATATATATATATATATATATATATATATATATATATATATATATATATATATATATATATATATATATATATAAGATATATATAGATAAACAAGATCACCAGGAAATCGTAAAAGGAAATGGAGGAAAAATTGGACTCAACAGGTAAATATTGTTGAACCCACTTCTGTTGTCGAAACTTTTCCAGTAAAACAAGCTCTACGGCTGGATTGTCGAAAAGAATTTAAGTTCAGCTAAATCTAATTCCATCTTTCCTTCTAGATCTCAAACGACAGAAATTGGATCTAAGATTAGCGTTACCTCGCATTCTTAAGAATTCATAAAAAGAAATATTCTTACATGTTTTTAATATTCTATATTAATTATTTGAAAAAAAAAAAACTAAATAAACGGAAAAAATATTATATTATTTTGATGTTTTTAATATTAAGTCTACTACAGGTTCATACATATTAAGACTACTGATTCATTCATAAAGTCATAAAGAATGAACCTATCTCATAATCCACAATCTGCCCATCTTTTATATGTATAAACGTTACAACACGACAAGGTTGAGTTCAATTATTTTTTTATTCCCCTCTGTTTTAAGCAAATCATATTTTTTTTAAATTTGCATTAATTAATCTAGACCTTTTTTTAATAAGAAATATATGCGATGAAGGTGTGTTTTTTTTTATTTTTTTAATTTCTGCTTTTGAATATATTAACAATAACTCTCTGGTACCAGTCATAAACTTTGTAAAACTCGTATTTTTTCTCTTGTTCAAACCAACCCTTATATTTCTCGTATTTTTTATTATCCTTAATAATATAATATAATTAAAATTAGTGCAATTTAATTTCATTGATTTAAATAAACAGATATATAATATGATTCTACACAGTAATAAGGCCATTCATTTAACTATGGAAAAATTAATTATATTCGTAATGGGAACAAGTAGAACTTGGGGAGTTTTGTAATAATTATGGAAAATATATATTTTAAAAATTGTATTACCATGATTCTGTTAATATAAAAACAGCCTAAATTATAAGTCGAGCAACCAGTTTGTCGTTTAAGAAATAACCAGTTAATTTTTACAAAATGTTACAGAATTACATATAAAATGTCAGTACTTCTTATAGTACTGATATATTTTATTAAATAGATAATGTAAAATATTTATTATGTTATATATTTTAAATATTTGCAATGGAATTCATCGCTAACGAAAATAAAGAGGTAATCATTTTAACAATTTTAAGTTGGCTAACGGCTCACTACGGATAAAATAATCATAAAATTCTTATTCCTATATTTTCAAGAAAATTAGGCACAGCAAAAGTTTAGACGGTAAAATTTATATGGTGAAAGACATCTAGTTCGTTATCATCATCCATTTTCTGTGATTTAGAACTTTAAATGTTCCTATTTCTTCTGTAAACTTTGGAGTGATAATACTTAGTGCCTCAGCAAGAAACCAAGAAATTCCTCCACTTTATTTTATAAAAATATTAATGAAAAAGCTCGAGGAGTTCCGGGGTAGTTGTGAATTTATGACAATTATTTTCTGTGGGAGATGAAAATAAAGAATAATTGAAAGTCGTATTTTGCTCACTTTGTCAAGATTAAAAAAATTACAATTTCTTAATGAAAATTTTTAAAATCTTACATAAGCAGACAGTTTTATTTTTTTGTTATACCTACATTATTTTCATAAGACCACATTGACAAATAATATTGCTTTCTTAGACAGTAATCAAACTCTGATATTTCTGATACAACAGCTTCTCGACCCTCCCCTCAAGATAGCTAACGGAGCCTAATTTCCTTACTTGTCAAATTGACGAGCGAAAGAAGGATCATACGTCGTTTTAATCTGATTATTCTCGATTGCCAATAAATATACATAAATATAATTTAAATAACACTAAATGCTTAATATGATGCTTAATAAATGAATATATCGATAAAAAATACATTTCAAAACGCTACACGCTGCCTGTTGTATCCCACACGGCCAAGGCAGGACGAGAAAAGCATTTCCTGCCACAATATTCAAACCAAGATTGCATTAGTTTGATACAGAGTATAGCAAGTTGCTGGTTCCTGGAGGGAACAAGTTGGCAACACCTGCAGCTGAAAGTTGGCCAACTTGGGCCTGTCCTTATTAAATCTATCGGCAAGTTCCCGTATTAGCTTCCTACCAGATGTAGCAGCCTGGATCATCTAGTGCTACAAGATAATGCAAGGCATATACTCTGGCTTTGCGTGAAAGGGAAGCAGTGAGAAACATTAAAAATTACACACAAACCGATTAAAAACCAAACAAAAGCAGAGACAGTACATCAATTCAAAATTTTCCTAGCGTGTACTCGGTTGCTCATTAGCACAATCGGAAACAGAGCTAGTTAAAATAAATAAATAAAAGGTTAAGCGAAATCATTAAGGTGCCCGTCTTAAAACCTGTGACAGCAAACCCCCTGGGGCATGGCAATTGTTTTTATAAATTAATCATATTTATAGGTCGATTTTATAGGTATTTGCGAAAGTACAGATTATATTATGAGGATTATGGTATATACACCATGAAATATATTTTAACTGTTTGATATAGGCCCAAAGTTTGAACACCATTTTTTTCTTAAATAATTACAAATATAAGCGCATTTATTCGAAAATAGTTATTTATTTGTATTTCAACATTTAAAAATTTTTTTTTGTTACTTTTCATTGTAAATTTTTAATTTTTGTGTTGTTGTTTTTAATATTATATTTGTGAAATTATTTTTTGTCTTACTCCGTTATCTACCTATTGAATTGAAATTCAATATCTTTACGATCTTAAGGCGATTGTAGGTTCTGAAGTAAATTAGTCTCATTTTCAATCCAGAACAGATTGAAAATGCTATTTGCTTGTGACAATATCTAAAGAAAACTTTGATAGCATTTTTTAGTATTTGAATTAAAAAAAATAAAGAGTCAACCAGTCGGATCACGCTACCTGAAAAAAGGGTGACCAAAAAATGGAAATAGTAGGCCTTTTTATTTAACTCCTAAACGGTGCATTCTATCGAAAAAAATATAGTATATTAAATTGAAGGGCATCAAATTCTGCGTCTAAGACGTACCACAACATAATAATTTGGGTAAATGGTTTAAAACTTCGGTCACAGAATCGTATATTGTACTCCGTCTCTGTTTTTTACAAAATCATCTATCTAAACCATCGTTTAGACCATGGTTTTCGACCATATCAGTTACCCAATTATTACGTTGTGGTACTCATTGTCTGCGTAATTTGAAGGTCTTTAATTTAATTGTAAGTTTTTCGATAGAATACTCCGTTTGGCAGACCCTTATTTTTACTTCCTTGTAAGAAGTGAAGGAAGTATTGTAATCGCGAAAATTTTCGGTTTTCAGATTTCAACGGAAATATCCATTTTGACCATCCCTGAATCCATTTTGACTAGTTTCGTCGTGGCGTCTGTACGTTTGTATCTCGCATAACTCAAAAACGGTTAGCCGTAGAAAGTTGAAATTTTGTATTTAGGATTGCTGTAAAATCTAGTTGTGAACCTCCCGTTTTGGTCACTGCTTGATTACCGGAAGTGGTACTTTACTTGTAGGTCATAACTGATTTCCATAAAAAATTACATTAAAATACTATACAAAACTTCTCAAATTTAGTATTTATGAAATATATATTTATTTAAAAAACATACTAGATTTTGGTCTAAATTGGAAAACCGGAAAGGGTACTTTGCATAAAGGTCATAATAAACTTTCATCAAAAATGATATTATCAATAATGTAAAACATCTCAAATTTGGTAAATAGGAGTTTTATATCGATATGGATGTATTTACTAGATTTTTGTTAAAGTTGGTGAGTCGAAAAGGGTACTTTATTTGAAGGTCATAATAAACACATCAAAAATTATATTAAAATTAAATTCAGAAATCATATGTTTTGATAAAAAAGGTTACAAACACAATTTGGTTCCCAATCCAATTTAACATTTTTTTTTATGTCAAGACAGTAAGGATTCAAAAAATTGCTATCAAAGTTTTCTTCAGGTAATGACAATTTTTTTTCACGGGCTCTAGGTCTAACAAGCAACTCAAAAAGAGGCGATATAAGAAAGTCATGTCTACCCCATGGACTAGAAAGCATTGTCTTGTGTTAGATACGAAGAAATTAAGATAGTCAACCTTATTGAATGAACATTATATCTTTAATTTAAATAACTATAAATGCCTCAGAAATCGGAAGATATCCTCAAAGATGGCGGGTATCAAATTAACCCAAACCTCAAACAGATAGGATTCTATATCGGCAGGCGTAAATAACGCTAAGTCAATCTGGGCAATGTCTTGAAGCGCCGGACATAGGGAGCGCCAAATGACTTAAATCGAAAGAAAATAATAAAAACGAATTTTAATTACTTAAGATAGGTTTGAAAAAGTCCAAAAAATAAATAAACTGAATATTATTGTAAATAGAAATTGGTAAATAATAGCATAGAAACACTTATGTTAATAGGTCATTGGTGGTGTTTCCTTTCTTTATTGTATACAGACTATCAAGTGCCACTTCTACAGCCTCTTCTCATATCAGTGGAAATAGGATTAAGCTGATTCCACAGAATAATTTATGCAATACAGTCTTCGATTGTAATAATTTTAAATAAAAAAATATTCTTGATAAAAATTGCATTTTTTTTTGTATGTGCGTGTGAGTATCTACCTATATAATTAACATTAATATCCGGTAATAAATATTTAGTGATTAGTATTTGTAGTGTGAAATAACTCGAATCCAGTGAGGAAAAAAAATGCCTATGAATGGGTGGGGGCGTCCGGATGTTCGCCTCGGAGTGTATTCGACCTTACAATTAGTTACGCTACTGTCTATAACCTGCCTATAAACCCAAGAGGAGGTGACAACATTTAAATAATATTTTTTTAAATATTTCAATAACGTCTTATTTCCCAGAAGTGCCTCTTGCCTACTTCCGTAACATGAGGACATTTTCTTCAAAATGTGTGCCAATACATTTCCTAATATTACATAATCTGACTGAATTGCGAAATATGACTCGAGACAGGCAAGACCCGGAGTGAGATGATCACTTTCTCCCCACGACTGCTAATTCCAGGGTGTGGCCTTCTGGTTTCCGCTCCGACAGTACCGTTTTCGTGTACCACATTTGTTTTGGGGCATGATGGGTATCATTCATTACAAATTTAAAAGTTGGAAGAAGCAATATTAATAATTTTGAATTCTGAAAAAAAGTCAATATTATTAGTTCCTAGTCTTTTCATTTTATGATATAATTGGAAAATTCCGAGCCCAATACTCAAGCTTCCCAAATTCCAGTAAATGACGGGCCAATCAACGTTTTGCGGATTCAGGCATCATCAGGACAAAAAAAAAGATAAGATTAAATAAATGCAGAACAGAGAAAGTGCATCTCACATCAAGAGTATTAAAAAAAAAAAGCTAACCAAATAATTATCTGAGCTTATCTTTTTCGGTCCTGATGATGCTTGAACTGTCGAAAATTTAACTGGTTAGATATTTACTGCCATTTGAGATAATTAAGGTTTTGTAATTTCCTTAATTTTAGCAGCTAAATGAAATAACAGAATCCTAACCGTCTGAGCACTCAATCCATTTTATATGTTCAATCCCTTCATATTTAGTTCAAGTTTGAAAATGAGGAAACTTGCTATTATTATATTAGTTATTTTTCAACCTAAAATCATCTTACAACTGATAAGAAAAAATATTTTTAAAATCTGGTGTGGTGAGCGCATCGCACAACTTTTGCTTACCGCCTTATTTGCAAACATTGCTGAAAACCTTCTATTTAGTTTCCATAGAAACAATTATATTCCTTAAATAATGTAAAAGCAAAAATGATTAATTACCTAAATTTTTCGTCACTCTCCATTGCCTCCTACTGCTTGATATGTCAGATATTATTTATTCTAATATTTTTAGCTTTCCAACGGTTTATTATACATTTATAATACATATCTTATTTCTGGAAATTTGATTTCTAGCGGTAATTGTTGCGAAAACCAAAAAGCCTACGGTTTGCGATCAACAATAGGACGATTCTTCTGAATCAACTTACATCATGTTATGATTTTTTAACACATTTGTGCTTTTCACCAGCACATCGGAAATAAAATCTTGCTTCTAATAAAATCCAAATCATATAACTGATTTTTGTATGCATAAGAGGTTTCACGGTGGCAACGACGATATTTAAATTAAAATTGTCAATTTATGCAGGTCATACTCATGCTATAATTAAAACTCCCGTCCCGGCCAAAGAGGCATAAATAATAACCTGCCACCAAGGACACTATTGCAAAGGATTGCAAAATTATTTATTACTTGCAATCGCCTTTAGACCAAACTGGTACATGACATACATTTCTGGCCAATTTTAATGAAAGACATGAAAAATCATCCTTAAAAGATTTTATATCAGTTTAATTTTATGTTGTTTATGAACTCGTTAAAATTATTTATTACCGTAAATTATTATTATTAAATTCGGATGGGAAGAACTGAAAAAGATCCTTCCAGGAAATTTGGAATGAAAAGGGAATACCAGAGGAGTGGTAGCAAAATATTACTATTCCCACCCATGATCCTGAAGGATCATCCATTCCTGAAGGGAAGTCAGACCATCTGTGAAAATTATAGAGCTATTTGCCTATTCTCGATATGAGCCTGAACAAGTAGCTGTCGATGAATGGTCTAAAGAATTGAAAAGGAAAGGATTGTGAATAAATCCAGGTAATAGCGAAATCATGCAGACCTGAAGAACAGACCAACAGCTTTCAATTAACTGCTTATTACCTGGATACCAGAGAAGGACGAATAGATCAATAGATATTGAACCGAATAAGAAAGGTAACTGGTATATTCTTCCAAATATCTTCAGTGCTGATAGGCAAACGAGAAGTCAGCTAAAAGACAAAGCTGCACCAACTTAAGTCTGTGTTTTTGTCTGTTCTTCTCCAAGGTTAAGAAAGTAAGACGATTCTTAAGAATCGTTTGAGCCATGGTTCCAAGTTACCGCAGTGGAAATGAGATATCTCAGGAAAGTCGCGAGGAAAAGGACTGTATAAGCAATAACATCACCCGTGCCACACTGTGGTGTGAGATCTGTTATTAAAGTCCTCGAGAAAATGCTTTGGCAATGTTGGTAGGATGGGAGATGACCGAAAGGTCAGCTGGCTGATGGAAGAATGGCCAATAAGAAAGCGCCCTGTTGGTAGGCATAGGCTTCCCTCTAATGAATACAAAGACGGGCTCGAAAGGGAACGCGGCTGCCCGATGGATCAATTCCAAAGAATGGCTCTGGGTAGAAATAATTACAAAAAACTGATCAAGACTACTCAACGCCTAGCATTACTAAGGAGATAGAGAAAGAAAAAAAAGAAGACTATTGTTATTAAATGACAAATTCGTGCATTAACTTTGGGGAAAGAATGTTCTCTGACGCAATATGTCCAAAACTAACAATTTTTACAAAGTTTAAATATAATTATTTACAAAGAGTAAAAATCGACGTCGTTTTTGGAAAAAGGCTTAAGCGCCAAAAATTCTAAATTTAGGTTCCAATTTATTATGGGGCGTAAACACTACCTCTGCGTAAGCACAAAATACTGGCGTCACTCTGGCCTTGAACAGTGCTAGAAGTCTGAAAAATATATTCTAATTTTAATAGTAAAGCCATTTTAATAAACGCCTACTGTACACGATAAAGAATAAAATTCATAAAAAATATTTTATTACTTGTGGAAAAAACTCTTCACGTGTTTCATGTAAAGTTTGCTAAATGGCGCTTAAAACTTTTTAAAAAAACGAGATGAATATAATTAAGTAAAAATAAATTAAAAAAAAAAAAAAGAAGATGCCTTTATATATTCTTCAGGTATCTCGTTTATTGCTTTAATATTATTACAATTTGTTGAGAAAAACAAACACATATTCAGGTTTAAGGCAAAGGAGAAGAAATTATTTGACGATTTCGTCAATTTCAAAATATTACAGTGAGGGATGGAAGTAGGCTGGAGGTGGTCTCTTTATAATTTATTTATAGTTTCCGATCAACAATTAATTAATATTTCCACAACATTTTTTAATAAATAACTCAATTATTATAACATGAATAGTTAGGAATATAAGTAAAAAAGGTAAATAAAATTTTAAAAAACAGCATAACAATAGAGGTTCAACTGATCAAATGGATCAACTGAATTTCTTCTCATTTGTTTTTCCTCCAAACTTTCCATGAAGTCCGGGAGCCAGCATGGAGGAAGTTGAATCATGGCTATCCAGCTAAAACTTTTTGAAGAGCTTTATAATACCACGTCCTAAAAGATTAGGCTGTAGCTGAAATATGTACCCCAATACTCAGGGCCATTTTTTTTTGTGGTTATTTGAAAAATAAATAGCTAATTAATGAATATTAACGTTTTTATTTATTTACATTTTGGAATAAATTAAAAATAGTTATAATATAGGACATAGTCGTGAAATTGGGTCCTTTGATATAAATAATTCCGTAATTACTACCTAACTATTTTTTTTTTAATTAAAGAAGTTTTAAGTTTTTTATTTTCAACAAAATAATACCTACAACGTTTTAGTAGGTTAACGCCAGGCAATCGCGGAACGAATTGAAAATCTGATCCATCACAAGAAGTTAAAGCCCCTGTGGAGGAAGGCCTGCTATCAATAATATATATATTTTTCGCTTCTTGGCGATCTCCACTTCTTTGATCTTCCGTGCAGCCTCTTTTCCTCAGAAAATACAACGGGAAAGGTATTCCCCCAATATTTGCTGAAATAAAAATCGAGAATTAAATCTATGATAAAAAGCTTATACCATTGGCATGGTATACAACCGTTTGCCGAGAATCGCATCTAAAATATATACAATACGAAACAAAAAACATAGCTCATATCCATCAAAAAGTCTTTTGTTAATTATTTCTAAATGAACTTTACATTGTAAAATAATAAAAAAAAGTAATTAATTTACTTGATTTTGTAATTGTTTCTTTTTGGTTTTTATATAGCAGAAGATTATTATGCACTATGTGCCTGAATCAAAAATATTCTGTATTTATAAGCAGATATCATAAATATCTGCAAATAGCATAAAAGCAGATAGACATAAATGTGGTATTGAAATAAACTGTTCCAATCTTCATCATTCGATAAACTTTTTGATTTTGGGCGTCATACTCTTCTTTCTGATCAATGTTTTACTGCACTAAATAGGACGAATTAAAAATAAAGTATTCACTAAAAATCGTCTAGGACAAATCTCAATATTATAAGAATACATATAATATTTCTAATTTATAAATATATTTCATAATCATTTCAATTTCGTGATGTAGCCGGAAGGAAAATTTGACATAAAAAAGGTCCATTATAAATAAAAGTAACAGGACTTTAAAATTATGGACAGCAGGTAAATATGTTAACTTTAGAATTTTTACATTTACAGCCAATTTACACTGAATCAAAGACAATGTTGTAAAACAAACATTTATTTGAATGTTGCGTTACCACTTCATACGAAGATACCAATCACAAGTCGGATGGTTAGCACTTCCTCACAACAGGAACAGGCGTTGCACCATGCCGGCAGAACAAAACCATTAGTCGTCAATAAATTAAATAACTGGCGGTTAATCATTAGTTTTATGAATCAATTTATATTGCTAGAACGAGAGAAAGTAGAAACTGTGACGTAATTTTTAACTAAAAAAAAAACTTAATCGCTATTCCTGGGTGTACCTGACTCCTGATTAGGTAACTAGTTGTTAGCGATGTAACACATTGTAGCGCAGCTCATGAGTCGTTGTCATTACTATCTATGGTAAAATAATAAAAAATAAAGAACTTTTTTAAAGATATATGGCCTAACTCAGTTGATAGTTGTAATGAGGTCAAACAAATAGAAAATAATGGAAACTAGGGATTTTTCCAACCATTTTAAATGACAACACTTCTTTTTTTTTTTTTGGCATTATTTTTTTATATTCACACCTGCCAATGTTGACAGCCAGTGAATTTGTGAATGGCATGAAAGGCATGATAAAGAGCAATACCCAGCGGAACCTCTTACTGTCATGATTATTGTGCATAGTTAGGCTATCCAGCCATAGTTAGGTCATCCAGCTCCTCTTCAGCCTTCTGCGAGTGTTCTTTGCCATGTCTTGTACGAGTATGTTATGATATCCGTGCAAATTATCATGAAATCGTTTGTAGTGGGTCCGTATGTGTTCGTTAACTGTTGGCATATTGAGGTCTGTATGTAAGATAATGTTGCTGATGTACCAAGGGGCTTTGGTGATAGTCCTAAAAGTTTTTGACTGAAAAATTTAAAGTTTTTGTATGTGTTTTTTTTTGGCTACCCCATATATCTGTGAAGCGTTGGTGGAGATGAGCATGAGCAAGTGTAAGTATTCAATTTATGTTTATGTTTCAATTTTTAAAATAGTTTTAGTCTTTGGTTTAGCGTTTTTTGTTTATTCTTGGTGTAAGGACCTCATTTCATTCTTCTGTCAGTCTTGGTTAAGTTGAATTTTCCAAAGTTTGCACCAGTCATAAAGTTTTGCTAGATGGTATTTTAAAGTAAATGAGGCATGCATTGGATTTTGATTTTTTTTTTTAAATTGTGGTATCGCTGTCAGAGTTTCGGAATTGTTTAGAATATCGTGTGTATATATGATAAAAGCAGTTGAGCAAGTACTGATCCCTGAGGCCGTTCAAATGGTAGAAAGTTCTGAGCCTTGGCAGACAAAGAATAATCTTTCAGAAAGAAATGATTGAAGAATAAGATAATAGGTAGGAGGAAGTATCGTCTTAAGTTTGAAGAGAAGCCTCTGACACCAGACTCTTTCGAACGCTTGAGTGACGCCCAAAAATATTTCTGTTGCATACAGTTTCTGCTCTAGTGCCGTCACAATGTAGTCCCCTGCGTAATTGTTAAATGGTTGAATGTTGGGATCGGAATCCAAATTGATGGCCAGGTATAATGTAATTGTTCGTCAGTATGCTAAGAAGTCTTTTGTTTAATAGTTTCTCAAAAATGTTAGAACAAATTTGGAGCAGGCTGATATGTCTGAATGACGAAGGGGTGTCTGTGTCTGTTTGGTTTGTGAATCATAGTAATGCCTGAGTATTATAGAGGGAATTTGGCCGTTCTGAGTATTGCATTATGAATTGACGTTAGGTACACTATAGCTTTTCTAGGCATTTTCTGGAGCACTTGAGCATTTATCAGGCCATGACCAGGGGCTTTCTTCTCAAGTAATTATCTAATTTGCTCGGTTATGAAAAAACAAAACTGAAGCATGGGAAGTAACAAAACCTATTAGTTTTCGGCGCGTTGCGAACATTATTGTGTTATTTTACTTTGCTAGTTTAGAGACAATGCTTCGCTATTGCTGGATTTGAGTGAAACGAACACAATTGAAAGTATGATAAAAAAAATATTGTATGTATAAATGTAGTATTAAAAAGTAAAATTAATTGAAGATAAAATTATGTTCACCAGTTCAATAGATAATCTTGACACAGACTGACAAATGGCCAAAAATACGTTGTTATTTTTTGCTCAGAGGACTCTGCAAATCATAGAATCGTTAAAAACTTCACATCGAAAATTTAACCCTACATTGTTCAATGCTGCATCTTAGCTAATGATGGTCCGTTATGAAGAGAATCCAATTATTTTTCAAATGAGCATTCTTAGAATCAGCAAAACATTTATTCTTTTCTATTAACACGCAAACAAAATAAAGTGTTTTTTCTGCTTTTGCGTAGCCGCCATATTGATATCGATAGATTTTATTATCGAAAAACCATCTAGGAGCCATGAACAGAATATAGTTAAAATTTGGTTTATATAGTTAAAATTAAAAGATCTGTTCAGTAGTTTTCGCGGTTAGACGTTATAAACAAAAAACAGTCTGTACTTATATATAATAATATAATTTATTATAAAATATTAATTTTTTTAAAGTGTGTGATGTCACCTTAGAAAAATTGACCCGCGTAAGGAAGATCCAGTTTCAACTAGACCGTTTGCCATTTCATCTGTCTGTCTATCGAAGTCCGGTTTTCTCCAAATTTGGTACGAAAACGTTCCTTGAAGATAGGAAAAAGACGTATTTGTAGGATTATTTTATTTTTTTATTCTGATTCAAGATGGCTGTTGTTTTATTGGCCCCTCATCGCAAATGTGTTTGTTTCACAGTTACGACCAAGTTTGAAATGAAAAGTTTACAGGGGAAAAAAATGTATGTATTAATTGACAAAAATTCAAAGATATTTTCGAAAATTGAAGGTATATCAAATTAAAATAAATTATTACAGGAGATAACATGGAAAGCGAGGAAAACCACAACATGGATCTCAGATTTTTCTTTTTTAACTCAAATCCTCAACGTTTTGGACGTTCTCCTCAAAATGAAAATTTACGTCAATTTCGCAACTCCATTCATAATTGAAACCTCATTTTTCCGGCAATAACCACCCTTATATTTCTGTAATCAAGTCATTAAAGGGGTAAGTTGGGGCAGTCGGATTTTCTAAAATTTCCTCGGAAAAGCATTTTTCCGCTCCGCTACACTCTAATCAACCTTTTCTCATTTTTTTTTTCTCTCATTCGTTTGGCACTGTCTTTCCCTGTGTCCTATTTCCTGTTTGGAAAGTGACAACGAAAAACTAACTAGGTATTTCTTTACTTGAACTAATTTAAAAAATCGGTTTGTATTATTTTTGTTAATATTGTTTATATACCTAGATTATTTTATATTATATAGACCAAACGATATATAATTGTTTGTATTTTTAAAAATTAACAGAGTTGGTCCTGACCTTAAGGCATATTTAGCTAAATATTAATATTCGTTTTTCACTTCCACAATTGGATAATGGTTTTAATAATTTACAATTTTTTATATTTCACTACTTACTAGGTCCAATTGGAAACATTGGTCAATTTTTTATTGTTATTAAATGCTGAACTATTTTATAATCAGAAGTACCATAATAAGAACTATAAACGTTTAACAGATGCTGAATATTATTTATATTAGTGTAAGAAATAAAATACTATGATAAACGTGCTCAAGTCGAAGTAAGTGCATTCATAAGCTATATGGTCTTTTAAAAAAATGCTTAACATAATTCTTAAAAATATCAGTAGCTCTTTAAAAATCTATATTGAGTTGAATTTAAAAAAAATAAAAATGAAATTTATTTTTTATATTGAGAGCATTTTAGTAGAGAAATTAACGTTATAAAAATTTCCTTATTTTTGATCTAAAAACAATTACATTTTTCTTGATTTTAATTTCAATTCATTTATACCTAGAATACGAGGTGAAGACGAAATTATTCCAAATAATTCTTAATAAATACCTTAATTACATAAATTTAACATAATCCAACATTTCGGATACAATAATTTTCTTTATCATTGTATAGTTTTAATAACACTAAATAAATTGTATGTTCGAATACAGCTACATTAAACTTCCATTGTTATATCAACTAGTTTATAATATCTATTTGAACCTTGAACTTTGGTGTACTATCTTCAAGAATGAAACTTTGTAATCAACCAAGAAAAAGAAAAAAAATCAAATTCCCACTTCTCCTCAAAATTTGAGGTTTTCTGATTCAAGACTCGTAGAATCCTTAAATCGAATTAAAAAAAAAAAAGAGGGAAGACGACCGGCCGTCGTCCGTGCTTCTATCCGAGATTACAAAGCCGATTTTATTTAGATTTGGCGCCCAAGTCAAATGTTACACCAGGATGATCCTCGGGCCTCAGCATTACTATCCGCCATTTTTTTTTAAATGACGGTCCATTAAATGTATCATATTCTCATATCTCTCTCTTTTATGAGGATAAAGGAAAAATTAGAAATATTTTGGAATCATTAAACCAAAACATTTAAAACAAAAAAAAATCAATCCAAATAAATTTTTAATTTGTTGTTAATTTATAACTATTTGCAAATAATAAATGATAGAGTAATAATTAGTGTGATGAAGATTTTTTAATGTTATTTAAACTATAAAACGACAAACACAATATTTGAAGCATGCCTGTTATAAGGCCGATTTTTTTATTTTTATTTATTTGATAATTTGCCTTTGAGAAAATCTCCATACGAACAGAGCGGGATTCAACTCAACATGATAATAAATAGCTTACAAATATATTAAGAAAAAAAAAAAAAAAGGAAATAGAACATAAAAGAACTGTGTTTAGTAATCTACTTATATCAATTGGAAATATAAAAGAATTTAAATTAAAAATAAAGCTAAATAACGTCAAATTTAAAAGTAAATATTCAAAAACTATAAAAAAGAAATGTAATTTTGCCAGAACGTAAATACAGAAAGAAAAACTAAATAATTATAAAATAAATAAATGAAATTAAAGATAACCTTTTATACAGGAAGATAATATGCACAATTATACAAGATAAAAATAAATGAACAAATAAAATAAAGAATAAAACAAAATTATTTTCTTATTGAGAAATTTAAACAATTTATTGGAGGGTTTTTATGGCCTCTTTAGTTATTTATTTATTGTATTTCGAGATTTGGGAATATACTAATTTTTTTTAAAAGAAAATTTGCACTAAATGCATGAATCGCTGGAATAAAAGGACATGATAACTTAATAATTATAATACAGCGTGGGCTCATAATTGATTGAAAACTCAATATTTCCTCTCTATGATAAAGAAATATTTTGAAGGGCTGTTAAAAACAAAACAACGTCTGAAGAAAAATGGTTTTATTTTCAAAAAGCACATTGAAAATAATTTTATTTCAATGATTTTTAAAAATAGCATATTCCAAATGTCGGCACGAAATTTTTCATCACCCTTCGAGACATTTCTGATGGAATAACTGAAACATTTCGGATGGGCACTGTGGGCGGGTTTGGTGATTGAGGTGATATCGATCCTCAATTTCTTTAGGAACTGTGAACTCCGGCCGTTACGTGCACATATTGGAGACTATCCTACGGCCTAGAGATCCTGCACCATGGAGACTATCTTAATTTAAACGAAATCGATGCAGGGGATGTGTGATTCCAGATGCTCACTTATCTCGAGTTCACATGGAGCTTTGATATTAGTGGATTTACGGACTGTTAGACAAGGCACTTGCATGGGCCGGTAATTTTCGTGGAGCGGCAAAATTTCAGTGAAATTATATTTTTCGATTCAAACGTAAAACTTCGTTTTACTTAGTATTAAAAAAGCTCAGTTAAGCGTACAAAATTTTAAAAATTATTTTCACTTAGTTTATAACTATAAAGAAGTAGTTGTTTATAACAAATCCGTTCCTGAGTTTTCTGGGAAAAGTTAATTTACAGATGGGTCTCTTTCAGGAGTTACTAAAGAGGTCATACAAAAAACGCAATCAATTGTTTATTGTTTGTTATATATTAGAATAATTAAACCTAAATAATACAACTCCAAAGAATTAGTCTATATAAAATTATTATATTATATAAATATTTTAGCAATATTTACATTTCATCGAAAACTCAATATTTCCTCTCTACATTAAAGTGGGCATTTAAAGCTATAAATATTCCCTAAGCAGCTGACAAGTAATTATTAAAACCAATACTGATTAGCACACATGTTTAATGCAACAGCTAAGCCATTGTCTTCCACTTGATAAAGCGTCTGGTGATTATGGAGAAACCGCCGCTCACACTTCTGGATTTAGATGAGAAATTACTAATTGCTATTCAGTTCTCTTTACTGCACTACCATAGCAAGCAACGCTAAGAACTTAGTACCTGATATTCGATTCAAAATTATTATAAATTTCAAAACTATTAACTATTTCATACATATATATATATATTTTATTGTCAGTCATCTAGACCCCTTATGATAATAAAGTATAAAGCTTATAGTATTGATTATAAAATTATTAAAATCTAAATCAAAAGATCAGAAAGTGTAATAAATGAAAATACGTATACGTATACACACAAATAAACAATAAAATTACTAACAATACAATAGCAGAGAAATAATAAATAAATAAAATAAACATCCATTAAGCTCTACATATCATTCATTCGTTCAATTTACAAAAAACTTTCTTTGACAATAAACATCAGATTTTTAGTTTCAATATTTACCGCAGAGTTAGAAAATGTTTAGTGAGAAAAAAAACAATCTTGGACGTCAGTATGGAATCCTAAGTCTATACAACAAGCAGCAAAATGTGGTGAGGCCAAGTAACCACACACCAAGAGAATTTGAAACTAACCAAGGTATCAGGCAGGGATGCAGCCTGAGTCCACTGCATTTCATTATAACTCTAGATATTGATAAATCCTGCACTAAACCTGACTCCTGAGCCAGAAACTGGCACAAAGAGTGTACAACCGAAAAATAAAAAAAAAATATTTTTTTTATCAAGTTCTAAATACCAGCCAGATTGCTATCATCATTAATTAAAATTGAAGTAATGATTACAACTATGCATATCATGGGCATTAGATGAACTTAAACATATTTGAAACAAATGAAACATATTTTTTTTTTAAATTAACCAAGTTATAAAAGGGTAAAAGAAAGAGAGAGAGAGAGCGAGATAGATAGAGAGAGAGAGTGAGAGAGAGAGAGAGCGAGGTAGAGGGAGAGGGAGAGGGAGAGGGAGATCAAGATAGAGAGAGAGAGAGGGAGTGATAGAGGGAGAGGAAGAGGGAGAGGGAAAGGGAAAGGGAGAGGGAGAGGGAGAGGGAGACGGTGAGGGAGAGGGAGAGGGGGAGGGAGAGGGAGAGGGAGGAAAATGGAGATGGAGAGGGAGAGGGAGAGGGATAGGGAGAGGGAGACGGTGAGGGAGAGAAAGAGGGTGAGGGAGAGGGAGAGGGAGAGGGAGAGGGTGAGGGAGTGGGAGAGGGTGAGGGAGAGGGAGAGGGAGTGGGAGAGGGAGAGGGAGAGAGAGAGGGAGAGGGAGAGGGAGAGGGAGTGGGAGAGGGAGTGGGAGAGGGAGAGGGAGAGGGAGAGCGAGAGAGAGAGCGAGAGCGAGAGCGAGAGATAGAGATAGAGATAGAGATAGAGACAGAGACAGAGACAGAGACAGAGACAGAGACAGAGACAGAGACCGAGAGACAGAGAGACAGAGAGACAGAGAGACAGAGAGACAGAGAGACAGAGAGACAGAGAGACAGAGAGACAGAGAGACAGAGAGACAGAGAGACAGAGAGACAGAGAGACAGAGAGACAGAGAGACAGAGAGACAGAGAGAGAGAGAGAGAGAGAGAGAGAGAGAGAGATTACAGAATTTTAGAAATTTTCTTTAATTCAATTTAAAATTACATTTCTTAATAACTATATTCCATGATATATTAAATGAGTGAATAACACAATTATTATTACTAGGCGGGGATGGGTTTATTTTTTATTGGTTTGTTTTTGCTTTGTTTTTTTTATTCTAAGTATCTTGAAACGTAGAACTTCAAATTTTAAGGGAGGGAGGGGAGAGTTTAGTTTAGTTTATTACAATGTTTAGTTTAGAGAGTTTATTTTATAACAAAGGTTCATTATTAAAAATATTAAATCTGAATAATGAAAAAATAGAAACATATCACTGAAATGTAACACAATAGAAACTAAAATATACCATAAATAATGTAGAAAATATAAAGTTGTTTTAAACGATGCCATCATATAGATTATTATTTTATACTATAAGGCAGTGAAGGATAAATGTATGTGTCTGCTAAATTAATTTTGTAAGACTAGAATAATTGATCATAGTAATACGAAAAGGATCCAATCGAAAATTTTAATACAACTTACAATTAGACTAATTTTTTTTTTATGCAGTGGAATACTCGTATACTATGCCCTACTAGTCAGCTTAGAAATCTAAATTTGAGACTTTATGATTAGGTATAACGGTTGTTTTCATTTTTTTATAATTCCTGTTGATTGTAAATACCTAAATATTTTTTCATATTAAATCGGCAGACTGATTAATAGCGAAAAAAAATTTCATGGAAAAAAATATGTAAAGTTATAAATAACATTTCCTCTGAATATCAATTTCCAGTGTTAACCCAGTAATACGGATTGTTTTTCTTGCGATTGGTTTTCCTTTAATGAATTGAAAAAAAAGGAACTTTTTTTTAATCATGGTAATGCCAGAATAGAAGCAGAAAAGAGAAATGAGGAAAGAAAGTGGATGAGTACCAAAAGCACACTGTGATAGGCCCAGAGGCGAGACTGCATTCGGAGCAAACCAAATTTGCCCATCGCAATATTTAAATATGTCGATACAGGTATACGTTACACCCGCACGGATGGTTTCGCAGAAATCTTATATCTGTGTTTTTGATAATCATCGACTGCGTATCGTGAATATTTACAGAAAAACTTTTTTGCAAATAAATATTGTTTTTTTACTCTTACTAAACATAGATTTTATTCTTCTATCGAAAAATATACGTTTCTGTTCGTATAATTCCAAAGAATTCATGAAAAATAGGTACTTTATACTTTATGTCGCACTTCATACTTAGCTATGCCATCTCCGCTGATAAGCAAGCTGCCTACTCGGTAAGGCACCAAACCTCCAATGAAAAGAACTTGTTGGGGGTTCGTCTCTTGAGCGAGCGGAGCAGTCTTTTCTTTCTTCGCACAAACAAACCAAACTTGTTTTTCTGTTAATATTTATTATAGCGTTTAACCAATGTTAAGCAATAACACAGCTTAAACAAACAAATGTAAACAAAACTTAAGTAAACATGTCGCTACAACTACCGACATGTTTACTTAAGTTTGTTTACTGGTTGCTATTTGTGAAAACATGATAATATACAAACAAATTTATTTATTGGATTATATTTTTATAGGTGCAGTGTACAACAGCATAAGTTAGAGGCACCTATTCCGATTTACTTTAAATATTAGATTGCATTACATTGCAGTGCATTACATAGACGCACTAATCCGGATTTACATTATACGAGTAAATTGGATAGATATATAGATCATTATACTTCAAAAATTGGAATAAATTCTTCAAATATTCAGGCTGTAGGCCTTGATGATATTTCCGGAGACAGAGTGAGGTTCTCAAAGAGTGTAACCGCGAACAGTGTTCTGGAATGTGCTCTGTTGTTAAAGTTACTTTTGCGGCTGCTACAAATCGGTGGATGATTCCCTTCGAGAAGGTGCCCATGGTTCAGCCTGGTTATGGATTAGCCAAAGATAAAAGTCCTATTCTTTCTGTACCTAATATCAGCACAGTGCTGTGTGATTTCAATACAGCAGAAGTCTGGTGTTATTTTTGGTCCATGTTCTCGAACACCAACAAACTGAAGGAAATCAGTGAAGATACTCAACTTTTGCCACAAACAATTGGAAACCGACGAAAGCAAATTACCAAAACTCGCCGCAGAATTGGACAGGCCAAGCTTACCCATGGGGACCTTCTCGAAGGGAATCTTCATTACAACATAGATTAACGACATCAGCAGATGTGCGGAGATAAAACATAATAAAACTAATATTGCAAAATACGCAAAACAACAGAACAATATGAAAAAGGAATGATATTGTGCAATATTAATTAGGTGTAGAATTACAGCACGTATTGCTCCGTCATTAGAATTATATCACCCAGAGCCAATAGAACTACTTTTCATCCCGTTCCTTAATGGCCTCAGGTCGGTTAGGAGTGTTATGAAACTGATTCAGGTCATTATTCCGCGGTGTGGGTTCTTCTTGCCCCTGCGGCATGTAGTTCATTAATATTTTCTGGCACTACTGATGAGAGGCTCAAGATCGGAAGTCGTTCTGCGTCATCATTCAGTTGGTCCAGTGACTTCTTGTGACTCACTTGATTCACAGACAATATGTCCGAATACTAAATGCTCAACAAAGAAAGCCCCGCCGAGTGTATGAATAAGGACCGAAGAGAGTCCTAAGAATTATACATTACATATAGATGATTATTTTACATGACTAGACTAATAAAGTTTTTAGAAATAACAATAAAAATAAACGTTGTGCAACTTTACTGATATTTTAATCATTTCTGAACTTACTCTGGATATTTTCTTTTTTTACTATTCATTTATAGTCTTGGAGCATAGCTGCCAATTTTAGCTTATGTCATATGAATAACTGTGGGCATTCGACTAGGGCATAGTTGACCGCACCTGATAAATACAGAAGCTTCTAGTTCACACAGTAAATAATCGTAAGAAAATTTTCTACGAACGATCCTGACCAGCATAATGATATCTAGGGATTGATAAATTATTAAATATGTTTTATATTGATGTACAGGATTTTAAAAGAAATACACTGGCATCCGAATTAGTATATTATTATAACTCTTCAAGTTAAGAATACCCACGTAAGCATAGAAGAGAAACGGATTCCACATAAAAAAAAAAACGAAATTCACTTTCCTTAACACGCCAAAATGCTTATTTTTAGAATATTCATGTACGAGTATGTTAGTATTAATATCGAAACAAATAAAATCAGTTATTTATAATTTTCATTTATTAAAAGCTGAACTATTATCATTATTTAACAAATAACAAGATAACACAATTGAAGTATATAAACGATAAAATACAGAGAAATAGGTTATAGCGAAAAAAAAATTTATTTGCGCATAACTCAAAAAATAAATTTTTTATGGTAAATCATGAAAATAAAATCATATGGAAGTTAATTAAATTATCTGAAAAAAAATTATCTAAATGGGACTAGTATTAGCTAAAATACAGCTTATAAGGACTCAAAATCCTATATTTAACGTCCTAATAGAGACGGATGTGACCAAACCCTATCCCTCCAAGCCACCATCCTGTTGTTAACAATATGCTCTGTAATAATGTAATGTGATAATATAAAAGTAGATATTATAATTATAATATAATATAGTATAATATAATATAATATAGTAGATAATATAATTTCTACTTTTATATTGTTCAATGTAAACAAAAATTTTCCATTGAAACTAAACCGAAACTTTCAATTCTTTAAAAAGATTATTATTATAAGGGGGTAAGGGAAAGTTGTGTGATGCGTGCACCGCACCAGATTTTTATTTTGTTGCCTCCACCCTGCAAGGTCATTGACAACACCATTAACTGAGGCTCTGTTGTAGAGTTTCACTAATTTCAAAAATTCAAATGTTTTTTTGACCGCTTTTTCGTCATCATATAAATTCTCCTACAACGTTGGTGGTAGATCTAATTACTTCCTTATAGTTGCGAATATGAGAAAGTCTTGTGCCACGTGTTTTACTGTACTTTGAACCATTTTTAATGCTTAGAAGTCCAAGTCCTCTTAATAAGTAAGCATGATGTGGACATTGGACAGTTTCTTCATTCCTCGATAGTCTATTTGAGGTTTTCGATTTGGATCATTGGATCATAAATATTCTGACCTTAAATAGTAAATAATAAAATCTTAGGTAGTAAAAATATTATTAAAACAATAAATCCCGGCTCCATACACCTGCAGTTCGATGATGACCCGTCCATTCATGTTGCACAAGTCCTGTCCTTAACACTTTCAACCTACTGGTACAACCAGTTATTGAGACATTCTATTTCGAAACACTGTTAAGAGTATATTTTCTTGTCGACCTTTGGTTCTGAAGTAAATTTAATTTTGCTGTACGGCATGAGCTTAAACGGAATTTCGAATAACAGAAACATTACTTATTTTAGATATGAATTACGATTATATGAGTATTATAAATTTAAAATTTATAGAATTACTATTATAAATGTCCAGTGAATATAAAAATGAATCAATATTCCTGATTTTTCTCAAAATGGCAAAAGCCTAACGAAACTGCAGGCAACTGCCACTGTAGAGTGTATGGCAATTATTAATATGAAATCCTCACGACTTAGATTTCCGCTTTAGAGAAGGCAATGGTTCTTTATTCGAGTAGCTAATCAGTTATATTATTGAAATAATATCAGTTTTCAGTGATGATGCATAAGAAAAGTATTTGGCGAATATAGGCATTCCATTATTAGATGATTACTTGACTTTTTCTAACCCCTCCCCAAAATAAAAATTCTTCGTTCGCCCCTGTGTACTCTTAGAGTATATAATTAGAGCTATAGAAATTAGCTGAATTATTATAATCGACTATTATAATTAACGACTAGAAAGCACAATTATTGTAATTCCAACAATAATTCATCTCAGTTAATCTATTGAGTGGCAGAGAATGCCTTTCTCAAATCAGAGTATCAGAATACTTCATGGATCATAAATATTTATTTATTTTGTTGCATTTTCTTATTCAAGTCAATGGCAGAGGCTATTACTCCCTGAACAGAAGTGGGTAAATGACCCGATATTAAGGAGGGTAGCCGAGTAGTTATCTTCTAAAAATTAAATTTATTTATTCATTTTAAATTTAAAATACGTCAGATATTTTTTTTCTCTCCTGTTACATTTGGGAAAGGCCGGATTTCAAGTTTAGATGCTCCCGCCCACTCTTCATTTCATCGGAAGAAGGGAGATCGATCCAGCATTTTTCCTCAAGAAAATAAAATTCATAACGACTATTTTAATTTTTTCGCATAATAACATCACTTATGACTTTATAAGCGAGAAAGGAAGATTTAGTTAGGGCCCTGGAAGAGCTGGGAGGGGACACGGGACTTAGGATGGCTATTGAAAAAGCCTTTACAAAAGATGTAGAAACGTAGTGAGGATAGTCAACTGCACATCTACAGAATTCGAAACAATAACTGGCATCCGGCAAGGCTGTTGTCTCAGCCCTCTCCTGTTCATTGTTCTCCTGAACTCAACTCTCAAGAAAACCAAACCTAAAATGAGGGGATTTCACCTCGGATAACGAAATCTGAGACCAGTTAATTACAAGTTAATGGCTAATGCTGATGATCTGGTGATTTTAGGGAAGGATGTTAGGTATCTTCAGTATAACATGTTGATTTTATACTTCCTCTAATCCTCTGAAAGAGGAGCTGGAAAAAATAACATGCAGATAAAGGAAGAAAAACTAAAGTAATGAGGATTGGAAATCTCCGGGATCATAACTTACGTACGAGATTACGTAGGTTATTAACTACGTAGGATATCTAATTATATTAATTAGATATTAATATAAATTACTAGTGCTGTCGACTTCCGCTCATTACGTTCGCCCAAGAACTAAACAAAACATCAACGGATCCTTT
The DNA here is from genome assembly GCA_948150685.1 of Rhaphigaster nebulosa. Lineage (NCBI taxonomy): Eukaryota > Metazoa > Arthropoda > Insecta > Hemiptera > Pentatomidae > Rhaphigaster > Rhaphigaster nebulosa. The sequence continues at coordinate 90,053,639 of OX411310.1, forward strand.
TCAGTTGAGGTCGGGGCATTACCGTAACTTCAATTATTACTGCTTTAATTAGATCACAGCTGTCGATTTCCGCTCGCTACGCTCGCTCAAGAGATAGGTAAACCTCAAAAGTTCCTTTTCAGTTCAGGTTCAGGTTCTTACCGTAATTTAAAATATTACTCCTTTAAATTATTACAAAAATTTGCCCAGACCACCGGAAGACGACAGCACTAATTATAGCAAGAACAATTTTAAGAATTCCAATGAATACGAATGTTACGATTGAATGCAAAGCAGTTAGTTAGTGATAGTCAGTGATAAGCAGACAGTCAGTTATAATTCAACTGAAAAGGAACTTTTGGGGTTTATTTATCTCTTGAGCGAGCGTAGCGAGCGGAAGTCGACAGCTGTGATCTAATTAAAGCAGTAATAATTGAAGTTACGGTAAGGCCCCGACCTCAACTGAAAAGGGTCCGTTGATATTTTATTTAGATCTTGGGCGAACGTAATGAGCGGAAGTCGACGGCACTAGTAATTTATAATAATATCTAATTAAAGCAGGAACAATTTTAATAATTCCAATGAATACGAATGTTACAATTGAATGCAAAGCAGTTAGTTAGCACAAATGACGCTAGAGTGTGCTAGTCCGAAAAATTTAAAATTAAAATAAAATTTAAAAAGTACATATATTCTTATTTCTTAATCGAAATAATATTAGCTGATGTTAAATATAAAATATCTAAATAATATACATTATTTAAGTGTAAATGTTTAAAATTTAGAACAAAAATAAAAAAAAATATTTTTGAAAGCAGGAATAGTAAAATATTAAGTAACCTAAAGCCATTAAAAGAATAAAGCACCCCATAACTTTCCGAACTTATAAAGTGATTTATTACCTAAGATATTTACTTTTTAAATTAAAACGATTACTTTTTCTCAGCTTTGTCTGAGAAACTTTTTGATGGGATAATGAAACAATTTCTTAAAAATTAGCTTTGAAATTCATCTCATAACGAAGTGCCGGAGGATCAAAGGGGCGTCGAGAACACTTTGAGACGTAAGCCTCTTTAGCAGATCATCACAAAAGAACTACTCAAGTACAAAAGGAAGAAATGGCGTTGAGTACTAACTTCGCTTCTCGCCGGGGAATCCAACGTGTAGATGATATTAATAGTCTTATTATACAATTATAGGCTCATCAAAGTGAACTCAACATATACATACTAAGAACATTATTAAAAAGTCGGCAAAAATTCATCTTTTTTTTTTTCATTCTCTACGAATTAGAATAGCAGAAAATGATTAGCTAATATTATATATAGTGGTCAAAATAAGTATGCGTACACTTAGTTTTTCGAGTTACAATATGTTTAATAATTTATCGAACATACATTAACTGATGGATATGATAAAAAAAAACAACATTCCGCATTAATTTTTACAGGTGAAGGAAAGTAGAACCCTTATAATTTCGAGGTGTATGGGGATAACAAATATTTTTTTTCTGATTATTTTTAGCTGTGTCTTTGGTATATTTTGCACAGTACAACACTCTTTTGGAATATGAAAGTATGAGAATTGCCGATTCAATATCCTTTCGATGGAAATTTTCAAAAAGGGAAATATATATATTTAGCATAAAAATACAAGTTTCTATTCATTGTAACAGAATCTTCAAAAACCACACGGTACAGCGATTGCATACAGTTGTCTAAATAAGTATTCGTACACTTAGTTTTTCGGGTAAAAATATGTTTAATAATTTATTGAACATAAATTAACTCATAAATATGATTTTAAAAAATTACGCATTAATTATTACTGGTGAAGGAAATTAGAAACTCGTTCAACCTAATTTACAACAAAAGTTATACAATTCGTCTTTGCAGGTAGAACTCAATCATTTCGATTTACAACCCATTATAGGTTATCATTTAATTCGGATCATTTGGCCCATTTTGAATTTGTATTTGAATAAGAGATTATGTATTAAGTGAAAACCATGAGCTGAGAACAAACTAACAAGTTACTTTTACAACTGTTACTGTATGAATACTTTTCTGCATGATAAAATTTCAATTAACCGCATTAACAACAAATATTGAAGCCAAAAAAGTATTCATGGAATAGCAATGGTAGTGAAAATAACTAGTTAGTTTGTTCTCAGCTCATGGTTTTCATTTAATCCATAATCTCTTATTGAAATGCAAACTCAAAATTTACCAAATGGTCCGAATTGAACGATAATACGTCCAAAATGAGTAGTAGATCGTAATGATTAAGTTCTACCTGCAAAGATTAATTGTTTACTTTTTGTTGTTATATTCATGACTTAATTGTTCTTAATAAATGATAATTTTACGAAAAATCGAATGTTTCAATTCAATATCATTCTTATGTACTTTCTCAATCACTAATCTTTATTTATGTTTCAATTACGTTGAAGACAAATCTTGTTGACGTGTATTTTTTAATAGTACTAAAAACTAAAAATAATATATGTTAAAAATATAAAAAAAAATCTAGGAATGAAAAATTCAAAATACTATTCAATTTTCGTCCTGTTTTCGGCGGGTTTACACAATAGACATAGTAAGAACATGCACGTTTTATATGAATTTTCATGTTCCTTTATATTGTTGTTAGTTAATTTTTCTCAAAATTGAACTAAAAACGGAGTACTCACAAAAATCAAACTTCGTTGTGCATTTTACTGTTTTTTACGAACTTGTACGCATGTTCAAGACTTTGTATCTCAGTATTATATTGAGATAGAACATAATTATAAATACAGATTTGTAGGAAATTGTATGCTCTATAAAATTTATTCAGCCTACTTTAACGGAAACTTGCATTGCGAAGAAGATATATGAGGAGAAAACGATTTTTCCGTGGTTCTAGCTGATTTTTTCAAGATGGCGGCGCGCGCTCAGGCACTCCGATGTAGAAAACTCGGATTTTACATCAGAGGACCAGTTCACTAATTGCACTGGCCTACAAGGTGGTGGCAAGAAAATTCATTCCGTGAGATTCAATCGTTTTTACTTGGTTACTTTTCCTGCTGCTATTTTCGCCTGACGAAGCAACATTTTTCTACAAATTGGTTGCTATCTCATGGAAAGCTCATCCTAATTTAAAAAATGGTGACAAAAGTTAAGAAATGTTGAGTTGCAGTTGAGAAATTTGGAACTTCAAGAAAAAACGTGGTTTTCCTAGAAAAACCTTTTAAAAAATACGGATCGAGATAAGGTGAGGTTGGCGGCACTGAACTAAATTTTTTATGGAATATCCCTTCCTTAATTACTGGCATTTCCTCCCGGGACACCCTGTATAAGAAGTTCCGATAATACTAATAAAAAAAGTTGTGATTAAAATTATTCTTAGCTAATCCATAAAAAAATTTCAAGATAATTTTGCAATATGATTTTCAATGACAAATAACAATGTTATTTATATTTGTGTGTGTCTAGTGATCGTTCATTCACTCACAGGTCAACGTGACCTTTGGCCTGCAGAAAAAGATTTGCCCATCTTCATCTATCCTTGGCAGCCTCTTTCCAAATTCTAACACTTGGCACTCCGGTATTTTTTCTCATCTCGTCCTTCCAACGGCTTCGGGGTCTCCTTCTTCATCTTTTAGCATCTATCATTGCATACGGAATGTTTCGCTGCACTCGTTCCTCCTATAATCCTCGTTCATTCGTATAACGTGTCTGTCCCTTTTTAATCTACTCTTTTAGGCAATTCTAAGTCTTCATTGTCTAAAATGTTATGAATTTCGTAAATTCTGTAGACGAAAATTGCTTCGTAGCTTCTTCTCACTATTTTCCTTTCGAATATTTTTAGTTTGTTGTTATTCACATGTGAGATTGATGTATCTCTTCTGAAAACAGCATAATCTCTGCGTCATAAGTAACTACGGGTCTAGCCTGAACTTTATATAATTTCATCTCAGATTTCCTGGATTGCAAAATATATGCGAGGTTTCCTATCACAATTCTTCTTCAAATTTCTGGTGTTATTTTATTTTCGTTATGTGTATATGTGTATGTGTAGTTATCTATGTGTATTAAAGCGATATTTGAAAACTAGCAACTCTTCTCTGCTTCTTTTGTGGCAGTAACAATGTAAAAATATTCTATGTCCTTACAAGTATATAAAATGATCAACAATATCTTATGATCTTGTAATAAAATAATGTAGTTAATTGGATTCGATTCTAGATACCTTCACTTTAAATAGTCTTCAGTCCCGCTCAAAAAAAAAAAGAAGAAATAAAGGGACATTCCACATTTTACCGTTAAGAACCTAGGGTTCTATACTTTTTTTCATCTCAAAATCTTTCTAACCTTCATTGGGGCCTTAGGGCATGTTCCTTTCCATTTCGTGGTTCAGTCGACTCTTCTGGTTTTCAATAGCGCGCGTGCGACGCGGTATTATCCATGGCTATTAAGCAAACACCTTTTAGAAAAGTTTACCCCATCGTTACGTCCTTGTCGATATTGAAACTAAATTCTCTCCGTAGCATAGTATAAAGCTATGGTTACAGTGGATATGTATTCTTTCTCAGAACGAGGAGAATAAAACAATGCGGATGAAGGAAGTGTTGTACAGCATACAGAATAAACATTATATATTAACGGACTGCTGGCTGCAAGAGACGATAATCGAGGGTATCAAATGCTATACCCAAAGTTTCATAGACTATATATACTAAAGTTTCAAAGTTGTAAAGTATCAAAGTAAAAAAAAGATAAATATGTGCCTACGAGAGCAATAAACAATATATTTAAATTGTACGTGTCACTTGTGTTCATTGCTCTAGCAATTATATCCCACTTCTGGCGAGAAAGATCTCTGTTCTGGTAATTTTTTTCTTGCATATCCCACAGACACTTGTTTGATAATACAAGACTAATCAATTTTTATACAGTCACTGCTACGATCTGCTGATTATAACCTAGAGTAAGTAAATGGACGTCAGAAGTAATGCGAAAAATAATACTGGTTTGAACGACCAACCAGTTCTGACGTGTTCGTGCGTAATCTGCAAAGATGGTCCGATTTAACTGAATGTCCTGAAGAAGAAGAATATTACTGTCTCATACTTGGATTAGGTAATCCTAGCTCACTTATAAGTCTATAGGTCGAAATAGTCCATATGATAGAGCATCATAATTTCGATTTTTTTGTTGACACTTTTCTGTTCTGCCAAGATGGAGAACAAATATTAAATCAAGTAAATTCCTATCGTGAGGAATATTATTTAAACAGAACGATCCCTTTGAGTATGTCATTCCTAAGAAACTAGGGAGGGAGAAATATAATGCGAGTATATTATAGTGAAAGAGAATAAGATGGAAAAAAGCATATATTTATTTAAGGAAAACATGTACTCTTTGAAATATTCATTCTATAAAAGACTTAATCATCAAAAAAGCATAAGATTAAAAACAAAACTATAAAAAAAAAAAAAAAATGAATAGCATTATTTAAAATAATTGCTGATTAGAAAAAGAAGAAAGGCTTTATTATTTGGAACTGAACTAGATCAATATTCATTATATTAATCAAAAATACAGCTAATCGTACAAAAATAAGAATAATTACGATTCATGAAAAAACTATAATAATTGCAAAGCAAATGTACTAAAAAACTACATGTATTTGTATGAGACCATTATATCTTGAAATGAAAGAGGACTTACGTACAAAATCAAATTATTTTATCTTATTTTTTCCAATCCTCTAATAATTGAATCATTATTTGTCAAATAATTTCTTAATAATGAAAGCGTTTCAATTCGGTTTCTATGTGATTTGTTTTTGTCCTCTTTGTAATGAAGTTATGATTTTTAAAAGACATGAATAAAATTTGTTTCACGGCAGTACAAAAAATCCGCCCCAGTATATGTTCCAGGATAAAAGTTATTTTCAATACCATTGTTTTCAAAAATAAAATGATTGTTGGTCAATTATAAAATATCTGATAATGATGTGATCCGTTTGTTAACCAAATTCATCATCATAATAATCAAATTTTATGTAATTAATAAATTATTACAAATGAATCTAATGTTCCACTTGACATATTATTGTATATAGTTACTTCATTTTTAATAATCTCTTTCTTAGTAACTATCGTTTAAATTTTATTAATCTTTTGTATATAAAATCTATTGATTATTATTATTAGTTAGTGTATAATTATATATTGCGGTGATAGAAAGAGCGTGTAAAATTGAAGGCTGACCCAAGGGATTACTTAAAAATGAAATCTAGGGTGAACCGACAAGTAAACAAAAGATAGATAAACCGAAAAATAGAAGGGAGGATAGTGTTGAACTCGGTATTGTAGATCATAATTTCGACCGAGTTCTATGGGGTATCGGCATCGGACTTCTGGGTTCAACAAGCCATACTGTTACTTGTATCTTTGTACTCCAAGGTATTTATCTCTTTATAGAATAATACGATCATACAGGGTTCATTAAAATATGGAACATCGATCCACATTTGATGCTTGGTTGGTTTCTAGGATGTTTGATGTAACATCGCGTAACCAAATAATATGCGCATGTATTTCATAATACTATGGTTAATTAATTTGCCTCACTGTCTTATCTAGTAATTGTTTTCACCGGTGCAATGCAACTAATCGTGATATTGTACTAACGGTAATTGAAAAATGATACGATTGACGTAACATTTGAATGTTGACCGGTTCGCGCATCATGAAAGAAATCCTCGTGCTTGGTTGACGTGTGTCAATATGCCACGCCTGGCACAGAAAACCCCTTCCATTGTGTCTTCTGTTTTGGTGAAATGCCTACTTTCGAATCACTTAGGAAGCTCCATCAGGAATAACTATACTACATTGGAGTTAAAATCGAAATAATTCTTAAATACTACTTATTATTTATTTTTTGTAATTCATAATAATTGTATTTTATTTTTAATTTAGTTATTTAATCGTTAATTTAAGTTAGATTTTCGTCTTATTAATCAATAAAGTGTCGTATGGCCCGAGATTATTTTTTAAATAAATAATTAATTTTGTCATTCCTTTATGTTGGTATTTTACTATGGTAAAAAAAAAAAAAAAAAAAAAAAATCGTTCCAATCCCATCGCCTCCTCTTCCCCTCCCCCGAAAAAAATAATAAAAAAATGAATAAAAAATAAACATGTTTACATTAATCCAGGAAAACAACATTCGATCATAATTGATAGATAATATTATTTCAAAATGAGAAAGGAAATAAAATAACTTAAATATAAAATTCTTAACTAGACATCCTAAAAACTTTTAACAGTTAAAATTTATTTTTGCATTTTTTTTATATCAGTGGTTCTGTTGTTGAATAATATTGTGATACTTGGAATGATATCGGTAACATATCATCATTCTGCTTGAGTGAATTTTGAAGAAAATTGGAATTTATTAATTATTGTAATCAAATAAACGACGTTTAATTATCCAACAACCCAAACACTAAAGTAGACAATTATATCGAAAGCCGATCTAGTATTTACGTGAATATGAATAACGTTTTGACTTATCACGTGAGAGACTTGTAATTAATCTACAATATATAAGAATTGTAGATTATTGTATTCTATCTATTCAAAAAAAGTAAGAAACATCGGGTATAGGCAAAGTAAATAGTATTGATATGTGTTGATATAAATGATAAAGTATGGTACTAATAGGCAATAATAAATTAGAGACATAACTTCAACAAAAAAAACAAACAGCAATACGGTACATATGTGAGCGTTTTAATTAATAAGAAATGTTGATCAACGTATTTCTGTAATAAAAAAATATATAACAAATGTTATATAATTAGATATAACATGAAAGTGGGAAGCTCGATATTTAAAAAAATACTGTATTATCATTTTTTGAAAAATTCAAAATGATGATGATTGTACTATCCGATCCAGAAAAATTTAGTTGAGATGAGTTCAGAAAAAGAAATTATGGCATAACTTAAATAAACAATTCAACAAAATAACAAAAGAAAAACAAGAACAAAAAATGCATGATTGTTTTTTATCTGACTCTGAAGAACGAGAGGACCCCAGAAATGCCTACAGTACATTTTTTCAAATTCATTTTGCTAGCCACTTTTTATACTAAAAATTACATAGGTTTCAAAATAATGTAATAAACTGTCGCAATACACAGTTCTTACGTACAGAAGCTATTTGTCATCGAATGTACATTATTTGTTGATTATTAGAATGATTGATGCTTATTAAAATAATGTAAATTATATTTAAAAGGAAAAGAAAAGGATTGTGATCCACCACATTTGAATAAGAATCTTGATCTGAATATCATAAAATCAGTAACCAGCAGCGAAGACAAGATACAGAAGAATACTCACGTTTCGAAATACGGTTGCTGGAGTTTCACTGTCACAAAGAACGCACTATGGCTAAGAGCACGGATGGTCTGACAGATCGGGGGAGGTGGGGTGTAGCAGAAGAAAGTGATAGTATGGTAGGGGCTAAAAGTGAAATCAGTCTGCTTCTGGAGGGGATACTTCGGCCTAAGGACTCCGGTCCGTCCAACTGGCCGACTGGCACAGACCTCGTCAATCCTGAAGATTACCAAGCGAAGAGGAATACGGAACTTAAATGTAGGATAGTCAGTGAAGGGGTAAGCCATACCGCCACTACATGGTCACAGCTGAGGACCACAACACTCCAGCCCGCATTAGGTAAGAGGATTTGACTGTCACGGTCCACTTACTCCCATGGTTTGGATATGTTACGGCAGGATATAGACTGATGTCAACACAATATGGTTCAATGTTACTTTAAGCCTATTACCAAAATCAACTCTTTTTTTATCATAATTATCAAGGAGATGATCATTTTAGGGATGAAGGGATTCAAAATAGAACACGTAATAAACATTTACAGCTAAATGGGAGCCAATTCTACACACGTTTCAGGTGTGGAGTTTCGTTCTTCTTTTGTTCACGTTCTTCTGGACCATATCGGCGTCGTCTTTTGAAAATGGTTCAAGTGTCAAAAAAAACGAAAATTCGGTTTAAATTGATTATGTATTATGTGACGATATATGAAAAAATAATTGGAAATGGTCCAAAAATCGACTATTGATAAAGTAAACACCAAATTCTACCACTCTTAGTCGTCTCTTTGGCCTTGAATGCTAGAATCATTAAAAATATATTGTAATTATAAAAGCTTTACCACCTTAATAATCCCCTATTGCACACTGTAAAGAATAAAATAAATAAAACATTTTTATTTGGGAAAAAAGCTCTGGCACCAGTGTTAAAATACGAACAAGTACGAAAATTTCACAAATAGATATTAGAATGAACAATAAAATATAGTGAAAGTTCATAAAATGCAATTTAAAAAAAATGAGTAATATGAAAAAAATCGAAGACGTAAATCTAACACAACTAAATACATTTAAAAAAAAATCAAAACAATATATAAATTATATTAAACCAAATAAAGTTCTAAACGTACAAAAAATAATAGTATATAAACTATAAAATAACAAGCTAGCGTGTGTGGCTTAAAAATTTTGAACACCATCGGAAACTGAAAAAAAAATTTATTTTTGGTTATTGATATAGATCGAAATCAGTCATCTTGGTGTGAAAAATCTATGAGGCTAATTTACATAATTATATAAACACTTTTTGATTTATTTGGCCAAAAATCAATTTTTTTATGTTTATATTTTTCATTTGATATAAGTTAAAAAAAAAAAAGTTTTGTTGGAAAAACTATGTCGTTATCATTTTTCAAATTCGAGATACAAACTGGAGCAGTTTTAGCGTGTTTTATTTATTTTCCTCAGCTCTAGCATGGCCCATTGTTCGAAACGGTTGGACACGTGTCGACTTTTTTCAATGTAGAATCACGCAAAAAATTTTGACCAAAATCGGTGACGAACACACCGTGCATTCCCCTCTTAAGTTAAAAATACATAGATACTTTTTCCTCTGAATTTCTGACCCAATAAATATGTTTTAATGTAAGAAAATAATGAATCGGCATAAAATACAATTAGAAGAGATAATAAAATATTTTGCAATGGTTTTATAACCTCTATGACATCAGCTAGTAAACTAGAATCAAATGCACCGATTTTTTTTAATCACACTGCATACATTTCTCAATATAATTAATGTCTGATTACTAAATTAATTATTTCATAAACCCGTTTCGTCCTTCAAATAAATGAGAAAGTGCATGTCATAATATAATTTTTGCAATATGATTTCCAGGATTACTTCATGTCTAATTAAAATAGGTAAAGGAACTTATCACGTCTAAAATATTTATAGATAAACTTTTATCAAACATTGTACCATTTTTCGACTATTTGTTGTCATTACAAGGCTGTTACCGTAATATAATTAAAAATAACAAATACGTTAATAATTTTTATAATTAATTGATGAACTTATAGGTAATTAATTATATCAAAAAGATTAATAGATTTTATAGCAAAAGCATTTTACTTTTGGCAAAAATTGTCTTTGTAGATATGATCAATTTTTCTGAATAAATCCTGTGATATAACAATAAAAGCCTCAGGCTTAAAACCCAAAGGTTCGATGCCTATACCACCAATCACCGCCAACAAACCTTCCATCGTCCCCTTCAAATTGCTAATCTCTATATAATCCTCCCAACTACGTCTCTGTCTTCCCCTCTGACGATTTCCCGTCGGTTCAGCTATAATTAACAATTTAGGGATTTGTTCTTCAACAAAAAACGAAATGCCCAAACATTATTATCTAAGAACTTAACGTTTAAGTGGGGTACTATTTGCAATATAAAACCCTCACAAGATTTTTTTCATAAATGGCGGATATTTATAAATAAAAATTCGTTTCGTTAATCTGAACGTAGTTTTTTAGTACTGGAAATGTCCAGAGAAAAATTATCTGTATTAACATCTCGTTTCAAAACTGTTGATGGATTCAGTGAAGTTGTGTCCACTACCGGAAAGCATTTATGTATTTTCCAGCTAAAAAGAGGGAATCAGTACCTAGTAGGAACGATTTCCACGGTAGGTTTACAGTATTTGGCAAACAACTCGTTATATAAAAGGCACCCAGTCTAACCGAGATAAAGTGTTTTCAAATTGCAAACGTTGGATCAAATCGAATCCGTTTCGCTTTGTTTATTTAGTAAAGAATCTTATTAGTAATAAGTTATTACTACAGATGTGGTGTCTCCACTTTATTCAAAAGCAACGTCTTCTAGTAAAAATTTTTATTATATTATATTACGTTACATTATATTATATTACATTATTATATTACAGAGGCAATTTTCTTTGTTATATTCTAGTTATTTAAGAACGATGCGAGAAACTTGATACGCTTCCTCGCAACAGAAGTTATTAAATAAGAATATTTGGGGATTTCGTTTTTTGATGAAGACCAAGTCCCTAAATTGAAACAGATTTCTGTTTGGGTTTCAAATTTACAACTTGGCTTTAGGAATGAACGTAATGGAGGTTATTTTAATTTTTTTTTTAAATGGTATTGATTAATTTAAATAAAAAATTAATGGTCCATATTAATTTAATTTGATACGTCCTACAATACGCAACCAATTGAGGTCAATAAATAAAGATATTTTTTTCTTTGATAGCCACTCAAATTCCTCAATTTGAGTAAACTTACCATCCTCCTCCACTTTATTTTTATTTTATCTACACTAGAAAACACATATTTAATCCAAGCAATAAAAGAAAAGAAAGAAAAATTAAACCTTTTGTTTAGTTGGGATTAGGAATGGAAGATCCTGCTTAGTATACCAAGACACCGTCGCGACGTGTCGTTTGGATTTTTCCTATAGAGTAATTTGTTTACGGAAAAAAAGAGTGATGAAAAATTATATAGATCTCAAAATTCTTTTAGTATTCTATTGTTAAAAAAAAATCTAATAGTAATAAAACGACGTCAAATCTAAATGTTCATTACTAATTATTATTATTATTACTGCTGTAGATGTGCTTACCCTCTTGAAGATACATTCTCAAACAAAAGATCGTTAATGACAAACGAATAATAAAAATAGGGTTTGGGTTAACGTGTACCTAAGTGATAAGAATGCATCTAAATATATATTTTTTATACCTTATCGTAATATATACCAAAGAGCGTATCTATACTTTTTAATACACATATTTGCTATACCTTTTGATTAAAGTCACATCACAAACACTAATTATAAACGTTTTTGTTTGTCCAATAAAAAAGCTAATACAGTTTTGACCAGACATCATAGGTAGAAAAAAAACTATGAAACAGAAACTGAATTTAAAAAGAAAAATACACAAACTTAAAATTTAGTAATAACAGGGTTATTTTCATATAAAATGGCACTTGATGTCTGAATTCTTGGAGTGGCTATCAAAGAAAAAATATTTTTATTTATTGACCTCAATAGGTTGCATATTGCATGACGCATCCAATTGAATTAATATGGGCCATAATTTTTTATTTAAATTGATCAATACCATTTGTTGTTGTTTTTTATTAAATTAACCTCCATTACGTTTCGTCCCAAAGCTGTTTTAAATTTGAAACCCATACAGAAATCTTGAAAATGAAAATACGAAAAGCCTTGTTCCCAGTAATTACCAATATTAGTTGCAAATGTTGAAAAATATTGTTTAAATTACATTTTAGAGAATTAGATCGAGATTTAAGCTGTATCCGTGATTATCTCCATTACGTTACCCTTTTTATATTGCCAAGTTTGGTGGGAAGCTAGAGGAGGATTCGGAGAAGGGAAGTGGTAAAAGGAGTTCTACAGAGACCAGGGCAAGTGTCCCCTCCCATGACAATATGGTGAGTATTTGTTTTAATATTCCATTACGTTACCATTGTATTTTATTTTAAAGTTGATTAAGTGATTCGTTCTCCATATTTTATTGAACTGTGGTCATTGTGAATACAATTTTCTCAAATTAATTATATTTGATAATTTATTGAAGTAAACAAGTTATCAGTATAAAAGCTACCGAACCCTTCATTACGTTACTTCTCCATTGCGTAACCGTGTCGGTAACTCAAATTAATTCCAGTCATCGTGAATATGCTTGAATACGTGCCTATGATGTTTTCATCACATACGTGTGCTTGACATTTTAGAAAGCATAGGAGTTAGTGTTTGGCGTGTGCCGTCTAGTTTTTTGCTTCCTCATTACTGAAGGGGGGGAAGCTTTATATTCATGCAGGAAATGAAAAAAAAAAAAATTCTCAGAATCGAAAATTTTCAATCATGTTCAACTTTTAGACATCATGGAACGAATCTGGTTCTCTGTCTGTCTGTAGTCAAATCCATATGATGGGCTTAACATCACTGACGTAAATCTGATTTTGATGAAATTTTCAGGAATTGTGTAGGTTGATACCGAGATAGCCTTACATAAATTTTATTAAATTACGTTCACTACATTCGCAAACATATTTTCTTTGGCATAGCTGTATTTCTAAAACGGCTCGGACGAGTTAGAGTTAGAAGAAAATTGAGGGTTAGTGTAGGCACGTATGGTACAAAAATGGCACTGTATACAATTAGCCCTTCTTATGTCTTATAGTTACTTTGAAACTGCCTGTTTTATACTAAATTAGCCGGTGTAGTATAACCACAAAAACCGAAGATGTTTCTACTCGTGGCGGGTATTTTATATCGTATTGCGCTTGAGAGTTGGTTGCTTTAAAGATTATTTGAGTGAATTTCCGTTGCCATTATCCAGGAACCACCACTGTTTGATAGTTATTACTAGTATTGCGTTGTATTAGATAAGGTATGTATATTTATAAACAGAGAGCTCCCAGAAGCAATTGCCCCATATCTTGTTCCAATTTTTCTATAAGCACTATCACGATATTTTTAATCAAATTACATTTCATATCAGGGACGTTATCTTCGAGCTTGGAGTAACAGCAAAGGATTGGGGTGAGGGGAGTAAAGTCTAGGATGGTCTAGGATTTTATGGTTCTCGGATAAGTAATTTCTTGGCTGACACAGACAAAAAAATTAATAACATTCCATTAGCTTTTTAGCCTTCAAAAGCGGAAGAATAAGGAAGGATACCGAGAAGAAAGGACTGAAGCCTAAGATTTTTACGGCGAGTGAAAAACACCTAATTTAATCATTCAATCTCTTCAGTCCTAACATGGAAGAAAAAAAAAAACATCGAGATAGACTCTCAAAGAGTAAGTATCAAGAAAAAAAAGATGAAAGAAAAGTAATCTCGACGAATGGTTCAGAACCGAGACAGGCGATGCTCGGTTACTATGATAATAATACTATCAATAATAAATCAGCAAATATATAAATAAGGTAAAAGCTAGAAGCAAATTAATAAACTGAAATAGTTCGTAGAAAACGAGCATAAACCGAGAAAGAAAAGTTAGAAGGTAGAATAATTAAAAAATATAGTATATTCTTAACTAATATCTGGACCGGAGAAAAGATTTTTTTTTAAATATTTTTATATTCTAATCCGATTTAAAAGCAGTTTATTGACCATATTTATAAACATACTTATTAATAATATTTTAAAGGAGAAATTAGCACACGATTAGGACCTTGATAATAGATAAGGACCCTTATTTTGGGCAAAACACTATTTTAATCCTGTTTGTGTATTGCTATGAATTTTCTAGAAGAAAAGTATTTTTAATAGGTTAAGTCCCTATATCTCGATGTTAAATTTTGCGCAAGCTTGCGCGTACTAAGATTGTCTAAACTTTACAAAAAGAATTCAAAATGTTATTCTTATACGTCAAAATTTAAGATCGAGATAAAGGGACTTAATCTATTAAAAATACTTTTCTTTTAAAACATATTTATATTTCAGGAGAGACCTATACGAGCGAGTATACGAAGGAATTACCTTAATAAATAAAGTGAGTATAAAAAGTATTTGAACACCTTAATTTTCTCTAATAAAATGATTGCCAACATCAGCAATTGAAAACTATTGTGATTAAATAATTACAAATTTAATTAGAAAGTTTTTGTAAGTAGCAATGTTTTAGACAGATTTATAGCATCAAAAAAATGATAGAATTTAGAAGTCGAAATTCTAATTTTAGAAATTGCTACTTATAAAAACTTTCTTAATTAAATTAAGGTGTTCAAATACTTTTATAACATATTGCTTATTATTAAGGTATAACGTCCTTAAGTATTCCCACTAGGGCAGGAAGGACAGGCTATCCTACAGGTTACTAATTAATTCAAGCTGAAGTGAAAAGGTCGAGATTTATTCTGAAATAAAAGTCAGCTCTTATAAAATGCAGGCTGGATTAATTATAATACTTTGGAAATTTGGAACCAATGTCCTTCCTATGTATACAATCTCAAAATCAAGTTTACCCACTCTCTTATTGCAAGCTATCGATCTTCTAATATTTATTAACCTTTTCACCACAGAACATTGAATATAATAGAAGTGGCTTAGGCTAAGAAGGGGTGAGTCTAAACCCGCTCTCTAGTCCCTACTCCTATATCCCCACTTAATCTTCCGAAGATCAGAACGCTGCATCCTTACTCCCTGTTAACTGTATTCAGGTTTCTTTTTTGAGTTTTGTTTTTGTTCTTTTATTAGGTGATAATGCCTAGTGTGTGGTATTTATTTTCAGCGTGAGAAAAGTGGATAAAATAACCCTACGATAACTTTTCCTCAATAAGTATTTAAATTAAATTAATAATTACTATTATTTACTAGTTCTCTTTTCGATTTAGTATTGGCTATTATTTATTCTAAGGCATGCTACTTGAATCTCCTGAAGACATTCAGTTACCCTGTTTCACTTTTTTTTTTTTGCAGTCTTAAAGGAGTTGTTTAAAATGTGGGTTCAAGTTTTTAGAAGAGAAAAAATCTACTAATCATAGCTGGCTGTGTTCTAAGCATGTTACAGAAGAAGACTTTGACAGATCTCTTTTTTTGTACTAAAATAAACTGTCCTAAGTACAATCATATTAGAACTCGAAGAAAAAAAACATTTGATTTCAGATGAATATGCAAACATTCCATCAAAATTATCTAAGACAAGCTATTCATTGTTAAAAGGTAATTAATAAAATTGACGAATCCGAAAAAAAAAAAAAATTAGGCTGAAAGATTAAGGGCATTATCCTATCACCATTGATTTTTTAAGTCCCAAAGTATAAGATTTCATGAGAGACCAATTCGACACATGCTTACCTCATAGATTTATGATTTATTTACCCATGGGTAAATGGTATGCAGCATATGTCTGTAAGGAAAAGGGTAGATTTAGATTGCTCAGTTTTCTATGGATATGTAACAAAAACATAAACTTCAACATTGATTGTGAGGGATGCCTGAAAGGAGTGCAGGATAATGAAAAAGAAATAAAAGAAACAGTATTGTTATTCATTAAGCAGAGAGGAGAGCTGTCACTTGCAGGAAAAGATCAAACTTCTATTTGCATATTGTATGAAAATATTTTACAAAACAAAAAATTAAAATTTAATATATTTTACTTAATTTTAAGTGTACTTTTGAAAGAGTGCTTAGGAAAAAGGTTTTTTTCTTCACCAGACCACTTTTTGGAACAAGAACCTTATTATATATTATTATTAAAAAGCATAGGAGAATATTATTTTATAATAAGGATATATCATCAGATAAATGAGATCAACGACCAAATCCATAAAAATAAAATAAGGTTCAGAAATAACCAATTATTATTGTTACAATAATATTTTTTTTTTCTAGATTTAATAGATACTAATATAAGATTAAAAATTACCAAAATAAAATAAGTAAATATAAATAAAATTTCAAATAATTCTTTTTTTTTTTTTTATGAAATGTATCAACCTATCTATTATGCCACGTTTACCACTTATATTATTAATGTTCAGACAATGAATTTCAAAAATAAAATAAAAATAGCTTAGTACATTTCTGATATTATCTCATTTTACATGGCGGACCATGGTTTCCACAATTAAGTTTTTTCAACACTGTCATTGTTGAAACCATGGTTCACTGTGTAAAAATCTAAATGAAATAATAACCATATCAAAAACTTAATAAATGAATTTTATTTTTTTTAAATTCATTGTCTGAATATTATTATGCTTTACAACATAACTGCAGAATTCATTAAAACAATTAATTATGGTATTGCAGTAAATAGGTGAAAGCTTCCTTGAGAAAAAAATAAGATAAACAAAATTGCACTCGTTTTATGGAAACAAAGCAGCTCAAATTCAGCAGAAAAAGGTATTGACAATGTGGAGAAACTGTGAGGGTATGAGAGTGTAGGAAAGCAGCTAGAAGGTTTACCCCATCTTACTCTGCTCTGCCGGCACAGGGTACCGTTTCTATTCTATTATATGTTCTGTGTTTTTCATAGATCTGCCTCATTTCAATCCTCCTTTATTGTACATTCCACCACTTTCTGGAATTTCCTCCCTCTTAAAATTCACCATGCCCTTTCCATATGCGCATTTAAAATCCTCCTATTCCAATTCCTCTTTCAAATCCAATCAGATACTGGTTAATCATATATTATGAATTAAAGCTAAGGATTCATTACTTATGTTTTTATGAATATGTACAAACATATAACTTTTAGTATTGTTTTTCACTACGTACATTTCAACAATTTCTTTCTTTTTTGTTTTACTTTATTTTGACATTTACGATTTAATTTTTACTGGATTAGAATGTTGTTTATTTCCAATCTAAGTTTTTGTATATAGATTTTTTTTCTACTATCTTTTTTATTTATTTATTTTTTTTACTACATGATTATGTGTATTTATTTAAATATTTTTTTAAATAACAGTTGTAATATTTTTTTTAGGGAAGCGTTTTTAATTGATAAATGAATTTAATTTTTTTTTTTTTTTTTTATTGTAGCGAATATATTTTCTCACTATTCTTCATTTTGTTTTCATATATTTTTTATAGCTATGTACATACATAATGTTTATGTTTTTTTATTTATTTATTAACTGTAATAGGTATTTTAGTCAGAAATAATTTGTATTTCTGTACAACTTTGTTATCCTTAAGGGACTTTGTCCCAGAATAAAGTTTTTTATTTTCTATTCTATTCTAATTAAGACATTCAACTGAAATCACGATCGAGTTGCTGTACAACTCTATGATTTAATTAAGACTCAACAAAGAAATAACGAATCCTGAAAACAAATATCCTGCTGAATTTGTTTTTGCAACAACAAATCAACATGCACATCAAAAAAGCAATATAAGGCAAAAGAAGGGTCTGTTGCATCTGGATCTGGATCCACTTCTCTATCCATGTATTTCTATCCCTTGCCAATCTCCACCATAGTGGTCGGGCCTTCTTCTTAAAGAAGCCACTCCATCTTTTCATCTGTCTTCCTCTTCGCCTTTTGTAGCAATAGGGTGTCCAAGCAATCACCTCCATTGACCACCTTTTATCTGTTCTTCTCAAGACGTGCCCTGCCCATTCCCATTTTTGTTTCTCGATATAGTGGATTATGTCCTTCAGGCCAGTCTTTTCTCTGATGACACAACTCCTAACCTTCTCCTTCTTCTTTATCTTAGTCATACTTCTTTCAATTGCTCTTTGCCAGCTTATCAGTTTTCTTGTTTGGGCTTTCGATAGGGTCTAAGTTTGGCTACCAAAGGAGACGGCAGGAAGTATACAGGTATCAAAAACTTTCCTTTTTATCTCTTTCGGGAAATCATTTTTCATTATTCCTCTCAATAATTTCGATAGTCTAGAGGCGTATCGGTCAAGATGTCTACTTGTAACGGCTAAACTTTAGAGTTCCAAGAAGGCAAAGGATTCCACACTATTCCTTGAGGAATAAAAATAATATTTCTCAGAAAGATAAAATAGGACAAGAAAAGAGACTCAAAGGACAAGGAAAAGGGGAATAGAGGGATCAGGTCGCAGGAATTAGAATGACTTTGGCTAACTAGAAGGAAGCAGTAATTACACTGCGGTAAACCTGGGTGCTTCCTAATCTAATCTCTTAGGGACAAACATATTCAAGAGCACTTTCTTCACAACTAACTCCTAAATTGAGACTGTAATAGGTTGTTTACTTAGCTTATTTCAAGCATTGAATTCAGGACAAAAACAGAACATGATTTGATTGCAAAAAGTTCATTTGAAAAAGTCAATTCGAGGAAATAACATCAACGATGCTGATAAAGTTCTTACCTGACTAAAGAAGCAAATAAAAATATTTTTTTAAGGTTAAAACCCTTATACATTTGAATAACAAAATATTAGTAATGACCAATGGCATTATATCTTCATTATAAATGAAGTTTCATTATAAACTTTCTTCTTGATTCAACTTGCACACCGGTCCAAATAAAAAATCCAGACCAGTACTTTGTACATCCAATGGATGTTCTTCTATCCACTTCCTTCCATGATTTATTTGTAAAAGAGACCAACAACCCAAGATATTTATAGTCCTCTACATATTCTAAGCTATGATTTTCAGCTTTGATATCTACCTTTTCCGCGTTCGTCATTAGCTTTGTTTTATCAAAGTTAGGTGAGAGGCCCACATCTCTACACATCTCCAATAATGTTTTTATCATCATTGTGAGGTCTTCTGCAGTGCTTGCCAACAAAACAATATCGTCTGCAAATCAGAGACAGTTCAACCATCTTCCGCTGATCTTTATGCCAACATTCTTCCAATCTATACGACAAAATACTGTTTCCAACACTAAGATAAACAATATAGGTGATAGAGGATCTCCTTGACGCACTCCTCTCCTGACAGCAAAGTTTGGATCGTTTCGTTCTGCAGCAATGAATGCTTCCATATCCTTGTACAGCTGCATAACTATGCGAATATATTTGCAATCTATGCCTATCGCTTGTAGAGCCTCACAGATACTTCTATGAAAAATGCTGTTTAACGGTTTTTGGAAATTGACAAAACACAAATAAGTATTAAACCTGTATTCCTTCATTTTTTCAATGACCTGATTAATTGTCTGAATGTGGTCGGTCACAGAATATCCTTTTCTGAATCCAGCTTGATCCTCATTTATGAATTCCATTATTCTTCCAGTGAGAGGCTGTTTAAGGATAGAGGCAAACAGTTTTGACAGAGAGATATAGGCTATGACAATTATAGAATTGTCAATCTTATTTCTGTATTTTGTATTTTTATTTTTATGAAGCAAAACGATCTTGGCTGTCTTCTATTGGTGGGGTATTTCTTCTTGTAACATTATTGAGTTAAATAAATTTTTCAAATGTTCAGTCATAACTGTACTTCCTGCTTTTTATATCTCACTCCTTATTCCATCGGGACCAGGACTTTTATTTCTCTTCTGGTTGTAGATAGCATTCCTGACCTCTGCTCTTATAATCTCTAGAACCGTCTCTTCGACATTTGCCTTTGGTAATACAGGTACTAGATTACTTTCTCTACAATCGTATATAGTATATTCTTGAAATAGCTCGAAGCTGTTGCTATCATTACTTCTCTATTTGTTATTTTTTTATGATCTTGACTGTTAAGAGACAAAAGCCAGTCTCTACCTACGCTCAGTTCCCCTATTTTGCCCTAAAATTGAAATCCATATGGTATCAAAAAAATAAGGAGAGAAAAAAATATGTTTTCACTTTGTTGAGGACAAATATGCATCTGCTTGTTACAGAAGGGCTACTGTACTACTGTTTTTTGTACATTGCTATAAAGATTAAGACACCCTATAAAAATCTTAATATTTATTAAATATGATTTCAATATTAGCAACTCCATTCAATAATAGAAATCAGAAAGAAGTCTTTTGACTAAAAAAATTAATAAATAGTCACAAGCAATTCAAAATCGCAAACGTTTAATAATAAAGATACATATTTATCATTATATATTAATTCAAAATAATATTAAAATTGAGAGTCAAACAGAATTTGAAACAAACATGTGATTAACTTGCTATGTTTTATAAATAAATTTTAGAAATTACAGTATTTACTTCAGTAATTATTCAATTTATAAACAATCTTTAAAAGAAGCTTGTACTTAATCCAATCTAATTCCATCATTGAGTGTTTTTATCTCAGGTGTTTAAAATATTTAAACAATGACAAAAGCAATATCACAAAAAATTGATGAAAGAGATCTTTATTACTGATTTCTTAACTAAATCTTATATATATATATATATATATATATATATATATATATATATATATATATATATATATATATAAATTTATTCAAGCAAATGTTAAAAAAAAAAACTGTTTTTAAGACAAACAAAAAATCAACTGACCTCATATGAGCCTCTACGTTTCTAATTCAAATTCCAATTGCAACAAATCATCGAAGAGCACTGAACAGCTTCTATATACAAATGCAAAATAATTATTTAAAGAATAGAAAATAGAATCAGAAATTTCTTTTGAATTTTAGTAAATAATAGAAAAGTTGTTATGAGAGATGATAAGTAATAATGTAATTTAAGAGCAGTGGAAAAGTTATTTATTACTTGGGAAATTCTTCTAGAATATAGTTGGCTCCTTTACAATAAATAGTTCAAATGATAAACATCAAAATTTCTAATTAAATATATGAGACAATGAAGGATGGGTTTCATAAAAAAAATGTTAAAAATTGACAATATTGAGTTACTGGTGCCATCAGTTAGTGCCGGAAGTTTAGTTTATATTCAATTCCATTCATGACAAAAATTGAAACGAAATACTCAGAAATCCAAATAGCTAGATAGAATAAAACATGATTTTGGAATATTCTCATACAGATTCATTCAAGAAAGGATAATAAATGATTAGATATTCAATTCTTATATTAAACCTTTATTATTCCTTACTTAATAATAATAATAATAGCAATAATTAACAGTTAAAAAATTCTAGCTCTTCCGTTCTATTTAATACTCACATTATTCGATAAATTAGTTCTTCAAGTTAAATATTTTTAAAAATTAAATTTGGTTTTAAAATAAAACTTGGGATGACAAATTCAAATTTGTTTGAATCGCCATTAAAGCATCCAATTTGGCACATAAGTCACTTATAAATTATCTTCAAAATTAAGATGAGAACAAGTTCTTGTTCAACCACTGTTAAAAACCATTAGCGCCATAATATAACAAAGAAATTTTTGGCTCATGCTGCTGCTACATCACATTTATTGTTTAACCGCCAATTCAACTAATTTTTATCAGAAATGAATATATTTTCCGTAATCGAATTCATACCATAAAATAAAGTCTGCCGATAACGTGGAAGACGCAATGATCATGTGAATATCTGTTTTATTTTCGATTATTGGAAAAAAAAAAGAGGGGAAGGAATTATCAAACTAAATTCTATGTATCAGCTAAGTATTTAAAATGTGCTGTATTTTTAATTTTTATTATTTCGTTTTTTTTTTTTGTTTTGTTTTTTGCACTCAAACTTACAAAACTAAATTTCACTTAAATTATTCGATCTCTTATCAAAAGATGAATCGGAGAAAGAGGGGACTGTAGCGAAGGGGGTTGCCGCCTAAACCTTTATTGAATGTTTCATTTTTTGCTTATGCTATTCCTCGTTCAGCCTAGACAATTAGTGCATAAAACTATTTTTATTTCATTTTCGTGAGATCAAATTGATATTCACATTCCTTTTCTTTCTAGAACGTTCTTCGATATATGCAACAAAGCTAATGGACTTCATTATTTTTTTTAAATAAGAATAGTTTACTAGCACTTTTTTGAGGGTTTTGACATTTTTTCTTCATCTTTTTATTCAATGGAGGAGTGAATCATTTATTATTTTACTTATTGTTTTGTAAGCTCTAATATTACGTTTCATCATTTTTCTTCAAACATCCTTTTTCATTGGTTTTTGTAAATTCGCCACTTAGGCTCATTGGCGTACGTAGAGAGGGGGATCGGGAAATATATCCCCTTCTTCTCCCTCCCTCCTCCTCTCCCCTCCGAAATGTACGAAGCGAATAAATATGATTTTCATACCCACCAACATAAGGTTTGTATTTTGAGTAATATTTTTGGTAATTTTTAACAATAATGTTGGTCCAATTTTCATTGTTATCCTTGAAAAATACGCCTTGTTTGGCGATTATAGATATTTAGATGATTATTTGTCTTCTTCTAATTAATCCCCCCCCCCTCTGAAAAAAAAATCTACGTACGGCCCTGCTTAGGCTGTATTGTCATTCCTAAATTCTATAATTTTTTTACTGATACCTTTAATATTCAGTGTGGAAGAATGGGAAATTCGACTTATGGAGGAATAAGAATAAATTAAATATTTATTTTTTATGCACAAATGATGGTTCACCGTGTATCATAAATTCAGTATAATGTTGTAGATACGCCGTCGAGGAGAATAAAACCATGTTCAAATTATTTTTTTACAAACAGAGGTTACAACCACATTACTAGAAAATTACCAGGGATAAAAGCGATGAGAAATAAAAAAAAGTCTAAGGCAGAGACAAAATGGTAGAAACTAGACGCACTAAATCGCTTTTTAAAAACTTAAAGAGAAAACTTACAAAGACTTAACTATATAGCTTAACTATGTTAGAAAGATGAAGAAATGGATGCTCCTAGATCTGAGAGATACTATAAATATACCTACCAGTACCATCATATTGCTATCTCAGGGGGAGGCTGTAAGACTATGACAGCTGTACACATTGGGGCGTTAGGGCGAGGGTATCAGAGTGTTAAGTCCAAAAGGAAGGTGTGGATTCGATTCCCACCTAGGACAGTTAATATTTATTTTGTGGTGGTCCTGAGAAATGAATCTTGACTTTCACTCTAGTTAGTATGGGATGGAAACCTCTATGTAGCTATAAGAAGTTGGAAAAAAGGACTAATAGCTGAATGAGTTCCCTCCACCAATACCAGTACCAGTACCAGATGAGGCTGAGGGCTGGTCGAGTCCTTACTGCTGCTTGAAATTCTGAACATGAATTTGTCCATTATGTAGGAAAAGAAAAATTATAAAGAAGGGATGATTTAAGAATTGTGTTATATTCTTAAATAAAAATTATTTTCAAAAAAATATTAATTATGGTAGTAATATTTATTTGCTAATCAATATTTATTCTTCAATAAAACTCTCAAATGAAAAATTATTTTTGGACAAAAAAAAATTATTCTTTTTCAAATAAAAATGTATTTCTAAATTATGAATTCTTCATTCCCTAACAACGAATGAACAATAAAACACCTAAAACAAACATATTTAAATAAAACAACTAACATATTTATTATTCCTCATTCACAAAATCAATTTGTTCCTGGTTTAAAAAACAATTTAATCCAGTCTGGTATGGAGTAGATAAAGGTGATCTGCGTCAGCAGATAACATTGCTAAACAGTGAACCGTGAGAAAGAATTAATTCATTCAAATGGGTTGGGAATAATAGCTGGCTCATCCTAATGAATGAGCAACTATAAAGAACTCTGGCGATTCCCATGTTCCAGGTACATTAAGGCATAAATTCACACTTTTAACTGAATTGCTAAAAAAGTTGAGTGAAATTTGTATTTTTTTAAAATCTATAATCCATAAAAAAATTAAACATTTTCATTTATAATAATTTCAAACGATATAAATAAAAAAAAAATAAAATAAATGCCACGCAATACTTATGGAACAATAGAGTAGCTTACAACCAGAAATAATTGTGAAACCACGTAACTTTCAAATATGAATTTCTCAAAGAGCCAAAAAAATTTTAAAACATTTTTGAGTTTTTTTTTTTAAATAGTATGCACTAGGATGTGATAAACATACTATCAAATAGAATAGATAAACGATTAATTGTTCTTTACAAAATTTAAGAAAAGATAAAGTAACTCTAAGTCAAACCGTTATGGACTTGGTGACAGTTTCACATTTCTGCAGACGATATGTTGCTATCTCACATAACACGAGTTCCTTTCCTTTTCCAATGAGATAAGAAGTTGAAAAGAAATGAAAATCAATTTTACTTATCAAGGGTTAAAATGATATAATAAACAGTAAATTGTTTCTAGAAGTAATTTATTTTAACATTTTATATTCTTAATTGGTCTCAATAAAGCTAAACGGTTCCAATTAAGAACATCAACTGCTCTGACGGAATCTTAAGCTTTTGAGAGTCTAACATCTGACCGAGTATATGAAAATATCTAATGGTGAAAAAGATGATCTTTGAAGATGAATGAAGGAAAAGTTCTTCAGTTAGGCTGCGACCAATATTAACTACTATAGACTTATTAGTGGATCTAGGTAGTAATCAAGCTTTTTTTCTCACAACAAAAAAAAAGCATAATTAAGTTGCTAATTTATGAATTCAAGGTTTTAGAGCAAATAAAGACACTGCTTAAAAAATGATAATTATCTTTATTTAAAACAATTTACAGTTAACTGTAAGAAAAATGAAAAATACCTAATTCGCTCAGAAAAACAATATTTAACAAATTTTATAGTTAGGTATATAAATAATATATAAGTATAAAATTAATAAATAGTACTTGTTAACATAAAACTAGAATTCTGAAATTCGTAAAAAATACTTTTCAATGAATATAAATAACCGTTTTGATCTTAATAAATTAAAAATGCTGTTAAATAATACTTTTATTTGTTTTAAAGTAATGAACAAACAAATAGTAATACAAAGGTACTTTCAAATAATTCCTAATGAAAGATTTTTAAAACAGTTTCATAATTCATGCTCTCAGATGAAACAGACCATAATAGTTCAGCCTAAAAATATGTAATTCAAGATTGTTATTGTTTAGATTTAATTAACTTACTCTGTTTTAATTTAAAACTAAAGTTCATTATTTAAATATTGTCAATCCATGAGGACTAATACTTTATCATGAACTTTATAACTGATTTCTGCTCACAAATGTCCTACTACTCTTCTTTTCTTCAAGTCAAAGATTGCTGGTTTAGTCAGACCAAGTGTACATAATTTTGAAATAAATATTTTGATGTTCTCTGTAATGTAATTTAAAAGTAATACATTTCAAAGGTATATTTAATCATATTGTCATGGGCAAAAACATATAAATTTCAGTTATGTGATGACCACTTAGTGGCCCATACCATTCCAACTCAGTCCTTTAAATGTACATTAATTAATTTATTAATGAAGAATATTTCAGGGTGGAACATATGGTTGATTTCATTTTATAAAAAAGGATAATAAGAATATTCCTTTTAATATCGAAAATTGTACTTATAAAAGAAAAGTGGTAATCCAATTCATGAAAACACAAAATTAAGGAAACAATGTATTTTAAATCAACTTCCTAGCTTTTAAAAAGTGTAACTTATTTATTTTTTGAATAAATAAACAATATAACATTTTTACATATAAAATAAGTTTAATCATGAGCAAGTAGAATATAGTAAAATTTACTTTCTTCTTTTTTTTTTTACTATAAGGTAAAATATTATTTCAATGTAATTCATATTTTGTTGATATATTCACTGGGTAGTGTTAGTATTGGAAATAATATGTTTAAATGTAACATTTATAAATGAATAAATTACTTAAAACTAACATCAGATGAGATAATACATAAAACGGTCTGTAAAATTGGCAGTCATAATATTTATAGACATTGGGTAGAATCCTTCGCATGCTCAGTGCTGTCGGCCCTCAAGGATTACAAGAATTATAGTAACAATTATTTATCTTCAATATCCTAAGGCATGCTATTTTATTTCTTTTAATATGAAGGGTAAAGCTTCTTTAATTATTTGATAAAACACAAAGAAAGCACCATTTGGCAATTTATTGCATTTGTTTAAAAATTAAACATTTCAACATAAATATATATAAAATTGCTAATGAATATTAAATAAAAATAACTTTAAATATAAAAATTACATTATGAAATTAGGATAGGATGAAAGAACATATGATAATCGTTGAGCTTTTCACTAGATTCGAAGACCTTTAATTGATTTCTCTAAAGGCTGTAACAGACAAGCATTACAAAAAATAATTACAAACAGATAGAAATAGCAAACATTTGGTACAGACATGATCACAGTGACAACAATATTTAGAACCACAATAAGTCAAGGAACAATACACAGGCTAACATTTTCATAATAAGTTTTGCTAAATATCACGAATGCATTATATATTTTTATAGAAAATATTAAGAAATTCAGAAAAAGTTTAATATTTTCTTTAAAAAAAAAAAAAACAACAATAAATTAATAGTTATAAAATTTAAAAAAAAAAAAGAAAAGAGGATGTGGTGAACGTTTTTATCAATTGATTTGATACAAATAAACAGACAAAAAGGGTAAACATACATATGTATGTGTGTAAATAAAAAAAAAAAATTTACAGTTACAAAAAAAACTTAGGAAATTATCTACTATTGCTTGAATGACAGTCCTAAGTCTTGTCTATTAGGCATACTTCAAATAAGATTTGTTGCAACTTGTGAATTCTTATTATGACTCCAATACCCTTCAAGCTTCAGTAGATTAATCACACTAGCCAAGATATGTGTCAGATGGACGTGCTAGAATTTTATGGACCTGACCGAAGATGAATGTTACTCTTATTTTATCATTACTGGAATAATGTAATTTGAAAGTGGTTAGGTAGTGGTGAGGAATGGATTGTTGAAGTAATTATATATTATTGAAACAAACAGTGTATAGGAAGCAAAAACAGAGCACTATGTTTTCAATAAGCCTTCTCTAAATATAGATATGTGCATCAGAGAAATCTTTTAGCATCATTATCATTCATGAGGCAAAATTTATCTATGTTAATGAACCACAAATTGCAGCAATATCTCAATGATTCGCAGTTCGGCAATACCTCAATGATTTATATATTTTATACTAATAGTGGGAATAAGGAGAATTCAATTGTTATGTTTGTGGAATAATTTCTTCCTTTATCTCTTTATATTCCTTTATTCTCATTGTTACACCAACGTTTCGGGGTGCTCTCCTCCCCCATTCTCAAGGTATTCTTTTTTATTATATACTCTATACTCCTATTGTCTAAATCCATCTATTGATGTTATCAGTTAGTTATTACATTTACTTTAACCATAAAAGCTATGTTTTAAATCTTTACAAATAGTGCCAGGAGTGAAATTGTTAAATCTATCTTTATCATTGCCAAAATTGCTTTGTAAAGGGAGAGTGCCCCGATAAAGAGATAAAGGAAGAAATTATTCCACAAACATAACAACTCAATGATTTAGTGTTCAGTAGTATCACAATGATTAAGAAATTCAGAGTTTACAACAGCCAGTACAAACTCCTGACTTATATCCAATAGTTCATTTCTCTTTTTCTCAAAGGAAAATTAACTCTCCGACACAATCTAACATACGTGAGTAAATAACAGCTTTAATGGAGACATAGGAGGAAATCAGGCAAAACATGTTTCATAAAACCATGTAATAATAATGCCTACAAGGTTTGAAACAGCCATAAAAGTAATTTTTAGTTAATTATAAATCTAATCAACTAATGCTTGTTAATTTTAGAAGTTTTAACCAAGAATATGTCATTATTACTATTACTCAAAAAAGAGAAATGAACTAATTTTATCACTTAAACCAAGTTTATTGATAATTCTTAGATAATTCAGCACAGTTAAATAACTTACTTGTAAGTCCCAAATGACTAGCTGGCCATCAACACCTGATGTTGAGAGCTTTCCTACAGACCCGTTACTGCCTTCATAACACCTAAAATAAGAAAAATTTGCAGACATTAATAGAGGAAAGAATTTGTCAAATATATGTATGTTATATATTTATTTCCATTTGAATTCTGAGTTTCTATTAGAAAACGCTTCAAAAAAAAATTTCGTAGTGCTTGTATAAAATCCAATTAGCATATTTTGATTAATAATAAAAATAAAATAACATTGACTATAAGAAACTTATTACGGAACAGCTAATAAAAACCAATTTATTTATTGATGAATTAATAAAATTTGATATTTCTTTTAATATATCATTTTTTTTTTTTCATTCAAGTAGAAACAATTAAAAATGTTCAAAATTCAAAAGGTAAGGTCCAAAGCCATCACTTAGAACTAGAATTTCATTCAATCAAAGGCTTTTATTTATGGATTGATTATTTCTCATAGATCAAATTGATGTCACAGGAATAGATGAAATGCTATAAAATGAAGAATTTTTGTCAAAAACAGATCAAAATAAAATAAAATAATGAAATGAATAGGGCATGATCTTGACCAAACAGAATGATTAAATATTATTTTAATTTCTCTAATGAACATACAATTTTATTGATTATATCCTCTTTATTGATAATATTCTTGATTATATCATACCTGAGGCACGTAATTGTATTTTGATGAATTGTTTCAAGTTCAGTATCAGAAATTTCAAGTCGTGCTTGCCGGTCTAAACTCTGGAACTTCCTCATTGCACTATAACAAAATGGATAGAAAATACACCCATCAGTATTCATTAAAAACAAGACAATGGTGCTTTTAAATAGAAAAATTAATGTTTCAATAACTACTATTTGAAAATTAAACAATGATTTACCTTAAACCTCCAGCTTCTTTCTTTTGAGAAATGTCTAACTTAAAAGCAAACTGTAACTGGCCACTCCCATCTACTGTGTACAGCATAGGGCAGCAATCATGGCCCTAGAAATAAAGAAAATCCACTAAACTATTGGAAATGTATTAATACAGAAACCTAATACTTTTTGGCAAATGCAATTATGTATATTTTATAATAATAATAATGAAACCATATTCACACCATTCCATCAACAACCATACAAAATAAACCATATTGAATTTTATTTTCAGAATTTTGATTTGTTAAAGATTCTTTCAATCACATTCACTAATTCTTAAGTTGATTTTTATTTAAAAAACAAAAGATTTATGCTACTGGTACTGGTACTGGTACTGATGGGGGAACTAGTCCAACATGTGGGCCTTGTGGTTCTTTTTTCCAACCCCTGGCGGCTACCTTTATGTCACCGCTGCATACTAACCAGAGTGGAAGTGTTAAGATTCACTTCGTGGAATCTCCGCGAAACAAATATTGACTGACCCAGAGGGGAATCAAAGCCACAATGTTCTAAACCGGGCACTTTGGGATCCCTGCCCCAACGTATTCGGCCGTCATGTCCTCAAGGTTTATGCTAGGCGCATGACTTTAACCCTTAAGTTGTTTACCTATATCAACAGTGGAATTTACAATCACATCTTAGACTTAGTCGGGGCCTTATCTAAAACTGCTGGACAAGGCTACGAGATTATTATAGCCACTTCTAGAATAGATTAGCAGTCACTTAAGTTCAAATGAACACTGTCTTGCGTAATGCAATTATTATGTCAATTATGCCGGTCATTATTATGTCAGGGTCTTGGCTGACTGAACAGTATCAGTATGGTATATTGCAGGACCTGGAAATAGTAGAAAAAATAAATGGTGGCAAATAGACCCAGATGATGGCTGCACGATCTCGACCTTTGTGTATTGATTTCACAAAGTATAGAAGTTTCAACGGGATGTTGGCCACCCCAAATAGTTTTCATTAATGCTAGCCTGAATGCTTAATAGAATAAAAATGAACACTAATTATGAATGTTAACAATTTACATCTGAAAGAATTAATTATATCTTCTAATAGCTAACATATTGATTAAAAAAATTCAATAAAATATTCTTAAAAAATAGACTTACTGAAACAACAATAGCATTTGGTCCAACCCAGAGACAGCTCAGAAATGGTAAGAATTCTGTTCGGAGCTTGTGAACTTGAGTTCCTTTTGTAATATCTACGAGGCAGATGGAAGAGTCCTGAGATACCCAGCACAGTCTATTTCCATCAGCAGAAAAACTGACGCCTTGGATCCAGCCACCTTTGGTCAAAAGTAATGTATTAAACAATTAGGAATACAATTAAGACCATGAATATTTAAAAATAAAAGTATTTCCGATCTTATAATCTTAAAGAGTTATTATTTTACAAAATGTAGTTAGATAAATGAATTAATTTATTTGCAAACACTAAAACATCCATCAAACCTAATTTTAAATAACTATTTACCTCCCAATGGAGAATTAGAAAATTCAGCAAGGATATGACCAAGACCAGCTTTATTTCCCCACTTAGTGGTGGCTGAAGACTCTTCAAATTCTTTGACATAGCAGGAAAACACTCGAACCTGAATTTTTTTATTCAAATTAATTAGATATTCATAAAAAATATAATCAATATCCAATAAAAAATTCTGAGTCAAATAATTAAAAACCATTTTAACAAACGTGGAAAAAAGTCAAATTTATTAAAATGAAAAGTTGAAAATATAAGGAACAATCATAGCAGTTTTAAAGTTAACAATCAGCATTCATTAACAAGAAAACGCACTCACTCATTTTTATTAATATGTGATTGAAAATTTTAATTGTATAAATTTCGAACTGGGGATGCTTCTGAACTCAGAATATTGAGGTGTTGCCCCAACAAGTTAGTCAACCTCATACATACATTCAAAAAACATCGTTTTAAAAAATAAATAAATTAACAAAAGCACCTACCCTGAAATCTGTCGAGCCGGAAACGAGAATTGTATTGTTTGGGTGCCAATCTAAACATGTGACAGTAGATTTAATGGTTTTTTTAATATGCTTCGATACCCACCAATTATTACCTTCATTAAAATAGCATACTGAGATCAACTTTGCCCCAGAACCAACAGCAAATTTATTCTCTGAAACATAAATTATAAATCTGTTAGCAAAAATAAAGGTGGCTAATTTCCTCAAAAAAGGCTCAACCCAATCATTATGGTGGCCGTAATGCTGAACTTACAAAGTATACTAAGCAATAAACAAAAAGCTTTTATACTGGTTCCGACTGTCATAAAATTACCTTTTAACATAAACTATTTTCATTTTTTGTTAAATGTAAGTTAAAAATTCCTTTTTTCACTAAAATTAAATTTATTAGTTTTTTTACAATTAAATTTAAACTTCTCTACAGTGAAAGTTGTTCCAAAATGGTAACCTTCTCCTGGTTTTCAAATCCGATCTAGATATAGTTAAAAGGTGAGAAAGGCTTCTCTGAATGACTGGAGAACAGAGAAAGTATAAATGCTATAGGGAATGGCACGCGTCATTGATTTGGGTAAGGAGAGCACACCGCACCAGTCATTAAGTAGGATCTGTTCAGGAATGGGTTAACCAGAATTTTTCTTTTTTATTTACTTTTTTATAACACTATTGGTTTCTTCTTTGAAAATAATTTTTCATTGGTGATTTTGTTAGGCCAAAAGACATAAATTATTCATTAATGACGACCACAGACTAACTAGATTGTAGAAGTGGCAAATAATTTATCAATCCCTAATTAGATTGATCTTTCTATACCATCATGCGGATGTCAACTGATAAAGTATTATTACCTTTATAAACTTACCTTCAGGAGACCACTTAACACAAGTAGCTGCCCGATTTAATCGCAAAAAGACAATAGTTGGTTTCCATTTTCCATCTTCACAAGGCGACCATACATAGGCATTACGATCCTGAAAAAAATAAGAAATCAATGATAGCGTGAACAATCATAAATCTATTTTATGAGTTACTTAATTTGATTTAAAGGCATAAAATAAGTGGACCACGAATGGCCTAATATACAGAATGTCCTAATATAATATGTGTTTGAGGGTAGATGGTGGGTATATACTCATGGACACGTCAACTCAAACAGCCTGATTATGATCCAAATATCATTCCAGATCTTCCGTTAAGAGGACCAGATTAGCAAAAGAAATGCCAAATGAAATATAAAAGCTATTTCAGTACTGCAATATAATTTCCTTAGGATTTTAAAAATGTGTGTAAATAAAAAAGTTCAAATTATTCTGAACTGCGGAACACGATATGCTCAAGACATATGGAGACACAATTGATAGTGAACCAATACCAAATCGTAGTAATCTAGACATAATTTTAATTAAATGAATTATGGCAGAGGAAATTTAGCTGAGTACTAAACAAAAATACTGTTCCAACTCTTAAATATCAACAAAAAAATATAAGTGCTGCAATGAGGAAAAAAAAAGTAAAAGTGTTTGTCTAGAAATATGTTAATTACTAACAAACGACTAGTATCAATAAAGTAAGCATTCAAATAATTAATCTGCATGTAGTTTCGAAATGGTGATCAAAAGTGTTAATCTAGGCAGGTAGGCTAGTATTACTAGTTTGAATTATTGGTAGAACTAAGTACTAAGCTAATTTCTAAAACTTTGAACAGTCTTTAAATTACTACTGCAGATATGCAATCTATACATACATATAGATTTAAATAATCATTTTAACGATAAAGTTTTGTCGAGCGGGTGAATGTAATTTTCTTTTCACACTCTCTTTTTTATTAGTACTCGTTCATATTGCTTCACAACAATTCTTTTTTTCTTTTATTATTTTTATATTATTATTTGTTTATTTCAATGTGTAGGCCAAAATTGTTATTTTTTTGTTTGTGCAACAGTTATTCTTAGAGAACTTCGTTCCAGAATGTTTTCTTTCTATTCCATTCTATATACTAAAAAAAAAAAATTAAAAAATGGAATGGTTATAGTTCAATGTGAAAATATATCTCTCCATCAAAATTATGGTGAGAAAGCCACTGGGACAGGTTTCATTATCTTATCAGACACTTATCACGAATACAAGTATACAAATAAACACACCTATAATTAATTTTAAAGAACATACCTTATTTAGAGCCACTTATTACTACCACTTAAGAACAAAATAAGGGCAAACAAAATGTATAGTAAATCTAAAAATTATGATACCACATTGAAGAAATGTTACAATCCATTAATTTCAAAATGTTCAATAACGGCTTGGTATTTAAATTGGTTAGGTTGATAGATGTTTTAAAATAATAACACTATTACTCACTGCTGCACAAGTTACAATCCTATTTGTTTTGGGAGCCCAGTCTATGCCTGTGACCCTTAGATCATGCTGATCAAGTACATCAGTAAGTTGCCATTCACCACTACTCCTATTATATACATGAACTTCGTGGTTATTGGGACTCAGAGCGATTCCTAGAAAATTAGATCAAAAGGTAAATCAAATAAAAACTATAAACAAAGAACATAAGTATAGGGGAACCTTTAATAATACTAATAGACATAATAATTAGCTTCATAAAAATCTTATAAAGAATTTTCAAATTTAATTTTTCATAAGATAACAATTTTTAATTAAAGAGTTCTTAGGATCTAAACTTCTGAGAAAAATAATACTAGAAGATAAACACATATACAATGAAAAATAACAGGATTTAGTATATTCTTTAAAATGGAAAGAATCATTAAGGTCTTTAAATTTCAACGCCACTAAAACTGTAATAATAATTAAATGGGAAATAGATAAATGAGTCACCGTGAGTCATGCATTCATACATACAGAACTAGAATGGTTTTAAAGATTTCTCTTTTTTTTTAACTCAGCAGTTTCTCATAATAAGCATGCAAAATTATGAAATACGAAATAGTATTCTAAAAGAGTCTTAGTATAGTCATGAATATTCTAGATACAAACTTTTATTACGAGAAACCAAGTTAAATTCCTTATCATAATGCTATCAAATAAATAAACTGTCAAACAAAAGTTATGACTGAAGCTAATCATCAAATATGAAGCATGATAAAAAAAATTAACACTTAATAAAGAGATTCTTATTTTAATTAGAACTTAAAAGTCAGAACTAACTTGAATTACAACTAGTGATATATAAAAAGGAAGTGCTCTTAAGTACTTACGTGTCCTATCCTTGTTCCAAGAGTGACATGAGACAGGATGAACTCCAAAACTATATTTTTCACACATGTCAAAACTAAGAATAAGTTACATAAAAAAAAAAATTAAAATATTAATACAATTGGAAGCCCAAACCTAGGCTCCTTCTCAGGTACTTGTTACAAGTTTGTTATCGATTCTTCGATATTCATCCCTAGGAGGTAATTTACAACAAACAACTGTTATCTCAAACTTGTCAAATGGCATTTACATCCCATATAACTTATTTGTCTTTAGAAAGAAATATGAAATAAGTCAATTTGTACCGAAATTAAGTTACAAACATGCAAACCGTTTGAAAGCATAGTATTAAGACTTTAAATAGTGTCTCAAATTTTAACATATTTCGAGTCCAACGGCGACATGTTACAATCCAGTATTACATGCACTTACACACGTCCCCTTTAGGACATTTTCACAAGGTCCGATGTCGGACCGACATCAGATTTATCGAAGGCTGCAGGTGTCAGGCTGAAGGAAATGTAAGATCCAACTTCGATAATTATCGAACCGTGTGAAAGGAACGCATACTTTCTGCGTAAACGAAATCGGAGACAGTTCCGACTCCGAAATTTATCGGACCATGTGAAAACGCCCTTAATGTAAGGAATATCGGTCGCAATGGATAGTATTCCGAAATTTATATAATTGTATATCATATTTTCATTAATTAAAAAAGATTGATGTATTAACTCGAAATGATTACTAAATGATAAAATTGTATTTAAAAAAAAAAAGTGAGTTTGCTTAGGACCACACGCTGGAAGTGTAAACTTCTTTGACCGATGAACATTCCCAAATAAATCTAAAGATAAAAGAAGAGAAGAATAAGGTGAAATAATTTTTTTAAATGAATATTTCATTTAAGTGAATTTAATTTTTTGATGAAATTGGCATAAACTGAAAAGTATGTATTGCAGATGCGTCTGTAACAGTCATATTTTATTTCAATCTTAATAATTTTCCCTTGCGTAAAAACAGATTGCTGCGACTTATAATTGATTTGAAAAATATCAAATTACACTTCAATAAAATAAAAATTGTCAAAAAAAATAAAAATTGTTTAAGTTAACATCTCCAAATTAGAATTGGTAATCTTACCTTTAAGATGTCTGCTCGACTTGATTAAATAAATGAAATAGCAAAACTTTTGAATATTTCTATAAAGCTATATCTTTTGGTATTAAGTACCAAATACAATACTTCTTTCAAATTAATCTCCTATATTCCTTCTTTTTGTGTTCTGCAGTCTTCTTCGAAATTCTCCTCCTAGTCTTCTCTCTTCCTTATCTCCTCTCTTTATTTTTTTCTTTTAAATGAAGTTAATTTTATTTGAATTTTAACACATCTTTTCAAATAAATGTGGAGTTGGCTTTTCTAAATAACAATATTCTGATCATCATTGGTTACATCCTCAATCACCATTTCATAATTTTCTAGCATATCATTTGCATTATTTTCATGAATAGTTTGACAGATTTTATTAATATTTCAATTGAATTCTAGGAAAGAAACTATCGGCGTATGATAACTAAAGTAACTAATAAAAAATTTTTGATTTGAAATTGTCCAAAAATCTTGTAAATACAGTATCAATCGTTGTTCCATACCTCGTTGTGCTCTGATTTTTAGCATTCGACATGTTTAAATCTAGCTTTTGTTTGAGGAAATCGATCAGTGTTTTTTCATCGCCAAAATTAATATTGAAATCGCCACTGATAATCATTGGAATTTCGTGAAAGTTTTCTTGAAGCAACGCATAACTATCTTTGGTATATACTAATAAATTTTGATAAAGAAATTTAATGATCTGCTCTATATTTTTTCCTGGAGAAATATAAACAGCAATAATTATGACAACCTGCTCAGTTTTTGTGATAGATCGCTTAAACAAAGTTCTCCGATTTCCGACTGAAACTATATTCGCATTATCACCTGCATTATGAAAAATTGCTACTCCACCGGCAGAAACCCCAGGTCGTATATACATTGTAACGCAATAGTAATTCGGAATTTCTATCATTTCTCCATCTTTAATTTGTGTTTCCGACAGAATAATTACATTTGCTTTTTTCAAAATACTGTCATTGAATCGATTGCGTGGGCAATGATGCTTTGACAATTGATTGAAAAAAAAGCTATTCCTGTTCTGCTGGAAAAAAGTCAGACATATCTTGACTAATTGTTATAAGTTTATTTAATGATAGTCTCTTGAATTTCAGTTGTAAATCTATCATAGATGAAGTTTGTCCGGCCATGATAAAAAATCAAAACTAGAAAGAGAAGAGGATTCTCCGGGCCTAAGGCCAATAGGGATAATATCAGTGTTTTATTGTCTGGGACAATAGATCGCAGCACTAAAACACATAATCTTCTGCCGATCGTTACTTCTCACTACTATAATATTTTTAAAATTTGAAAAATGGAGTGAATTCAGCAACAAAAATCTAGAGAGCTGCTATTTTAAATTATTTTTATTTTGCTTACTTATTGAATATTTTGATCACTTCTATGAAAAAAAAATCAAATAAATAGCGGGAAAAACTGTGCCCGTAGTTGTTCCACTTTGTTGGTTTTGTAGGCAAAATTTAAACATTGTTGTACCGACTTTAGAACAATATCAATTTTATCGCTCTTCCCCCTACCTGATGATAACAATACCGTGATTCACATTTCGTTCTAACAATTCAACCGATTATTTATTTTTAATGAAATTAAGAAGTAAGTTGTTAAAATAGTTAAATGTAAACAAATTATTAAACGTAAGTTTAGGAACTATTTTTAAACAAATAATTAGCGGCTGAAACAGCCTGGTTATTCGAAACAGAACCATCCGCTATATGTTCGTCAATCTACTATCTGTGCGAAAGGCTATAGTTAGGCTACATATAGGGGACGCGAACATCAGGATACTCACAGCCACTCCTTTTTAAATGGTCATTGTTGCTGGAGACCCGAGGCTCCATAAACTGTTCCCGATATGGTCGAGTCCATTAGAGGCCACCTTGTGACACCCTACTTCTCAAATAATTCAAGTGAGGCGTCACATCGAAATTTCTTCCAATCCTAACTCCACGGTAAAAGTAACAACCTCACTCGGAAGTATTCTTGATCCTTTTATGACCATAGTAATAGAATGAGCCCTATCAATCTTACCTCGCAAGAGGATGGTCTGAGTCTTGGAACTCGCCATCTTCTTCTTTGCCACTACTTCTTCTCGCACAATGCTCCTATCTAATTGGCGCGCCGTTCAGCTTCATCTTTCAATCAGACCCTGCTATCGAAGCCACAAAAACAGCCCAGAACAGCTCCTTCTCTAGCACTCCCAAAACTCGTCAAATACTAAGTTCCAAAGGGCAGGAATAAGGCCAGAGCCCAGCGGATCTCCCCCTTCTCCACATTGTCTTCTACTTCGTAGTTCCCTGTACTGGAGGTAGCATCTGACGAGACCATACTAGTTGCTTGGAGCCTCATACTTGTGCAGCTGCTGGAGCATGCTGGGCCAAGTATGTAAGCGTTATCAAAGATGGTGGTTATATCAAACAAGAGAAGCATAACATATTTCTCTGCCATCTCCTCGACATCACGGCGCACAGTCAGCTGGACATCTGTGGTTTCCCTACCATTGCAAGACCCCTACTGTAATGGATGGCTCGCTCTTGAGAAGACTGGTCGTATGCTTGTACACATCAATTGTTCCAAAACCTTGCTCACGACGGGGAGCAGACAAATAAGCCTATAACACTTGGCTAATTGCATATCCTTGTCTTCTCATTTGTAAATGTGCCTGAAGTCAGCAATTTTCCAGCTTCTTAGAAAGTATTCCCTGTCTAGGCAATCATTGAACACAGACAACTTTTCTTAAATATAGGGAATACTATTTTTGGAGATTGCCGCCGTCCATAGTGTCTATACCAGAGGTACGACCAGTCTTTTGCTTGTCCACGGCGGTACGGAGATCCCATTTGTCCCATGGTTGACACTGGTCCGTACCAGATGGGAATACCGTAGTGCGTCTCACGAATTCTTCCTCTTCATTATCTTGTAGTGGATCGTTCCTGGCGTGTCTCTACATTAATCATCTTCAGAAGTTTTTGCCTGGGTACCATCACGCGTTAACGCTGCAATAACTTGCAGCGGAGACAGCTTAACCAGAGGCACTATTTCCGGAATACCCCAGGGGTTTTTAGATGACTTCTCAACGATGAACTCGCCCCAAGACTTTCGCTTTCGTGAGCGCACCTCTTTTCGGTATTCTCATAATCGCAATTACGCCTCTGATACGACCGGCGGATCTTTTAGGGCCCTCTCTTCGTGGTGGTTAAGACCAGAGTCAATCATGGAACAGGTTGTCGATAGCACTGTTTTTGAAATTATAAAAGCCTTATATAGATTAAAGGTATCGATTCTGTTCCCTGTATCTGCTCCAGAGATAAACAAATCTTCCTACCAGCTTATGGTATTGAAAGTCATCAATCTTTAAAGACAATTACACTCTATGTATTTACTTTGTGTGTTCTTGCTATTTAGATATCATTTACATTAGATATCATTTTATGTTGCATCCCTTCTTTGGACAGTTTCCTATTTTTTGTTTGAAGTTCTCGGGAAAAAATATTTAAGACAAAAATTGCAAGAAAACTATTTAATTTAAGATAATCGTTCAAGATGAACTATCATTACAGAAAGTTCTCTTGCTGTTTTGGCTCAAAATTTATTTGGTATTATGTCATTGCATTTTTTTTGTTAGATTAATAAATCTGAATATCTAGGATGAAATCTATTACGGTTGATTTCGATATAAATCCGGAAGAAAAATTGTTTGAAAAAAGTGCCACTAAAGATGAATGTGTTTATGCTAATCTATCTTCAAAATTTACATTCAGAAGGAGAGACTTTTCTCAACAGTATGCTCATATTTACTCCAAGCGATTGCTACAGATGAAGGATATTCTCACTAAAAGAGCCAAACAAAAATGGGGTAATAACAGTTGTATCAATTTAAAAGTATATACTATCCTATATTATGCTTCTGATTTATTTTATTTAAAAATGATAGGTGATGAACTTAAAATTCGAAGGCTGGCAGAACTTCAAGATGACAGTAATTCAAGATGTGTGGTTATTGGAACTCTTTATAAGGACCAGGAACTAAAGCCTAGCATCTTAAAAGAAATTAGTGAAGAAGTTGGTATAATTATATTTAAATGCTAGTAACTAATTAAATTTTAACAAATGATAATAATTTGTTTTTTTTAGTTCCAATTAGTACCTCAGAAGAAAATGGTGAGGTTTGTATGTGATACTGACAAAGTAATATTGGAGGATGAACTTCAAAGAATTGTACTCATTGGTATTGATGCTAGTACTGTCGTTACTGGAACAGTAAGCAGATATCCTAATTTGTTTTTCCCAAATATTATAGTTACCGTATAAATGGCCCTTTTAGAATTATAAAGTTTCTAGATGTGATTCTTAAGTTTGATAAAGATGGAGGTGTGAATGGTAGACTTTATTATATCCTACTGTATTGCTGTTCTGAAGACTATATGCAAGTTTATGTTTCTGTATCAGCTTTAATAACAGAAATAATAGTTTTAATAAACAAAAACTATAATTTTTGTGCTGTTATCGTCGTCAGTCATTTTAAAATTTCTTTTTAACCGTTAGTCTTCATTGTAGGTCTAAAAACTACAATAGTAAAAGTAAGAAGTTTTTACATCAATTACAATAAAATAAACAAAAAATGAATTTGTCTTTACGGAAATGTACATATATTGAACAAAAATGAAATAAATATAATGAATTGTTAATAAATTTGACAATTAAATATTGAAAACAAATCGTACACTTCTAATCAAATTTTTGACCTAAAATTTAAATCTCTTGCTTGGAAAGTGAGATGTTAGAATGGGTAGACTTTGAGTGAGGATAGGGATAAAGCATTGCAGATATTAGAAGAGAGGGAATTCCATATAATAATGGAGAGGACAAGAAGGAACGTTCAAACGTTTTGGTTCTGTGGGAAGAGGTATAGAGGTCAGATAGGCACAATCTTGTTTCTAGTGAGTGGATTGAGGACTTGAATTTGAAGAGTCTAGATGTAGGAAATGTTCTGGGAGTTGATAGTTAAATCTAGCGTACTGCTTTGTATCATCTTCCCTTGTTATATTTGTTTATTGGTTTATAGTACAATATTACAATAACAACTTGTTTTATTTATGACCATATTAACTTTACCTTACTCTCTAGTAATTCTTGATTTATATTTTTATAATTTTGACTTTTTTCTTTGGTTTTTTTTAATTACCATATAAATTATATTTCTGAAAGTAATTGGCTTACTTAGATAGCTTCACTTAATTATTATTCTGTTTTTGAATTCGGAAATCTAGGATTTGAGCTGCTGGCATTCTTTGTTTTTGTTGTTGTTTACTTAATTACCAAATTGATTGTTCTGATGTACTTAAAGCATTAACTTTAACATTTCCTCTGTCATTGCTTGTAAACACTTAGCTTTTATTGTTCCATTTTGTCATACAGATCTTAGATATTTTTTTCTATGTATTAAATGCAAAATGTAGACAACTTCTTCGATGTAAACTTTCTGTTTAATTCCTTTTCTTAAATATTCTTTATAATAATACCTTAAGGCATCGTTCTTCATTTTACGTAAGCAACCATGTTCTGTATCTGTTTTGAGTTCTTTGAGTGGGGTCTGTTTCAAGGAATTTTTTGTGCTAGTTGAAAACTAAAGATTTAAGTTCAGGGATGTGGAATGTTTGAAGTCTTAATTAGCGGGATAGCATTGCATAAAAAGGAAAAAAAACTGGTTTTTATCGTCCTTATGTGAAATAAATTTGTAAATTTACCATTTGATGTCCACGTAAATTCCATTTAGTTTCCTAAGAAACATATAGCTTCCATTAAATGATATAAAAGTATAAATTATTATTTACAATAATCACTAATCAATGGAGGGAGTTATTGTTGACCGTATATTTATATTTAAAGGGAGAAGTTGATCGGGGGTGCGGTCAAAGAAATAGACTTAATAAGTGTGGTCTTATACAGATCTTAGATATAAGACCACACTTATTAAGTCTATTTCTTTGACCGCACCCCCGATCAACTTCTCCCTTTAAATCACTAATCAAGTTTGTGCGTATTTCGTCTCTCCCCACTACCTTCTACGAGTTTATATGTTAGATATTAATTTTTCCAAGATCTTTAGCTTTCCAATGGTATTATATATATATATATATATATATATATATATATATATATATATATATATATATATATATATATATATATATATATACGAATAAAGTATATATTTTATTATATACTTTGTTATATATTATATATTTTCTGGCTTTATTATATATTATATATATGATATGAAGTGCCACTTCCAGTAAGTCGATTTTATTATCGAAAAAATTGCTGTAACATTGTAGTATAGGTTATTGTAACATAGGTAAGGAAAAGTAAAAATGTAGTTATGAACAGAAAACCTTGTTTTAGAAATCAATGTAAAATTGTTTTTCCCACTGACCCTTCAATCATTAATAATTTAATGTTGATAATTTTTATCTGAATAGTGA
Source organism: Rhaphigaster nebulosa (assembly GCA_948150685.1). NCBI lineage: Eukaryota > Metazoa > Arthropoda > Insecta > Hemiptera > Pentatomidae > Rhaphigaster > Rhaphigaster nebulosa. The sequence goes on from OX411310.1 coordinate 90,096,141, forward strand.
GGAATTTTGAAAATGATGTATAATTTCCTATTTTAGTAAACTTAATAATATGATTATAAACCAAACTTTTTGTAGGTATGTGCTCTGCTTGGCGCTGAAGATAGTTCAGGAAAATTTAATGTTGAAAGTATTTGCTATCCAGGGCCACAAGCACCTTCTCCTTTTATTCTCCTACCAAAAAATAGTAATAAGTAAGTTTTTTAATTAATTGTTGATGATTCATATTTTGTCTAAAATTATATTTTTTTTTTTTGTGGCCGAACAATATTACTTTATTTTTATATGAAGTATGTATTTATATATACACAATACAAAAGTATGATTTGTAATAGATATCAACTGATGAGAAGTAATATAAATACATTTTTACTTTCTTTATTGCCACCTAGAGTGGCAAGGTAAGGAAGGTATTGTAATCTTTCAACAGATCTCTATGTTATTGAGCCCTTCTAGTCCAAAAAACACATTTTTGGTCATTGATCTGTGTATCTGTACCACGATAATCTCTTGAGCAGGTGGACCAATTTTGTTGTTGCTTTTCATAGGGTCTTTTGTTCCAATACTTGGGCACCGAATAAGGCATCCTGCTAGCTGAAAAAAAAAGTGTTTTTCTGTTGAATGTAGCGCTAAAACTGTTCTAGTGATTTTGCTGAAGCTTGCCTAAATTCTTCTTTAACTTTTTTATGTATACTGCATCCCCAAGATAAACCAAGAAAAAATTTATTATGAAAGTAATTCTATTTGTGCATATATAACTCAAAAAGTATACATTTTATCTAAAAAATTTCTATGGTGAAAGGTAATTAAATTCTGTACAAAACTAAAAGAATAATTATCTAAATTGGACCAATATCAGAAAAAATATGACATATTGGGCTTAGTCACCTTGTTTTTTAAGTGAATGAGAGGGGGACTGGTTGGCAGCACTTTTCACATTTTGATTTTTCATGCAAACTATGGTTGACATATCCAAATGTTCTTAGTCTCTTTGAATACCACATCAATGAGGCTATGTTACCATATTTTTTTCAGACCTTCATATATATTACAATATCACATTGTAAGCATATAAGAATTAGTTGACATGCGAATTCTGTGGAAGAAAAAGAAAATTAAAGAAAAAATTTACTTATCGAGCTAAAAAACAAACTTTTATAAATCACTCTTCTCCATGGTTCCAGGGAAGCTCGCATGACCATGAAAATTAAGTTATAACTACCTATAGAGTTGGATGTCACGTAGTTAGAAGGTGGCATTCCAGAGCCTCTGGTGATGAGAATAAAGAGCAGTTGGCCAACCTAACTCTTATGCCAACCAGCCCCACTCTCCCCTGTTCTGTGCCCGTTAATTGTTTTTTATTTTTTCTAATAACTCGAAAAGTAGCATCTCCCGGAACATTCCCAATGCTCATTTGAAAGATAATTAAATGCCTACAAAGCTAAATAGAAAAATAAAATCTTAATCAATATTAGCAAAGATACAGCAAACAATTTTTGTATTACACTTTGCCCCTAAAACTGTAAGGAAATTCGTGTGATTGGATACTAGTAGTTCCACACCAAATCAACCAATAAAAAACTAGTTTTATATGTCAACATTTTAGATTTTAATTATTTTTTGGTTGTTTGTTAACCTTACCTATGAGATGAAAAAAAGTTAAGTTTAATTTTTTTTCGACAATTTATTCCAGAGTTATGATTTTTTGAAAATTTGAAAAATTCACACATTTTGCATAGTTTTATAATCTTTAAACAACTGTAACTCAAGAACTATTTGACATAAAGACCTGATTTTTGTTTTCATTTTGTACAATTTTTAATGGTGTTTTATAAAACATATAACATGCCTAAGTTACTTTTTTTTTTTTTTTAAATTTCAAATTTTTTTATATTTTTTATGAAAACTCAAAATCGAAATTTTTGATTTTTTTGAAAAAAATATATTCATTTTCAAAAACTCATTTTTGGTAATATTTATACCAATTTTCATGATGGTACTTCTGTGGTAACATGGTAAAAAAAATATATTCTGTATTGAAGTTCGTGTAAATTTTAAAAATACCCTGTTATGATAGTATTTGCTGTTTAGCCTAAAGTGATACTGTCAAGGAAACAATACTACAAAGTGGAGACATTCAAGAATAATCTGGTGAATAACAAATCTTAACAATTTTTCATCCAGGAATTTTAGCTCAAACTGAAAATGTATTAATTATCGTAATCATATTTATTTAATGACTTATAAAACTATATTGTAAAAAGCTGTTAATTTGTGTAATAATATTTGTTAACTTAATAAGTTATTACATAGTCACTTTGCTCCAGGCTGCCAGTGGAATTATTTTTAGAGCTCAGTAGAGGTATTTTTTCTTTGTATATAAAATTTGGCAAGCCGTTTTTGCCGTTTCCATTGTCGGGACTTGGTATGTTCTGCCTGTTGCAGTGATTGGGTGTAATTTGCATAAAATAAAGTTTTTTGGCACAATTAAAATGTCAGCTTTTCTTGGATAAGTAAATGATGTTGATGGCCCATTGGAATGAAGGAAAGAAACTTTAACTTCTTTCTCAACTGGATCTTTTGATAGAACACATGCCATCCACCACTCCTTCTCATAGGCACAAGCGACATACCCCACAATTTCTTCAAACAGAATGTCTTCACTCACTTGAACTTTGTGAGTTTCCGTACTGTCAGAAAAAGAATATGTTTTTGTTTGGACCTGGACTTTATTGAGAGGGGTGAATGCATGAAATTTTTGATTCCCAACAATTGCCACAGCTTCTTCAAATCTTGATTTTAAAGTCTTCTCTTCTTCAACGTATTCTTCATTATTTACATTAAAAAAAAGTGATTGATAACACGTTTTCTACATCCCACTGGAAAAATAGAAATAGTGTCAATATTTGGTTGTCTGTTGGACTTTGGATGCTGGCTTTAGCACCAATTTATTTTTTAAATATAATTTTTTTTTTAATAATTAGCTTGCCAATTATACAAAATGTTACTTATCTTGATTACTCTATTTTTTAGTCATTTTTTCCCCGAAAAAAATAGACTATTGCAGTGGGTCGAAGGTCGGCGGTGAGCGGCGGGACTGCGATTTCTATCCGTTTCATAACCCCTAAAGCACGATTATGGAAAATTTGGAGATGTCTGGTATATATTTATATATATATTTTTTTCCCGCTATATTTGAGCACCTCCAGCGGCCCCCTTTGAGTCAAATGAGCTGAAATTCGGTATGTAGGGCTTTCTTCAAGACAGAACGATACCATTAAAGAATGGCTAAATTCCAGTCAAAATTTCGGTATGTTTAACTGAAATTTCGGCATTTTTTAAGTTTTGCGCATCGCTACAGCTCCACCATATTAGTTTATAGGGCTGAAAATTTGTATGTGAATTGAGTTGGTGTCGGGGAAGTATCCTTTGGGGGTCTCGACTTGGTCCCCCCACTCCCCTGGGTTTTTAAAACATTTGCGCACCTTTAAAACCCCCCCAAGTTGATTTAGGGAGCTCAAAGCCTGTTGCATTAAATTAGCATTGGAGAATGGGAGAAAGGAAATTAAATTAGCTATAAAACAAAAGAAGTTTCATCGAAATCGGACGGCTATTAGCAAAGATATGGCTATTTCAACTGTTTCAATGCCTTATTAGTCGTTTTTTACCCGAAAAAAATGTGGCATTTCCGGTAAATTGTCATTTCATATGTAAATTTCGGTATGTTAGGGGACTGCCTTTTGTGGGAAAATATGACTTCAGTGACGGAGTTCTACTGCTCACGGATTTTTTTATTGTTAACTACAAACAAAACTTACCAAATTAACACTGATATTTTATTTGAATTAAGCTTGACCTTTAGGAATAGAAAATTTGAATATTTAAGCATAAAGAGTCTACTTTTTATACTCAAATCGTTCTTAAAGGGTTTCATTTTTAGTTGAAAGTTGAAACAGAAAATATTTTTTTTCTTAATGATACCATAGGAGTACCATCATGAAATTTGGTATAAATATTGCCAAAAAGAGGTTAAACAAAATATATTTTTTTCAAAAAATCAAAAATTTTGATTTTGAATTTTGGCAAAAAAAATCTTCTTTTTTTTCTGAACTTTTTTCTTTTTAAATTAACCTGGTCATGTTAGATATTTTATAAAACAGCATCTGAAACTGAACAAAATGTTAAAAATTTCAGCTCCCTAAGTCAAATAGTTCTTGAGTTAAAGTCCTTTAAAGATTGTTAAATGATACAAAATATGTGACATTTTCCAAATTTCAAAAATTTGTAACTCGGAAACAAATGGTTAAACAAATCCAAAAAATTATATTTTTCATCTAATGTGTTAGTACTATACCTGGACCAAAAATTAACAAAATTCAAAGGCATAACATTTGGACCATTGGTTGATTTGGTGTGGAATGACTCATACACTAGATATTTTCCTAATGTTCTTCATATTTGTGAGTTGATTTTTTTTAGATATGCCCTGCTGTTGAGTGGCCTTGAGTTAGCAACTTCATCTGATTCACTCCTCAGTCTCCAGTTGCTTATTCAATGGATGTCTGGATGGTTGGGTTCAGAGCAAGAAACTGTCTCTTTTGTTCTTGTTGCAGGTACTTGTCCTCATTTTATTTTTTAGTGAGAAATACTTTATAAATTATAGCTTCTAATCATTCATTCTAGTCACTGTTTCAGGTCCTTAAAATGAGGTTAGTTATCAATTCAATTTATCTATTAGTTTCTCTTAGTTAATTTAAAATTTCTTTTCTTAGTTTATCATATCTGTTAATATTTGATCAATGATGTTGAATGAAGATTGATTTATAGAGGTTTAATAAAAATAAAAAAAAACAGGATATTTTTTATGAGGAATTAATCAATATTTTTCAGGAGGTCTTTTGAGGTCAACTAGTGAAGATTTAGAAGGAAAAATTGTGGGTACCTCCATTGATAGCTCATCTGATATTACTACAGCTCTGCAGTTGGCTGATGAGCTTTTTGCTGAGCTTTCAGTAAAGTATTTTATTTATTTATTTTTTAATTGAATTTCATTACAGTATGACTGAACCGAAATTAATAAATTTGAGAGTTTGGACATGTTAGAAAATTTATGGGTTTAGTAATGTCAAAGAAAACATTATTTTTTTTTTAAAGGTTTTACAAAGATTATTTAAATTTTTATTTATACACTTCATAAATTACAGTTAGTCTTTAAAAATCTAACATTTCCATGAGGTAATAGCCCATCCCTTGTTCCGTTATATTCCTATCAAATGCTTACATAAAAAGGGAAAACCATTCTTTCTTTGTTAAATATTTGTTGTTATGTAATTATGCCAATACATTTGTGAATCTCAATACATTTCCTCATTTCAATAAAGACAATAACTTGCTGAGCAATTTTTAATTAGTGTAGATAATTACATTAGGGGAAAAAATGGTGTTCACCCTCCATTTGGATGATTGGTGTTGCAGTTTAAGAATAACTCGATTACCATTAATCGTAATAATCATGAGAAGTTTGCGGAATAAAAAAGATTTATTCATTTTTATCTTTAAAATTGGTGAAACCATTCATTGTTTGGTGATTGGCTATTTATTTTATAGGAAACCATGAATGTTGAAGTAATGCCTGGGCAGTTCGATCCTACTAACTATTTGCTTCCTCAACAACCTATCAATCTTCGGGTATTTCCTAAGGTAACATTTTAAAATTTTACCGCTTATTTTATATTTTAATAATAAATTTATTTATTGTTGATCTATTTTATATGATATATTATAAACTATTATGTTGTTAGTTTAGCTCTTTCTGTTTTGTATTTATTTTTATTTTAAAACTTATTCTGAGTTTACTATTGACCAATGAGCATATTTTGCTCTATTATTCCTAAGTACAGAAAAGTTAGAATGGGAAAGGGGGTGGTTTTCTTCCACAGTATTCAACCTATTCAGTGAAAAAGTAATTAGAAAACATCACAAGAAAATGGAAAAATGCATAAGATTTTCAGACCTTTTAATGAAAGGACAGTCCTTCGTGGTTAACAAGAGGATATAAAGAAACTTGTTGAAAATCTGACAGGAGAAGCAAATAAAATCTGTTTACAAATAAATCAAACTAAGACAAAAATATTTAATTGTAAACCAAATATATAAACAGAATAAACCATGTTATCACAAAGCAGCACGTGAAAAATCAGAAAATAATAGTCTAAGACAGACAGTGGTGGAACTGGCTGATAAAGGCCACTGAAGGTCTGTAAAGGGGGAAAAAAATCAAAAGAAAGCCAAACACAGAAGACCTCGTCAAATTGCTGGTATAACAGGAAGACCTGAACAAAATCTATATTTCAGCCTCTTAGCCCTACAAGGGATTTATTTGAGTGATGTTAAGGTTTTCATGAGATATTGCCATTAGGGGTAACAGTATATTATTCAATGTTATAATTGAATTTCTAAATATAGATCTGGATAATTATAGTAAAAAACATCGGTGGCTGGATAATTTAAAAAGATTTTCTGGAAGACAGTGCCAGGTCCAACAAATTGTGAATTGATTGCAAAAACTGTTGTATTGGATGGTTTGTCCATTCTCATTAAGTTAGGAATGTGTCCTATTCAACTATGACCTATATATTAATTATTAAAATTTATTTTATAATTTTTAAAATATAAGTTTTCTTTTCTCCAAAAAATAGAAAAAAAGCAGGACTCATTAGCCAACCAATTATTTTACCAATAGTTCATGAGCTCCCATACTAATCTATAATCTACAGATGTTTTTCATTTACAATAATATTAATTTTTATTGAAGATTTTTAGTAAATTACTATTCTACCTTTGCAGGCTATGGTAAATAAAACATTTAATGGCGGTACTAATCCTCATAAATTTCAAATAGAAAACGTCCTTTTTACTGGTAAGTTTTATTTATATTAACATTTTTTTTTTTTTTTATATTTATTGTCCATACACACATGTTTTTATAATAAACCTAAACAAAATAATTGTGATTTTCGTTAAGTTTATCATGAGGGCTTTTTAAAAGCATTATCGGTTTAGATATTCAGCTCAATATTATTTGGTAAAGTATATTTTACAATGTACTCCAGCAGTTCTATTAATTATACTACTTTATTCTTTAAAATACCAAAAGGTAATAAATGAATGAAATAAAATCAGTCTGTCTATATCTTTATTATAATAACTAGCTGCGCAATGTTGGTTTTATTTCAATTGAACTTGAGCTATGTTGAGTTTTTTTTTTTAATTTAGCTGCCATTACAAAAAGTGCAATTTATGCAATTGTTCTGGTAAACCATTGGAATTGCTACTAACAACTGTTAAGAGGTCTAGATTTTCAGACCAGACTATACTTTCACTGCACATGCGCAATTAAATCCTCAAACCGACGGATCCTTCTCAGTTGTAATGCTGGTGTAGGGTTAGGTCAGACTTCCAGCATTTTTACGAAGGGGTATTGCAATGCTAAGAAGACTCTCTACAGAGGAAAAAGGTTAATTTGATCCATGATCAACTCATTCGGCTTATGCTATTAACAATTTCGATCCAAGGACCAAGTCAGGAACTGCGAACCATCATATGCCAGGGAGCGGAAGAGTGGTAAGCCAGAGGTGTAGTAATGATAAACGATTGCTGACAACAAGTGGCGCATTCGAATTCGTTGAAGCTCAACGCCGCCTTTTCATTAGAAAATGAATGCAATTTTCTTAAATTTCATGGACGAAAATCTATTGATCCTTAGTTTTACACATAATTGGTAAATTTTTTTCACCACTTGGACTAAACTTCCCAGACCCAAAGCTAATAGAATGTTGAAGAGATTGGCCATGATATTTAAACTTAAAGATGGTGTAGGAAAGAAGGCGGTGGGGACAAGAGATCTATTCGGTAAAAGGCGGGAAGTCTGACCTAACCCTAAATGACTATTCCAAGGGAAAAGCATCCATCGGTTTCAGTATTTAATTGGGCATGCGCAGTGGGTGAAAGTATAGTCTAGTCTGAGAATATAGATCTCTTCAAGATCGTTAGTAACGATTCCAAAGGTTTACCCATTTTAGCTCAATTTTCGTAAATAGTAATAGACCTATTATTGTGCATGATCAATGGTGATAAGAAAACAACTGAGATAATAGATATTGCTGTATCAAATGACTAATACTCATGAGGAGTTTTGTGATCTGCAGTAATGTCGTTATGCCTGTATCCATGGTGATATCTCTATTATCAAAGAAGACCTAATGAAAGCTTTGCTTCTGAACTCTGTAAGGATAATTAGTTAGTATCTAATAGGAATATAAAAACTGGCCTGAAATGGTTGGAGTTGATATCGCCCTCTCATGCAAAAATAATTACAGAAGGCTTTCTCCTTCAACTAGATATATACAACCCTAATCTATGTTCTTAGAACTGATCTAGTCAATACTCTAAATGTAACAAACATTACTCTGCACCATGTCCTAAATATTCCTTATGTCATAGACATCACAACTTCTAAATTTTCAGTCTTCATTGGATCATCTCATTGCTTTGGATCCATTACGTATCCAGCTCCTTATTAGGCACTAAATCCCTCTATCTAGTAAGGAGAGTCTCCCCAAATCAATCTTTAACTCATCCAGCTTTGCTCATCTGTAATCATTCTCAAAGATTAAGTATGACTATGCAAGTACTCATAGTGAATCTTTGACTATCGTGCTCTTACTCTTACTCGTGCTCTTACTTTCAATAATATTGGCACGTTTGAGAGTGGAAAAGTTTCTATAGTACTTCTTTTGACTCACCAATATGTGGGGGAGCAGCTTAATTGTGGGTCTTGAGGGCGAGTGTAAATGTATGGATTTGTTTATATTTTTGTAACTGAATGTTCTTAGTTTTATTTTGAATATATTGCTTATAGGAACAGAGACAGAAAATAACTGCCGTTGTAAACATTTTATTAAATAAATTAATTAGTTTTATGTTGAATATAAATTTATTCAGTTTGATTTTTACTTTCACTTATCTATATATGAAATATATAGTGACGGAAAGTCTTGCGATCGTGAAAAATTTCAAATATGAGTTTTGAACAGAAATACATATTTTAAAGTCTCCTGAGTCCAAATAACCAAGTCTCATAAAAGGGTCTGTGTCTTTAGTAAGTCTAGCTCCATAACGAAAAGTTGTATGAAACTAAAATTGCGTATTTAAGGTAGGTATAATCCTGTAATGTTAAAGCAGCTTTTTCACCAAAATCATCTCTCAGCAGAAGTGCCACTTTAGACCATTGGTTTTACACTTTTACAATTTTCTCAAAAATGGCTCTAATGGTTTTGTTTAAACTCCCTGTATCAATGTACAATTAAATGGTCTTCAGCTAGGCCTCATACTCATTGAAATAGTCTGATAAGGCTTAAATCCAGAATCAAAATTTCTTGCTATAAAAGTACCTTTAATTTTGTTTATTTGAAATAATTATCCATCTCTCATTGTTAGTAGTAATAAGAAATGAATAAATATAAACTATGAAAGAATTTTATAACTAACTAAAGGAGAAATATTTTCCCAGGTTGAAAGCAAATTTCCTGAAATAAGAGCAGTAATATAGAGGTATATACTGTTGGAAAGCGAAAGATTTTATAAAAAATATTATCCTACATATAAAGTCGTACGAATGTATGAACTTAAATGATTGTTGTAGATAATAATATCTATTGTAATATTATTTATAATTAAAGCAGGTAAGTGAAAGTTGTGCGATACATGCACCAGATTTTTTTGTTTCAATTAAATGTCCTTTTTTTTCAATTAGGTTATTTATTATTATCATAAATTGTTTTTATTTTTAAGGAAGCAGTGGAGAGCCCATTGCTGATATTGGCCGCTATAGTAAGATGGAAGATCCTTTAGATGCATTAGAAGCAACATTTCATTGGGGTCATTTAGCACCTACTGCACCTGATACATTGGGTAACTTCATACCCTACTTGTTGGCATGATATCTTTGCCTATTTTTTTTTTTATTTTCATTGAACTCAGAATAAGTAAAATTCCCTTTTAATTAATTTATTATTATGATCACTATTTTTTTACAACTGCTATGCTGTATTTTACTTTCTATCCTCTGGAAGTCATTCATTTAACACAATTTTTATGTATTTTTTTGGCTAAACTTTCTATTTGGTGTTGGAATCAATACTTGTGTTATCATACTTATATTTCTCTTATTTATATCTCTGATGTATCTAATTTTCTAGATGAAACTCTTTTTAAAGCTTTACATTATTTATTTACTTTTTTAAAAAGCTGAATTATAATAGTTAGATTATTAATATCATTTGAGACAGCAAATAATGAAATATGTATACTTAAGGAAAATGGCATACTACATAGAAAAATAACTTCCTAGACCTTTTATAGTGCCAATTCTGATGAAGATATTATTTTATCGTTCAGGAAAGATTTAGGTTTGAGCATACATTTTCTACCAGGTATGTAGGTATGAAACCGGAATTTGCCAATAGAAATGAAATGCGCTAGCTGTAAATTTAGCTACCGTGAAGTCCCGCTGGGGGTACCATTTTGTTTTGTTATCATCTGTGAAGGTGTTTCAACTCACAATTCAGTTGTCATACAACAGTGTATTTTGTGAAACAACAGTAAACATGTCGAATTTTGTGCCTGGAAACTACGATTTGCGGACAGCATTGATTTTTTGTTACCATTTAATGAAAACAGCAGCAGAATCCCATAGAATGCTTGTTGAAGCTTACGGTGAGTATGCTCTTGGGAAATCACAGTGTTTTGAGTGGTTCAAAAAATTTAAAAGTGGTGATTTTGACATAAAAAAGGAGACACGTGGAAGACCAACGAAAAAATTTGAAGACAGTGAATTGCAAGCATTGCTGGATGAGGATGACACTCAAACCCAACAACAACTCGCAGATCAGTTAAGTGTGATACGAGAGACCATTTCCATTCGATTGAAAGCCATGGGAAAGGTTCAAAAGATTGGCAAATGGGTTCCACATGAGTTGAACGAAAGGCAGCAGGAATATCGCAAAACCATTTGCAAAATGTTGCTCTCTGGATACAAAAAAAAGTCATTTCTTCATCGAATTGTGACTGGCGATGAAAAATGGATATATTTTGAAAATCCAAAACGTAAAAAATCATGGGTAACTCCAGGCGAGCCATCGACATCGACTGCAGTGGTCTTCCATGTGTCTCGTTTTTTATGTCAAAATCACCACTTTTAAATTTTTTGAACCACTCAAAACACTGTGATTTCCCAAGAGCATACTCACCGTAAGCTTCAACCAGCATTCTATGGGATTCTGCTGCTGTTTTCTTTAAATGGTAACAAAAAATCAATACTGTCCGTAAATCGTAGTTTCCAGGCACAAAATTCGACATGTTTACTGTTGTTTCACAAAATACACTTTAGTATGACAACTGAATTGTGAGTTGAAACACCTTCACAGATAACAAAACAAAATGGTGCCCCCAGCGGGACTTCACGGTAGCCAAATTTACAGCTAGCACTTTCTATTGGCAAATTCCGGTGTCATATTTACATACCTGGTAGTTTCGAAATAAACTCTCTCTGATTAGAAATTTATGCTTACTTTTATATTTTCACTACTTCTTTTTTGCCTTACATTTTATCATATTATTAATTTAAAAATAAATTTATGCTGCTTCTAATGATTATTTTATTTCAGGCTGTTATCCTTATTACGACAAAGATCCATTTGTTTTGGAAGAGCAACCAGATGTTTTTTTCAGTTCTAATCACAGCTCCTTCAAGTCTAAGATAATTGAGTTTAATCATGGTATGTCATTCTGGTAATTTTCTACCACATTTTATGTTTTATTCCATAATATTTTCAGTTCAGTCTATTTAATATTGTCGTTTCAGTTAAGACATACATTATGCATATTGCATTTTTGATGATACTTGATTGAAGGATAAATTTTTATGTGATTTTGAAATTTCATAGCCACTACTGGTTCTGAGAAATATTTCTTAGTACATTTTGAATATGATCAAGCCACAGCTCTAAGTTGGTTATTCTATTTGGTCGCTGGCCGTTCTCTCTTCTAGTTACTAATTTCAAAAACGTTCTATACGCATTTTTCAATATTGTGGTCCAATTTGTACTCATTAAAAAGTAAAATTAATATGTTCAAAATATATTTTCAACACAGACTGTTGCCCTCATACAATGATACAATTAATAGCGATGAAATGAAAGAGCTTTTTTTACAAAAAAAAATTGTAAATGTTAAGTTAATTAAAGAGGTATTTACAGATTCAATTTGATTAAAATAGACATTCACATATCGCACATGTCATATTTTACGACAGGTGAGGTATGATATGAATATTACATATTTCATGGGCATTTATAGTGATAACTTGTTATTCCATCAGATACTGATTGATTCCATTGGTCTGAAGGTTTAAATAGGTAATTATTTTTTTATGGAAAAGTATTGAGTCACAACTTTACTTTTGATTCCGTAATAAAAATCTTTTCATGATTTTTATAATCGTATGAATGCTAATTCCAGATATCACACATCCAGAATGAAAGAGGCACAATTCAAAATTTTTAATGCCAGTAATTTTAATAGTTGGGCCTATATCATCCCAAAGACCAGCCAGCCCTCGCGTATCAGGCCAAACCAATAGACACAATAGATGATCTACTATCAACATGTGCTACAAGAAATACCCTGTGGGCTTTAACTGGCGCATATTGTTCGTTTTAACAAAAACACATTTTTTTTTAGTTAATACAAAAATTAAAAATTATTGAGAAAATATTCTCATCCATAAGTAAACTTTCTGAAACATAATTTAGTAAATGTTTAATTTAACTGGTACACAAATAAATTGAATACTATTTATTTTTTATTATACAGCAATATTTCGACATTCTTGAAAAATATCTCATTTAATAATTATCAATTATTTTTTACTTTTATTAATTGATTTCTTATTTATTTGTGAATTATAGCTGATCTAAAATAACTTATTTTTTAACCAACATTTAAAATAGTGATTTTCAACCTGTGGTGATAAATGTAAAGTTATTTTAAGATCATGTGATGTCCTTATTGATTGGTTACAGTTGATTATAATTTCTTAATGATACTCATTCTGTTTAGGTGATGTGGTTCAAAAAACAACATTGGTTTGTATACCTTCTTTCAGCAGAACTAAGACTGCGGTGCTTGTAAATCTTTCTACACTGGAATGCAGTTCGATTGGTTGTGAAACTTAGAAGTTATTGTTAAATTGTTTATATTGACATCAGTGCTCGAAATAATCAATTGAAAAATTGATGTTATCATTATTAATCACAGTATTTTATTAAAAGAAAAAAACAAAAGTATAATTTATAATCATCCCTAGAAAACCATTTTATTTTGATTCTTAAATTGTTAGGAAACATTCATTGATGTTTCTTCTCATTTGTTTGATCCGATAGATATGAAGTTTTAAAAGATTTAACTAAACAATCAAATTTTATACATATATATTTTTCGCAATACTAGTTTCTCATCAAATTAAGTTAAAAAAAAAATTATACATATCTTGTTACTGATTTAAAGAAATATCTTTTACAATATGAAAGTTGACAACTTAATTTTAAAAATTGTTGTATGATAACAAAGCTTTAATTACAATATTTAAACAATTGTGTATGTGTTTTTGTTTCTATATCCTGAGTTTTATTTTTCTTGAATTTTGAAATGTATATCTTTACAAGGAAATACTGAAATAATTAAATTACCTTTGGATTTAGGCATCAGTTTATTAACTGAATTTATTATCATTATAGTTAACTGGTGAAAACATTATCTCAAATATAAATATACAAAAATAAATTGTCTGGTTTTTATGACACGAAATCATAATTTTTAACACTAACATAACATAAATATCAATCGCAAATCCTTCGTGACTCATGCTCATTCCTTTTGGGATTCCTGATCTGTCTCTTTGTATTTAACCAGCCAGGCTGATGTATTTTTGATAATTCATTCATGTTAAACATACATGAAAGGGATAAAATATGTCCCAGGATAAAAATTATTCTTTATTTAATTAGTATTTAATAATTTATTTAATTTTATAACAATTAGTAGTTTGCTACTAAATTTGCCAATATTTTATTAATGTCACGCCACAAGAATGACATTTTACAATCTCAATCAAGTTGTAATAAAACCTTAAATATCAGCATTTAACTATTGATAAGATTTTTTTATTTTTAATTTTGTTATTTACAAAAACAAAAAGTATAAGTTTTCTTTCTGGAATGAAAGTTTTATGGTACAAATAGTATAGTTATTAACTGATTTAATTTAGGGAAAATACATTTTTTTAAATAAGTGCCTATTCTATAAAGAAATAATAAGCCCATTGAATACAATGGCCATGTTGCTGAACTTTAAAGCATACAACACAATAAACGAAAAATTTTCAGCTCTGACTGTTATTGCCTTTTAATATAAACTACTTTTCTGTTTTGTTAAAACTAAGTGAAAAATATTACAAAATTCCCTTTAGTGTTGTTTCACTAAAATTAAATGTATTTGTTTTTACTAATTAAATGTTGACTTCTCAACGGTAAAATTTATTCCAAAACGGTCACTTCTCCTGGTTTTCAAATCCTTTTTAGATATGCTAAAATGGCGAGAAAGGCTTCTCTGAACGACTAGAGAGCACATCGATAGTAATAATAGTGAAGGGAATGAGTGCACTGGTGTGCTCCGTCATTGAGTTGGGGTAAGGAGAGCTCAGTCATTGAATAGGAACTCGATGAGCATACGAGTGCACTCGTATAAGGAATGGATTTGGATGCACTGCTGTAAGGAATGGATTAAGAGGGGAGGCATAGTTGTGGCATGCCCCAAAATGGGAAACCCTTATTTATGGCAGGCATTATGAAAAGGTTGGGCATCCCAGCTCAACACAGTAGTACTGTGCACTTGCACTAGTATACAAACAGAAACTGTGTAGAAGTGTATCATAGAAAATATATTTACTTATTCTCACAAAAGATGTTTTATAGAAGTTCTTCTGATGAGGAAGATATACTTTAATTTTCTATTTTAATTAACAGTAAAAGAAGAACTTAGGTTCATGAATTGAACAAAAAAAGGGAGTAATTTGTCGAATACTATCGATTATGCAGAAAACTTGAATCATACTAAGATCGTGTTTTTCATTATGATAATTATATTCTTCATTGTTTTAATACCACTAATAATAAGTCTACAACAAAGCAAATAAAAAACTGTCACCAAAAGACTAAACAGATCCAAGACATTTGGTGAAAACTATTTTTGTTTTCTATAAATTAGTCAGTTGGAGCGATGAAAGCTGTTGATATGTTCTCAAGTATATTTTACAAGGTCTAATTTTAAAAATTAGCCTATGAAGTATTACAAGAACTTCAAAAGCCTATTGAGATATAAAAAAAAGTAGCTTTATTTATTTAAACGGTTTATATTACAACATATAATTCCATCAAGTTAATATTGGTATTAAAACATTTAATACTTAATTCGCCACTACTAGTATAAATAATGAGTGGAAACACTAATGTTTCTATAAATTTTGCTATTGTGTCAACCAATAAAATTGTATTAGTTGGTACATCGTTTGTTTAAGAGAATTTGGCCTACCAAAGTGGTTTCTATTAAGATGTAATAACAGGTACATGTAATTGAGATAAGATGTGGTGTCTGTTGGGCAGCCATGATATTTTCTCATAATCTTCCTTAAAATTTTCTGAAGTGAGCAGATACTTCTTTATTTACATAGCTACTCAGTTATTTAGCTATCCACAATCTGTTAGCAATTTTAATTCACAATTGCCCATTAAATATATTTTCACTTCGCAAAGTGTAGTTTGCTATTCAATTCAATATATCAGAAAATGAAAAAGCCAAACATTTTTACAATAAAACAATTTTTAGTATTTGTATATGAAACGCTTATATTGAAGTTGCTGATATTGTTAATAAAATTATATGATGCTCATTTCTGAATTATCTCTAAAAATTCAATAAATAAAGTTACTCTCTTGCTCTTTCCTAAGGTTACTGCAATAAGAAGAGAAGAAAAAAAAAAGAACATTACATGATATATGAATACTGCAATTAAAAAAAGTGAGAACAAATTATTCAGCTTATTAAATTAAATTAGGGACCTAATATTTCTCTGTTATTTGTTGTTTGCTGCCATTGGAGTAGATGCCATTTAGAGATGTATCAGCTACACCTTCTGTAGCTTTGTTTTATTCCTCACAACTTACTGAAATCTATAATATATCTAAATTTGAAATTTTTGAATATCTAAAAAAAAATTAAAAATATAAAAAATGATTTTTATTTATCGTTTCAATTTCTATATACATCAGTTAAATTCCAGTTCAATCCTCACTTGATTATGTACAGTACATGCTTAGTTTGATAAACTGCTTATACATTTCCAGTAACAATGACATTTACAATTAATAAAAGCATACATACTATCACAGAAAGAGAATCATACAATACTAAAATAAATCTCTTTTATTAACTATCAAACCTATTTTACATAAATAAATAAATTGCTTACAGATGATACAAAAATAATTCAAGATTTAATTTCTCATTTCATAAAGAATGTTATTTATGAAATTCATCTCAAATAATGAAACATCTCCAAATGATAATAATCACTCTATTTCAGAAGCAGTGACACAACCATCAGATGATGTTCCTGTAATAGATTCTTTATTATTGACTGTGCTCTTTCGTCTCTTTTTAGCACCATTTTTTACTATATTATTTTTTTTCATAAAACTTTTAATAACTTGTGGAAGTTCAAGTTCTATTATTTTATCAAGTAAAAGTTTCTCTCGGAGAGCCTCAGCTTCTGCCTCCTTTATTGAAGCAGGTAAGCTGCGCCTGTTATACTTTCGCTTACGCCCATTTGGCATTGAGAAACTTCGTTCGAGTATTGGCTTTGGGATATAATCACTTTTTTTGGAAATGCAATTAGGTTCCGTATGATTCTGATTTGTACTTTCTTCTTCATCACTTATTTCCACACAATCAGACAACTGCTTATTACCAGATTTTCCACCATTAATGTCATGTTTCAATTCTTCATGAAAGACTCCTCTGTTATTCATAAGTTGCTCATGATGTTTTACAACCTCTTTACTTTCTTCATCGCTGATTTCAATACAATCAGACGACGGTTCATTCTTGGATTTCTTTTCTTTTATGTCAGGTTTTAATTCTTCATGAATAACCCCTCCAATTGTAATAAAGTGTTTGTGCTGTTTCACAACATGTTTAACTTCTTCTTCATCACTGATTTCAACATAATCAGATGACTGGTGACTACAGCATTTTTTCTGTTTATTGCCAGGTTTTAATTCTTCATGACTTTCTCCTCCAATATTAATAAAGTATTCGTAGTGCTGTTTCACAACCACTTTACCTTCTTCATTATTGATTTCAACATTAGATGACTGGTGACTACAGCATTTTTTCTCTTTATTGCCAGGTTTTAATCCTTCATGAAGGACTCCTCTATTATTAATAAAGTATCCATTTTCCTGTTTCAAAATCTGATCATCTTCTTCATCAATGATTTCCAAATAATCAGATAACTGTCGACTACAGGATTTCTTCCGTTTATTGCCATGTTTTAATCCTTCATGAAGGACTCCTCTATTATTAATAAAGTATCCATTTTCCTGTTTCAAAATCTGATCATCTTCTTCATCAATGATTTCCAAATAATCAGATAACTGTCGACTACAGGATTTCTTCCGTTTATTGCCATGTTTTAATCCATCATGAATAACTCCTCCGATATTAATAAAGTGCCCATTTTGTGGTTTCACAGCCTCTTTACCTTCTTTTTCTTCATTGATTTCAACATAGCCAGACAATTGTTGACTACAGGATTTCTTCCCTTTATTGCCAAGTTTTAATTCTTCATGAATGACTCCTCCAATATTAATATAGTGCTCATTTTGTGGTTTCACAGCCTCTTTACCTTCTTCTTCATCATTGATTTCAACATAGTCAGATAACTGTTGACTAAAACATTTCTTCCCTTTATTACCCAGTTTTAATCCATTATGAATGACTCCACCAATATTAATACAGTGTCCCTTATGCTGTTTTACGATCTGATCACCTTCTTCTTCATCAATGATTTCCAAATAATCAGATGACTGTTGACTACAAGATTTCTTCTCCTTATTGCCAGGTTTTAATTCTTCATGAATGACTCCTCCGATATTAATATAGTGCTCATTTTGCTGTTTTACAGCCTCTTTACCTTCTTTTTCTTCATTGATTTCAACATAGCCAGACAATTGTTGACTACAGGATTTCTTCCCTTTATTGCCAAGTTT
This sequence comes from Rhaphigaster nebulosa, assembly GCA_948150685.1. Lineage (NCBI taxonomy): Eukaryota > Metazoa > Arthropoda > Insecta > Hemiptera > Pentatomidae > Rhaphigaster > Rhaphigaster nebulosa. The sequence continues at coordinate 90,114,584 of OX411310.1, forward strand.
TAATTCTTCATGAATGACTCCTCCAATATTAATATAGTGCTCATTTTGTGGTTTCACAGCCTCTTTACCTTCTTCTTCATCATTGATTTCAACATAGTCAGATAACTGTTGACTAAAACATTTCTTCCCTTTATTACTCAGTTTTAATCCATTATGAATGACTCCCCCAATATTAATACAGTGTCCCTTATGCTGTTTTACGATCTGATCACCTTCTTCTTCATCAATGATTTCCAAATAATCAGATGACTGTTGACTACAAGATTTCTTCTCCTTATTGCTAGGTTTTAATTCTTCATGAATGACTCCTCCGATATTAATACAGTGCTCATTTTGCTGTTTCACAACCTCTTTACCTTCTCCTTCATCATTGATTTCTACATAGTCAGACAACTGTTGACTAATAGATTTCTTCCCTTTATTACTCAGTTTTAATCCATTATGAATGACTCCACCAATATTAATACAGTGTCCGTTATGCTGTTTTACAATCTGATCACCTTCTTCTTCATCAATGATTTCCAAATAATCAGATGACTGTTGACTACAAGATTTCTTCTCCTTATTGCCAGGTTTTAATTCTTCATGAATGACTCCTTCGATATTAATATAGTGCTCATTTTGCTGTTTCACAACCTCTTTACCTTCTCCTTCATCATTGATTTCAATATAATCAGACGAATGGTCGTTACTCGATTCCCTCTCCTTAATATCAGATTTTAATACTTCATGAATGACTTCTCCAATACTGCCAAAGAACTCGTTGTGCTGTTTAACAACCTCTTTATCTTCTTCTTCATCAATTATTTCAACAAAATTACAAGAACTAGCACAGTTTGCCAGTTGATAACAAGCATGAAGTTGCACCCAGACAGATCGTACTAAATGAGGACTTAGGTAGAATTTTAATACATTCTTAACAAAAATCTAAAACAAAGAAATAATACTAATTATTCATTTAATACTATAGTACTTCTTTGTTTTAAGAGTAAAATCGTACTTATTTTGAGTTTCATCAAAATAAGGGGTGATGATAATCTGGAATAATTATTAATAAATATTCTTAATAGCCTAGAGTTTTAAGAGGCAAACAAAACAGAAGAACTTTGTCATCAGAACAGAAGCCAAAACAATACATCAACTTTAACAACTTTGGAAATATCACTGAAACCAGTGTAAGTTTTATAACACCTGGAATAATAAGCTGAACAGAGAATTTCAAAACAGCCAACTAAAAAATAAAATATTAAATATTACAGAATTCATTGTATTAATCTTTTGATCAGTTCATTACTTTTCTTTTTCTAGTTCCTTGATGACTGATTAGAACATAATTCACATTAAAGAGGATTTTTCAGATGCTAAGGATAATATTCAAAACAATAAGTCCCAAAAACATTTCTTAGCAAAATAATTGAATTGAAGAGAACTTTTATCAATATCTTAATTAAATATTTGATTCACTATTTTTTTTACTTTTTAAGCATTGTAAAAGTCACCTGGCCTCTAAGAAATAGTCATAACAAAACCATCGCATTTTGGTCCTCCTAATCAAATCACTTCTCTTTATTTTTCAAATATAAATAAAATAAACACGTAATATATGGAGTTGATATTGTGCAACCTAGGTGTTAAATTATTTATTGGTGGTTTCTAAAACAGGTTTTTAAAGTAGCTCAGAAATTAATATGGTTTAAAATTCAGGCAACAGCTGTTTCAACCACTTTCGAAGAGGTACTCAAATCATATTTTCAGTACAGTTGGAAGCAATACTGAGAATCTTCTTATTTCTCTCTTAAACTAAAGGTAGTTGACTACAACTTTCAGAAGCAGTAAGGGTAAAATAATGTGAAAAAAAAATAACACATCATGAGAAAACAATAGTAATAAACAGATGTCCACATGATGGTATAGAAGGACCAATCTAATTAGGATTGATAAATTATATGCCACTTCTATGAACTTCTATAAATTTATAGAAGTGGCAAATAATTTATCGATCCCTAAATAGTAATAAAGATATAAGCAATATCACTTATTTAGTCTCTATTCTTATTTTTATTACTCATCTATTTTCTTTTGCCATTTGCTTTATACATATCTATATGTCTTATATCTCTGATATAATTCTAGCCCTGAAGATGGCCCATATAAGAGTCGAAATGTTGGCTTGCAAAATAAAAAAATACTGACTAATTTTCTGACTATCTATTATCCACTACATAAATTATGGACAAACATTTATAAAAACTAGGCATATAGGTGGAGTCCTTTAGGCACACGATTAAAACAAGTACACACTTACTGTTTTCTTTCTTGGCCGTGCCCTCACCCCTTCCTCCCTCCACCCCCAAACAACTTCTTCATGAGTGATATTTTTTGTTGTTGTTTTAAAGGGCCATTTACAACCAGAAAGCAATTAAACAATAGCTAAACTAGCGGCAAGAAAACTAAGAATCCTGCAATATTGTTCCCTTAAAAATCTTATCATTTACTCTACTGGAACTGGTACTGATGGGATAAACTAATCTGGCAAATGGACCTTGTCAACTCCTGATGGCTAACTTTACGTCACCCAACTGTATTAACCAGAATGGGAGTGTCTAGATTCAGTTCTCAGAGCCACAGCATAAGATGGGAATTGAACCAATACCATTCTGGACCAGGCTCTATGGGACTCTTGCCTCAATCTGCTCAACCATCACAGCCTCTAAGGTGATTTACTCTAAGGCAACAGAGTGGTCTCAAGTTCTAGTAGTAACTCACAAAAGAGAATCTGCTTTCTCTCTCTCTCTCTCTCTCTCTCTCTATATATATATATATATATATATATATATATATATATATATATATATATATATATATATATATATATATATATATGACTTCATACTGGTAAAAGAGTGCAAACAATGTGTGGAGTCTGTTTCTTTTTTTAAAAACTAAACATTCCTTGCCACAAAGGAATTGAAGGAAAATAGAAAACTGGACAGCTATCAATACAAGCTGCATAATTTCCCCTTTTAGAACCAGGGCCTTGACGACATATCTTTAGAAATAATCAGTGTTAAAAGGTTCTTGTTTGGACTCAGAGTGGAGCAGCCGAGGAATGGAAGGAGAGCACTGTCCTAACAGAGACTAAAGAATCCTCCCCTTCTAGAATTAATGACAGCCAGTCCGAAAAATGAGAAAATCTTCCATTGATAATTGAAGTACTAATAGACCACTGTAGACTTGAAAACATTTGAAAGTTTGTAAGATGCTACACCATAAAACTTACACTAATGCAGGCAGGCACCAGAAACTATCATACACTATATTGCAGACTAAGGTTAGAGATATTATCATCTAGGCCAGGACAGAATCCAGAATAAAATGATAGGCTTCCTCCGTCCAATAGTAGGTCCTCTTGGATTTCGATAGGAAAACAAGGTTTGAAACAGACGAATAATAAGTTTTCGTTTGGATATTCTGGGTTGGCCCACTTGTTGGACCTGTTTTTCCCACCAATATCAGCACTAGTAATTGTAATAAGGCCTTATAAACAATAAATAATATTTGTAACTAACCTCTGTGTAACCATTTCACACCTTGGTTCCAACATAAAAATGAGTATCACATGACCTTATTTTATTCTTTTCATCATGATAGAATTCTTTTAGCCAAACAGTTACAGATATACAGTTAACAGTTTATCTGAAGGAACAATTCTCACCATGAGCACAGTAAAAGGTGGAGTAACAGAGCATATTGATAATTTTCTTTAATAAATATTCAAATGAATAACATATTGGTTAAGTATACGTGCCTGAAAATCTTCCCATTTTTTGGGTATTTGGTTATCAACACATTTAGAGAGTGCTGTAATCAATCTTAGTTCCCTGCGACGGTAGCGATGTTTTAATACTTCTGGTTCTAATATTTCAACATCACTGAAAAATAAATAAATTATTTCAAGTTGTTAATAAAAGATTGAGGGACAGTTGCTGAGTTCAGGACTACTTCTAAATTAAACTGTCATCCTAAAACTAAAAAGTCCTGAGATAAGGAAATTTTCAGAATAAAACTTAATCCAGAGCTAGATTATTCTCAGGAAAAACAAAAAAGGCAATACCTTTATATATATATATATATATATATATATATATATATATATATATATATATATATATATATATATATATATATATATATATATAAATCTTGGCATAAATGTATTACATTAAATTCAAGAATGCATTCACTCTTGACCCCTCAAACAACCCCAAGAATAGTCGTGATAATTTCTGAAATATACATTTTTTTAAAACATTTTGCATGTCATGAAAATAACTGTATCAAATTTTATGGCATCAGACAAAGCAAATTCAACATCATGCGTTAATTAAATTAAATAGGATATTGTACCAATCAATAAAGGGCATAAAATAGATAAAGAAATCATTTTAAAGGTGCTAATAGGTATTAACAATCACCTTACTGAAAATATTTTCACCTTTCAAAATTAAAATTAAATACTTATTAAAGACCAATAGTTTTCAAACTGGAGCACATAACCATTGAGAATATAATACCTGTCGCTATCCTCCGTAAGTATATCCATTCCTGATCATGGGTTGGAAGATAGGATTCCCTTACTTTCAAGGGATGCATTATTAATCCTTATAGAAATTGTTTTCACCGTCCATTTTTACGTTAGGTACAAATAAAGTAACCAACTAAAGCCTTCCGTTCACTCGTGTTTAGGTACTTTCCTGAACGCTTCAATCGTTTTAAGCTTATGTATTGATTTAATCGATGTTTATTTTCTAATTATATATTTATAGAAACTCGTTAACATAATATTTATATCGTTATGAATTTGTTTTAAAGACATTATTTTATCTATAAATTTTACGTAAGAGAATTTTGTTTTCATTTGTTTTATATAGTGTAATACATATAAGTGAGCAATATTTCTTGGCGCCATTTACTATTCTCATTCTCTTAAGTGAAAGAATGAATTCAACAAAATCAAAAATTAACTAAATTTCCTGTTTTAAGTTAAATTTAGTTTTCTCAGGAAGCTTCATTACATACAAGCATAAAACTACAACCAAATAATAACAGGTATGGATTAATAAATCTTCATAACTACATATCCTGGTCAGAAAAAACTTTTTTCAAATTTGAAAATTGAACAATCCAGTCTCCTATGCAACAAATTAGTCCAAGAAATAATTTTGTTTTTTTGGCATTAAAAATGGTAATATTTTGGTAGCTTTACAAATTTCATTATTATATTAATGTTTTAACTGTAAAATCAAAATTGCATTCCAGAAATATCGGTTAAGTATTTATAATTTTATTCCCAATAAGGTATTTAAGATGTAGAGAATAAACACTTTACAGTTCTTTAATACAAAATATAATATTTAAATTCCATCAATGGAAAAAAAATCCATCAATTAAAAAGCGGACTCCTAAGTGGAATAGCATGTTATGTGACATTTTAGGAAAAATACGGATTTTTGCTTAGAAGAATATTTTAAGTACTCCTTTTTACACTGTACCTTGTTTAATTCTTCTAAGCCTTAAATTGTAGTCTTTTTCAGAAAAAATTGAAAAGTTGAAAATTGAGTGATGCTTGTAATCCGAGTTTGTAATTTTTGTAAAATAACATATTCTTCCACTTAGTTCTTCAATTATGAAAAAAGTTCTATTTTTGGCCTATTAATACTCTATATTACTGGTGCATTCAGCCTTATCAATGCATCAGTCTTATATCTTTTTAATTTTAGTGTAAGATATAAACTTAGGAAATCGATTTAAGCTTTTAAAGATAACTTTAATTATTCTGAAATGATTTAAAAATATGAAGCAAGAGTTTACTAGAATATTTTGGGAATGTAAATCTATTGCTCTCTGCAAAAATTATACACAATAATCTTGAAACTGAACCTGTCTTATTTGATTGAAGCTATTTTCAGTCTTCACCTTAATTTTATTAATATACCTTGTTATGAAAATTACTTGAATTTTGATTCTTTTTTAACCATATATTGATGTACAAATTAATTTAAAACTTAGACCAAGAAAAATATTGACAAAAATCTGTTCTCGGGGCTTTGCACAAGAAAAATTCATCAACATATTTATAATATATTCTTTAAAAACGGATTTTAGGACATATTAGTGTATAATAATCCATATATAGTGTATAAATCCACTCAAGATTGGTTGAAAGCTGAAGAATATTACAAATAATAGATTGGATAATTGCTTAATTAATTGTCTCCAGTTTAAGTTGGTTCTGTTCAAAAAATATTTTATAGCATGTTCTATATAAAAATCAAGATTAATGGGAATTTTTAAATAATACATGTATTACAATAATATTTAAATATAATACATGTACGTTGTTTGATATATTATTAGGACATTATAACATTTGCTTCTTTAATATGAGTTACAAATTAATGCTAATAGTATTTTTAAGTTTTTTAGGCTTATTTCTTAACCCTTACATTAATGCCCTTAATTTGGATTGCTGTTAGGCATTCTAGACCTTTCAGTTCTATTGAGCATAAGATTAAAAAATTAAAAAGTTTCTATACGGTACTTCAAACAATATTTTGTTTTTCTGATATCATAATATAATATTTCACCTTTTTACTTCCTTGTTTAAATTATTATTGGACAAGGAAGATAAGTATAAAAACAGAAACAAACATTTATTGAATGTAAAAATTTTGAATCTTTTCTACTAATATAATATTACTTATCCCAATTTAACCAAAAAATAAAACTTATGTTTAGACAATTTTTTAAAAATAAAAACGAGTAAAATATTTTCAGTCACGAAGATATTTAATGATAATTGTTTGCACAATTTGGACCCATTTTTTTGTGATGTTCTCCATAAATAAGATTTCCACAACTGCCATTTTAGATTTTCATTCTTTTTTGTAACTGCAAATTGAACAATAGGTCCTTTTTGTCTATTTTTTGACCACCTGATTGTCTTGATTTCTCTGTATTCATTTGGAATATGAAGGCATTTAGAGGCGTTCATGCATCCATGCCTCAGACAGTTCTTAATTGATTATAAAAAAAAAAAAAAATATATTAAACACTTTGCTTCTTAAAATATTTTTATTTATGATATTTACATAATTAGTTAAGTATATTTACACGAGGGTGAGGACACTGAGTAACCGAATAAGTTTGGAAAATTAGTTATAATAAAAAAAAAAATATGTCTTCTAGGCTTTTGAGACCTAGAATTTACAATTGAGACAGAAATTTACATCACAGGTATATCACAGATCTCTTATGCTTGGTATGTCTTAGAAAAGATGGAAGAATTAACTTTTCAATGATGGTATCCAGGTGGTTGAAAATCAATAGCAATATTTACATAACTTTTCAGGAATTATTCCCCGGAAGTCTAAGGTGAAGCCTGGAAGAAGATAGACAATTGTCTATGGGCCTCTCAGACCTCTCATGTTACTGTGAGAGATAACGTAGTTTATTGTGTTTTGTATGAAAATCAGCCTGACTAATGAGTGTACCAGACTTCCTCATCTCTCAAATAATCTTATAATGATACTTTGTAATTCGTCATCATCATAGGCCTTATAGAATTGAATCTATTTTAATGATAAACATAAAATTAGAGTGATGAAATCATTTGTTTCAGAAGACATTGATTAAAAAAAAAAAAATGGATGCAAACTGAAAACCATCTTCTATACAAACAAGAAAAGAAAAAAATGCGGTCTGATAAGGTATGCTATAAAATATTTTTAAAGAAATTAAATTGCAAACATATTGAAGAGCTGGCAAACACCTTCGAATTTGTGATTCATCTGATTGATTTATGCTTAGAATAATATTTAAGAGAAATATTGTCTATGATGATCTTTACTCAATTATTAATGATTACCTCATGTTTTAAATTCCTATATTTTAAAAACATTTTGGTTTTACATTAAACAATATTAAGTTGTTTCATTAGTATTTAATACCTTGGAATTACTTGATGTTCAGAAGTTTCCAATATCATATCAAGGATGTTGGAGCAAGACTCTTAATAAAAGTATGTAAATTGTATGCATATTTTAAATTTTGCTATAATAAGTTTAATTCCTCCCTTATTAATTGTTTCCTATACATTTTAAATAATTATTTTCTCTCTCCTCCAATTAGCAGTGCTGGGACTAGAGGGAGAAAAGGGGCACTTCTACAGACTAGAATTTAGAGGGAAGCATATTTTGAGCGAAATGTTATTTTTAAGTTAAAAAATATTTGTTTCTGCTATTTGACTGTTTTATCCTTAATTCAGTCAATAAAATTAATTTATGTTATGAGATGACGATATTTAGTTCGAAATATATTACCTAAAATACTGTTATAAAACTGTTGATTTTTATTGGAGAGTGGGGGTGAAAGAAGAGGTCGCAAAATTATGCTTGTTCCCCTTGGCAAAAATTCTATTACCGACCCTGCAGTCAGTAAGACAAATTATATCATTATATGGTAAATACATGAAAAATAGAACCCATTAATCTTTTTTTAAAAATATGTTTCTGTAGCTACTTCTAATCAGAAAGTTGTTCGGAAAACAGCACGTTGCAATCTATACCTTTCTGATTCCATTTGACTTGGTTCTCTGATTTTTTATCTCCGTTTTGTTATAAATGAACCTTTTATTCAATTAAAATTCATTCGGTTTTGATCAATGCAGTTGCGTGTTGGAATCAGAATTTCCTATTAAACATTATTTTGATTCACGAGACTAACAATAGAAACAAAAGATATGTTCAACATTGTTAAATTTGTGAAGTTTCAATTTCAAATTAAAAAAATAATAAATTAGCACTGTCTAAATTTCTTCGAAATTTCCTGCGCCAACTGTATTCATTTCACTATTCCTGGAATATTTGTATTTTGTGGGTAACTATACTTAATGTCTATAATTTATTCTTTTTATTATTTTTTTCGTAATGTTTTTTTTTATTTAAACCTTAAATATGGTTTTCAATGCGTAAAATACATCTCAATTCCTTCGCAAAAGACGTTCGAACTTGGCATAGAGAGTAGAGTCCCGCTTAGCCAGAATTTTTTTCCCTTTTTCGCTTTAGGTGTTTTTATATTGTATTTTTGTAACAATGAATAGTTTTTGTTCTAAACATATTGTATTTATTTGTAACATACTAATACAAGGTTGCTTTAAAATTTGTAGAAAAGTATGAAAAGGCTGTAGTCCAGCTCGATAATTTAGTTTTTTTTAAAAATCCGCAATGGACTTTCTCACCGAGATAATTAGGAGAAAAATAGTAGAAACAAATTGTATATGTTTTAGATAAAATCGGTATGTAGCAATCTGGTGAGAAAAGTTCATAAACGCGCCGAAAAGTTTTTTTCACGTTTGGGATGTAAAATTTTCTGTTTGAGAAAAATAAAAAATAGTACGAAAAAGCGTATAAAAATCTGGAAAAAAATTAGTTTTAAACAATTTTATATATGGTTAACAACTTTTCGCAAAAAAATAAAAATTAAAAACCGCGAAATATGGTCATTTGTGGGCATTTAATTACAGGTCTTGTAATTGTTGGAGGAACAAGCTTGAGGAATTAATTGTGGCTTTTAGTAATATCTACTTGCAATAAAAATTTCATGCAAAAATAATAACTTTTCATGGCAAACGCGAAAATTAAAAAGCACGTGTTCTTTATAAACGGCTTGAGCAATGCCTGAAATGGTCCTAGAGTGATTTTTCAAAGCGCTATTTGTTCGCAAAGAAAAAGAGTTGCTCTACAATCCTGTTTTCACGAAGTACATGTGAGGTTCGATTTAATACATCAAGAACATGTTTACAAATTGTGCTTTTTCTTGCTTCGGACGCTATACCACGAAACGTTATAATTATTTTTACAGAAAATTTTACTTTAGATAGGCACCATTAAGAATCAAAAATTAATCTCCGAAACATTTTCAATGATAATTACAAGCTCTGTAATTAAATGTCCTAAAATGGCCATATTTCGCGGGATTAATTTGTTTTGCGAAAAGGTGTTGACCGATTTCAATTGTCCAAAGTTCGTGTATTTCAAGCGGCACGTTTATGAATTTTTTCACCACTTTACAACATTAAGTTTTATCTAAAATATATACAATTTGTTCCTACTATTTTTCTCCTAATGGAAGAAAAAATAATGTTCATTTATTTTAAAAAATGTAAACTTTTTCTCAATCATGTCTGGATTGTTGGTACAAAATAGACAGTATAGCCCAGTCAAATAAGGGTTCAACCTCAGAATGGAATCGTTCACATGAAAGTTGAAGAAAATGCACTTAATTGACAGTGAAGCTGTAGGGTCTGTATGCGCTTTCAGTCTTTTTTGCCACATCAATGAGCATTCATAAATGCTTGTAGCTTGATCGACATAATTTAGTTTAATTGCATTAACGAGCTTATATTAGTGCAATAATTTAAGTGCCAGTAACAATTATTATATATATATATATATATATACTTAACGTGGGTGAAACCGCAGTGCACCGCTATTGAAATCTTAAATTACAAAGAAACAATATAAAAATGACAAAATAACGTATAATATGTACAGTCTCATTACTTTCAGAAATTTTCAAGGAACAGAATCAAAACGAAAATAAATTTGTCTAAATGGCTATAAAGTAGTCCAAACAAAATAATTTCACACTTATTAAACAAATTGTGTTGTGAACTTGCTTCCACGGGTACGCACGTACCCACGCAAGCTTTTTATTATTTAGAAATCAGTGTTGGGCAAAATGTAATTCCAATCACAATTTCTTACCAATTACTGTAATTTTATTCATGCAACTACAAATTGCAGTAATTGGTAAGAAATTGTAATTGGAAATGGAATTACATTTTGCCCAACAGTGTTAGAAATGGCTTTAATTTCAAGATTTTTTAATTTACTGATAATGCTGTCTATTATCCGTAATTTTTCGAAATTCGGAAAGTGGATATAATTAGTTTGTGATCCAAATCATCGATGAGATCACATAGATAGTCGATTGGATGGTAATGGTTCCGAAATCAGATAAGTGCAATTAGTCAAATAGAGGACTCAAAAACTTAATTTAGATAAAAGTTGAATTAAGTGGAGCTTAATTAACTATTCACAAAATCATTGAATTTACTCTCGCTTATTTCCTACTTATTTCCAGTGAATAGTGCGTACACTCATTTATTCCTGCGTTGGAGGCCTTTAATTTGACGAAATGAGGATCCTGACTATTAAGAAACAACGTAGTAAGAAAAACCATAGAAATACGTCATGTACGTAAGGGTAAACCCTGATCCCTATTAATTAGGAAAAGCCGTGAGAGCCTTACGTCTGTTTCCCAGCTGCATTAGACAATACGTCCTTCTTTATCTTCCTCCTTTGCGCCTCTCAGCGTGGAGGTAGACACCAATTCCAACCCGAATCAATCTTCTGACATTGATAGTTCAAAATAATATCCTTAGAAAATAAGAAGTTAAGATCCACAAAATTCTTTGACGTTTCAGAAATTTCTAGAAACACAAGCACCGTCGAAAAAGACTAAAATCCAGTTTAACCCCATCATGATAACAGATTGATATGTGCAAAACAAGCTCTCATGCTACTGGTGATTATTGCGTCACAACATTTCGGAGTTTACTGGATCCTTACTTCAATATAACACCATGTTTTAACCTGTTAATTTTAAATCGTCACCCAATTTACAGAGCACTAAGGAGAGGAAAAAGAAAGCGATCCTCGGAATAAATAGGACACGGACCATTTGCTCATATCTCAAAATTATTTCTCACTTTTTCCATTTTGGTAACTTTCGAAGCAGAAGTATATATAGCTATGTTTTGCGGTTATGAAGATTTAACAATTATTTATAAGAATGTTTTTTGTTGCAGAACGGGTTATTTTAAATGGCTTCATCAAGTGGATTCAGTTCAAATGTCTCTATTTGCAAAAGCCTTCAGGAAATAGTGGCGGAACTTACAACTCCTGGGAAAATATTGATTCAATTACATGGATGGGTAATACTCACACCCACACACACAAACATATATATATATATATATATATATATATATATATATATATATATATATATATATATATATATACTTTAGAGGATTACTTTTCAGTAGTTAATTATATATATTTTCTATTTACAAGGGAATTTAGAATATTACAAAAAATTCCGTCCGTGAGGAAACGACGATCGGGGTGGACGTCCCGAGCACCGCGGTCAGATGAGCCCCACTGTTCGGAGACATAATTAAAACCAATGTAATATTATTGTTTAATAATTATAATTACTACAAGTCGGAAAGAGATTCGGAATTAATTGACCATTGGTAGAAGGGCAAAGATATCAAACTTGCAAACGTGAGAAAATAAGCTATTTTCCTGATTTCATTATTTCAAGTACCGAATCCAAGAAGGATCTTAGATTGTTGAGGTAGTGGTCTACTGTTTTTACTTTCTTGTACGAAGTAAAGGAAGTATTGTAATCGCGAAAATTTTTGGTTTTCAGAATTCAACGGAAATATCCATTTTGACCATCCCTGAATCCATTTTAGCTAGTTTCGTCGAGACATCTGTACGTACGTTCGTACGCACGTGCGTATCACGCATAACTCAAAAACGGTTGGCCGTAGAAAGTTAAAATTTTGTATTTAAGATTGCTGTAAAATGTAGTTGTGAACCTCCCTTTTTGGTCAGTATATGATCACCGGAAGTGGTACTTTACTTGAAGGTCATTATTGATTTTCATCAAAAAGTATATTAAAATATAATGAAAAACTTCTCAAATTAGGTATATGAGATATTGATATAAATAACACAATACATTTTGGTTAACATTGGCCGACCGGAGGTGGTACTTTACTTGAAGGTCATATTAGACTTTCATCAAAAATTATATTAAAATATAATGTAAAACATCTCAATTTCTTTTGTCTCAATATGAATGTATTTCCTAGATTTTGGTTAAAATTGGTCAGCCAAAAAGGGTATTTTACTTGAAGATCGTAATAAACTTACATAAAAAAATTATATTAAAATTAAATACAAAAATCATATAATTCGGTGATAAAGGTTACAAACGCGTTTTTTTTTTTTCACTCCAATTAAACATTTTTATTACTAGTTTTAAGTGTTAAAATTATAGTAAAATACTGGTTTTCCTCTCCATTTGTGAGATGAACAAGTCTGCAACAGGAGAATAAGATATAAGTTAAGTGGGTTCTTCTGCTAAAAATGTATAATCTGTCGATTTCCTATGCTTTATCTAGTGATCCTGACAGTTCTAATGTTGTCATGAAACACGAAGAAATCTCTTGGGAACTGGTTACTTACTGAAAGAAAACGACATATAATAACGGAATGAGACCTCCAGAACTTGTATGTGCGTGTGTGTCAATAGACGGATATCGCGACGCCGAGTGTCGTTTTTACTGTCGGTTTTGATGTTCGGAAACTAGTAACCAAATTCAGTATCACCTTTTTAGCCACCGATTTATAGTCTAATGGGCGTACAAGGAAGTCATGTGTTGTTCACACCAGATATTTTTCATGAGCAAAGTCTCAGAACAAAATTAAATCCACATTTCAATTCATATTATGTATTGTAAAAGCGCCTTTTTAACTTGAACTACATGGAATACTATACAATATTATATTTTTAATAAGAATATTTATTTTCTTATTCTTTTACTTCATGTTTTATTAACCGATAACCAAACATAGGCATGCAAAGGTTTCAATCACTATACACCGATATTTAGTTTTTGACGCTAGTTTTTGACCTCACAGTTGACGCTTGACTATACGCCACCCAGCCCTGATGATGGCCTAAAACTTAGACTGAAACGTCGATACACATTATCATAAGTTTTTTTCTTGTTTGTGTGTTTATTTATTGACCGCACCCCCAACCAAGAGTCTCACACATAGATATTTATGCTTTTAGAGACATGTTTGTCAAACCTTAGAGTACCTATTTGCTAATTCTTGTGACCTTTTTGACGGCCTATCTGGAATATCATTCGATTATGATGGACTTACTCAAGTTGTCGGCAATGTTTCTTCAGCCATGAACCTCAAGAAGAAAGTCCTTCTCGGAGAGACGTTAAATATCACCACTGCCTATTATAAATTGTAAGTAAACTGATTAATTTTGTAATAAATATAAAGAAAAATAATAAAATTAAGGAGGCGAGTAATAAGTGGTGTTTGAAGAATTTTAAAAAGGAGAGCTTTACGGATAGAAATGAGTAAGGATTTTGAAAATAGCATTGGATTTAGGATGATTTGGTAAATATGGTTATTTCTATGTTGGTGATTTTTTTGCTTGTTTTTACTTTCTCTTAATATACGAAGTATATAGTAAGGGGAAGTATTGCGATCGTGAAAATTTTCGAATTCGAGTTTTCGACGGAAATACACGATTTAAGGTCCCCTGAGTCCTAATGACAAAGCCTCGCAAAATTGTCTGTGTGTGTGTGTGTGTGTCTGTGTGTATGTGAACAGTCTAGCTCAAAAACGAAAAGTCGTACGATACTGAAATTACATATTTAAGGTTGGCACATGCATGTGATGTTACAGCAACATTTTCGTGAAAATCGACTAACCGGAAGTGCCACTTTACATAATCGATTTTACACTTGTTTACACTTTTCTCGAAAACGTCTAACGATTTTGATGAAACTTGCCTAAATTATTCTTCATAAAGGTATTTAACTTTTCATCTATGTAGTAAATAACCGAGGAATTGCAGGGAAAAAAGTTATGATGAAAAGAATACTTTATTTGCGTAAAGCTTAAAAAGTATACATTCTACGATAAATTATGTGTTGTATTGTATGAAAGGTAATTAAATTATCTAAAAAACAATAAAAGAATCATCAAAATCGGACCAGTACTAACAAAGATACAGCGCATCGGACTAACCGGAATTAGCTGTTATATCATGGATTTTACACTTTTTTACATTTTCCTCGAAAATGGCCCTAACGATTTTGATGAAACTTGCCTAAATTATTCCTCATAAAGGCCTTTAACGTTTCATTCATGTAGTAAATCACCGAGAAAATGCAGGGAAAAAAGTTATGATGAAAAGAATATGTATTTGCGTATAGCTTAAAAAGTATGCATTCTACGGTAAATTATCTGTAGTATTGTATGAAAGGTAATTAAATTATTTAAAAAATAATAAAAGAATCATCAAAATCGGACCAGTATTAGCAAAGATACAGTGTATTTTATGAGGAGCACAAGACCCTAGATGGGTAACCAAGCGCATCTGAAAGGAGACGTATGCGACCGAACCTTCTCCCACCAATCCGCCTATCTGTTGTAAACAATACGCTCTGTAATAAAGTAATTTAATAATACAAACGAGGAAATTAACTTAATAATTTCTACTTTCACATTATGTAATGGAAAGAAAATGTTTCCATGGAAACTAAGCTAGAAACTTTTAAAATATGCAATTTGCAACTTGATAAAGTTAAAATATATAAGTAGAGTGCAGAATTGTTGTACTAAAATTGTTTAAAAAACTTTTTTATTGTACTTGAATGGGAGAAGATGTGTATGCTGCTGAGTTTATTAGAAGTAGTGTTTATGTGAGCTCTTTAAAATTGTATTAAAAAGATAATTATTATAGGACGGTAAGGGAATGTTGTGTGATGCGCGCACCGCACCAGATTTTTTTAGATTTTTGGAAGTGAGGTATGATAAAGGATTATATAGGAAAGGGTTAAAAGGGGAAGATGCGAAATCGATAAGGATGGCGTTCACTACTGCATTCAGCAGCAACTTATTTTTCTCCTCAGAACGATTATCTAGCATTTCAGGACTACTGTTGTACTACTTTGCGATATTATATGCTCATTTTGATTCCTTATCGTTTTTCCTAATTTCAAACTTAGTGTATCCAAAATTCTTGAGCACAAAGCCCCCACTATTAAATATGAAAAAGTATCGATTTATACTTTAACAAAAATATCATACGGATCAAATACCTTTCATTTTAAATTTTACTTTCTAGCGTTCTTAGTTGGGTATCAAATCATGTCTTACATATTCCTGTCCGACGTATGAAAATAAGTAAGGATGCAACATCCTCCTAGGACAAGGAGCCATTGGAGAATGGTTCATCTCTAGATTTGTGAGCTATGTATATCGATATACATAAAATCAAAGAAGTTGCTATCCCAAAACTTATTTTTACTTCTCTGTACCAAGTAAAGGAATTATTGTAATCGCGAAAATTTTAGGTTTTTCGAAATATCCATTTTGACCATCCCTGAATCCATGTTGACTAGTTTCGTCGCGATGTCTGTACATAAGTTCGTACGTGCGTATCTCGCATAATTCAAAAACGGTTATGCGTAGAAAGTTGAAATTTTGTATTTAGGATTGTTGTAAAATGTAGTTTTGAAACTCCTTTATAAATATATTAAAATATAATGCAAAACTTCTCAAATTTAGTATTTATAATTTGTATGTTGATTTTTGACATACTAGATTTTGGTCTAAATTAGGAAACCGGAAGCAGGACTTTACTGCTAGGTCATTATAAACTTTCATAAAAGATTATATTAAAATATAATGTAAAACATCTCAAATTTGGTAAATAAGACTTTTATATCAATATGAATAATATAATAGATTTTGGTTAAAATTGGTGAGCCGAAAGGGGTACTTTACTTGAAGGTCATAATAAACTTAAATCAAAAATAATATTAAAATTAAATACAGAGATCATATGGTTCGGTAATAAAGGTTACAGACGCGATTTTTTTCCACTCTAATTAAACGTTTTTATTACTTGTTTTAAGTGTTAAAATTGAGTGTAAAATATTTGTTTCCTCACCATTTGTGAGCTGAACAAGTCTGTAGCAGGAGAATAAGATATAAGATAAGTAGGTTATTTACTTAAAATGTCGAAACCGTCGATTTCCAATGCTTTACCTGGTAACATTGACAGTTCTAATGTCACGAAGAAATCTCTTGAGAACTTGTTACTTACTGAAAGAAAACGATATATAATAACGGAATGAGATCTCCAGAACTTGTGTGTGTGTGTGTGTGTCAATAGACGGATATCGCGACGCCGAGTGTCGTTTTTGCTGCAATGTTCGGAAATTAGTAACCAAATTCGGAATCACTTTATGAGCAACCGATTTATAATTTAACAGGCCTACAAGGAAGTCATGTGTTGTCCACGTCAGATATTTCATTACTTGCTGCTCATCATTCCCAAGCCGATTACTGTGTTCAAAATTTTATTTGTAAGATAGTGAAAAAAATTATTGGTTCAAAATCGGTTTTTAAATAGGAGACAATTCTAAAAATTCTTCTTCAGGAATAAATATTTATTCCACTGAATAAAATGTTTATTTCACGTCTAAAGAAATATTGGAATTTCTATTAAACATTATCCTTATGTATTTTTTTTTTTAAACCTTCAGGGCAGAAGATCATTTTTTTCATTTATATCTCGAAAACGGTTGGTCCTAGCTTTAAACATTATATGTAAAAAACTGAAGAGCATTATGTTTTCTACAAGAATGTTTCTCTTAATGTTTTCGCATCTGTTATAATTAAAGAAAATACGCTCTTCAAAGTAACAAATTTGAAAAAAAAAAATCATTTTGACTTCATACTTAACATAATGAATCATACTTTTCCTTTTATTTTTTGATACATTCAACAGGGTATATTTCTTAAACTATAACATAAAAACCTCTAAGTTAATAAACTATAAAAGGTAGTAGAAATATTCTCGTTGGAAATTTATTGCTCTTCAGGTTTTTACATAAATTGTTTTAAGCTAGGACCAACCGTTTTCGAGAAATAAAGGGAAAACCGAAAAACATGACCTCCTTACCTCTCTCTCCTCTCTTTCTCTCCGCTCCTAGATCTTGGTGTGTTTACCTCTTAACTAATCCAAACAAAGCCCTGAAGTCACTATTGGCCGTCCTGCCATTTCCGTCTTAAACCCCTCATTGACTGGCCTCATCCGTGAAATAATAAAATAACCCTCCGGCAAAATTTGAGTTTTTACATTCCAAGATATGTCGAACCCAAATCTCGAAAAAAAATATCCGTCCGTACGTCGTCCGCGGATTATCTACAAGACTACTTTCTACCTATATTCTTGATATTTGGCAACAAAGTCATAGGTTATCCCAGGATGATCCTCGAAACTTGATATTACAATTCGCCGTTTCGTTTCAAAATGGCGGCCGATTTATATACTTTCGTAACTCGGCTATTTATAGTGAATATCTCGAAAACCACAACAGATAGGAAGAAAATGAATTTTAATATTCTTAATGTGAATATTACCAGCTTTAATTTTGGATAGGAAACGTTTTTCTGTAAGGAGCTTCGTTTTCAAGATATTAGTGAAAAATCCAAAATGCACCCCTTCCTCCCATGAAGCGGCAAGGATAGGGGGGTATGTTAACTTCCTAAATGCCCCCTTCCCAGTGCAATTGGCCCAATGCACCCTCTTCTTTTTTTATATATAAATTTATATATAATTCCCTATAAAACAACAAAAAAAATCTTCGAAATCGGACCATTCTTAGCTGAGCATTTCACCCTCCATTCTAATACATGTCTGGCCCAGATTTGCTTACTTGCTTTGATCCAGTTACTTTCCAGCGCTCTCAGTTTTTATTGCAGTCATCATCAGCAAAACGGCAAGTTACCGCTCCATAGGTCCGTAATTTTAATTTCGTTGCTTTAGACAACAGTTGAGACTTGAGAAGTTTCAGTTTTGTGTAATAGGCTCTATTACCCGCCAATATTCTGCTGTTAATTTCTTTGTGAACTTGGTGCATATGCTTTATAAAGTATTCTACACATGTCCCGATGGAAACCAGTTCGCCTTTGGTTAGTTATTTATTAACTCGAAAACGTTACATTTCCCGGAACATACCAGATGCTCATTTGAAAGATAATCTAATTGCCAGACTCTAAACCAAACCGATAACGAAAATCGTGTGTGTACTATTGTTTAATAATTTGCAGCGTTTTTTAACCAAACCTTATCTGCCGCTTTTTGGAAACCGGGTCTTCCTCTCTACTTACTCCTGGAAAGTTCTCCTTGAAGAAGTACCCTGGAACGTGTGGACGAAATAATGAAAGTAGATAATAACAACTAACAAAACAAAATAAACTAATAATAACAAAATAACTGATATGATATGAGGAGAAGCTTAAAAAGTACATATTTTTTTAAATTTTACAATGGCCCATATCAGTTCAACTAGATTTAGAGTATAATTTTCTGTAGGCTGTAGCCTTTAAAATATCCAATATATTTTCATGCTAAATAAAAAACGTATTCAATAAATATGATTTCAGAGACAATGAAACAAATGTGGAGCTACTTGAAGGCTTTGATGACTTGGATCGGAACCTTAAAAAATTCAACATTTGGGGTTGTAATTTTGTAATATTGCAAGTGAAGTTGGGCTGTGGCAAACCGTTCGGAGCGAGGTGGGTTCCGTTTGACAATGCAGAGTATTTCGGAATATTCTCAGCGACAGCTCAATCACTCGGGTAAATAGACAAATGATCAAATTCATGTTTTTCCTACGCTCTAAACCACTCACCTGATATCATTCTTAGAATGGTTCCAATCATCCAATTCCAATACGATCTGGAACATGATGAAGAGGACAGCGCAAGTGCTTTTGTCGATGCGATGTACATGATTAATCAGTCACTTTTCGATTTCGATGTGGACACCAGCTGCCTGCTCATCAGCCCGTTGATAAGTTATTCGGTGAAGGCGGTCAAAGATGATGTGACGCACAAAGCTGATATTCTGATAAATTCCTTGCAACAAGCGGTAATGTTTTATTAATTCTAGTAAAATTTAAGTACATGTAGATTCGTGTTAATGATTCCTTGTTTTGTTAAATGACTAAAATCTACATTAAGTCACTATTGACCTACTTGGGTAGATACGGATTATCTGTATATAATAAAAGTCTTGCGTACGTAGGCAGGTAAATATTTGTCATACCCATGGAAGATATTCACCACACGCAATTTATTACAATAACTTTAGGTGAAAAATTCTGTCATAGCATGTGAGCAAAAAGGTTTCCAAACACTCAGACTGAACACCATTCAATGAAATTGCAGTCTGAGATCTGAACCAATTTTAATAAAAACACTACGACAGCTGTGATATCTACAGAATATTCGAAGGCATTTGACTCTATGTCTCACGACATCCTTTGCCGGAAGTTCGTAGGCCTCGAATGTCCAGAACAGCGCTATGGTATCATTGTATCGTTCCTAGCGAACCGAAGCCTGGCTGTACGAGTTCAGGATGAATATTCCCGCAATATTCCCTCATCTGCGGCGTTCCACAGCTGTTTTATCACCTATCCTGTTTTCCATTTATTCGGCGGAAATAATATGTCACAAATACAAACGTTCTACCAGCGATGCATTCACCGATGATGTAGCCGTTTACTGCTCAAGTGTAAACCCAACTCGAGCACTAACTCAAGCTGAATCGGTTTGCCCAAACTGGTGTGCAGAAGTTGGCACTCTTGAACATAGAAGTGAATACCTCAAAAACAGATTGTGTAGTTTTCACTCTTTAAAAAGGGAAGAAGTTTCGATTACCAAAAATCTTTCGAATTGGTTACACATTTTAGCCACCGTCCCTCCCCAATGTCTGATTTGGCAATAAGATAGGTCGGTATATGAAACACTCCGTCCATCTACAACATAACAAGATACGTAAGAACGAAATCATACCGCCTCGATCACCTAACTTTCCTAGCACCCTCAGAAGATGTACATAATATATTTGAACTACCTACGATTACCGCATTCATCCGGAAAAGACACATACAATTTTTAGTTTCATTAAAAGACCTTTCCAACCCTCTTTTCAATAATCTGACACCGGCACCGGCTCCAGTTCGCTGCCAAAACAGTTCACTACTATCACTATTAGAATTAATGTTAGTTATAAGACAAGTTAGTTAATTATAAATACAAAAAATGGGTGAGCCCCATCACATAATGTCAAACTTATACAAATTTACATGGATACAACAACAAAGTCACAGGTGCCCACCCCCCTTAAGTCAACGACGCACCCTCCTTAGTCGAGGACGCATCCCTTCCCCCCTATCCTCCCTCCAAACGTACCGCTTCTGCTCTTTAATGTGAATCTGTTATTATTATTATTCATGAACATATTACATTATTTTTATTTTTATTCTATAATATAATGTGTGGAAAAATATAGGAAAGTTTTGTTATAGTCATAAATTTTGGTTCATCCCAGTTTTTTGTCACTGGACATGTATTTGAGCTTTGCTAACAAATGTTTTGATTTTGTTGCAAAAGACTTTAATATATATACTATGTAACTATCCAAGCTACCCTACTTTTGACCACGCATGCTATTAAACTTCATGAAATACACATTGAATGCATGAAAATTACATATCAACTATGTACACTGTAGCGTGCTTCGAAGCAAGTGTCTAAAATAAAAGTGAAAGGAAAAATGATGAAAAATATGAAGACAAATGATGAAAATAAACTTGAGGGTGTGAACTGCAAAACTGTTTACATCCATTTTTTATTAAAATCGAGAAAGAAATGGTTATTATTACTCATTGATTGGAGAGTCTTAATATGTCTAAGTCCTTACTTTATTTTCTTACGTTTAAAAATCAGTAGTTACAAAACTCTCTTCATCCAGCAATCGGTGGACTGCAAAAATACCTACATCACAATGTGGAAAATGGAAGTAATGAGTTTACAGAATATATTTATAGATTTTTGTTTTTAAAAAGGTGAAATGTCTGTAAAATTAGTCAGTTGAATAAAATTCCCTGGACCATCCTCTATCTTCATTGGTGCTGCATAGAGTTCTCAATTGCATGTAGAACAGATGGAATAAGTAAGGATGGAATTAGTGGGTTATTTATTGATACTGGTAGTCAGGAATTAGTTTTGGAAGAGCTAATGTTATAAGCAAACAAGTAATTGAAATAAGGATCTACTTACGAATTATGCACGCCAATGAAATAATGGAATACAAATCAAAATGTTAAAAAAATATGCAAGACAGTATATTTGACAATGTAATTTTTTATAAATTTATTTGCATCACGCTTCGCCTGTATGGCTGGCTATACGGGATTTGGTAGCAATCCGTATAGCGCTGATTTCAATTTTCCGATCATTTATATGTGATTTTTTATCTTCCATGCAGGGGAGCCTCCATCCTACGACGGTCTTCCCGTTACTGGTCCTCTTATCTTTCAATAATCTGGATCATAGTGAAGTAGTCTCACTGTCGCCTTCTAGCCACATATGAATCCCTTAAACCGCGAGAAATTTTCTTCATTCACCAATTGAGGGAATTCTTCCTCAGTGAGGAAGTAGATTCCCGTGGATCCTACCATCTTAGCCATTAATGCTTGAAATGCGATTCAGGTCGTGATAACATGCTCAGCTGTCTCCGGAATACCGCATGTGGGGCATAGGGGATCAATATATATTTGACAAGGTATCTGTCTGAAGTTATGTAGAGGAAAAAGCCTTTTCCATCTTTCAGCGTAACCTCCCGGCTCAAGTTCCGCCGACAAGGGTTTTCCTCCTCCGAGGGTTCCTGAACTGGGGTATCAGGCTGAACGCCAGAGAAGTCGAAACCCAGTTCCGCCTGCAGGTCCATTTCAACGATATCGTTTTCTTCTCTGTCCACCAACACATTTCCGCAAGGACCAAGGCCTGTCTATTTGCAGCCACAATTTTTTAAGCAGGTTTTGGTGCACCTGGAGGTCATCAGCTTCACCAATGCAGAGAAATCAGTGGTGATTGGTTCAAGATTGTTTATGGTTCCCTTCCGCACATTTCTCCATCACTATAAATTGCTGAGCCTGGTGGTACACTCTGCCCTGATTGGCTACAGCTGCTGAGGGTGGTAGTTCTGCTACTTTGGACGAGGCTCTGAACGCTGATCTCTTGTACGATACAAATCTGAATTGGCTCAAAGAGGGTGCACCCCCTGAGGACTGCAGTCCTATCACTTTAATCGTACACAAGGGCGTACGCAGGAATTTCTTCGGGGGATGGCCGGTTTTAGAGAAATATAGCTGATATATCTGAAATATAGGTAATTCACGTGATTTCACCTTTATTCAATACATCGGAAGGAATGAGGATCGGAAGTAAATTTGAGTGTGTTGTGTCGTTTTATAGCAAAATTCCATTATTATAAAATCACCGTTTTCAAGAAAAATGTTTAAATCGAACGAGAATATGTGTTTTGATTTCTTGAGCAGAATGAAACTCTTTATAATTTAACCGTTTTAATAGAACTTATAGAAAGGACGAACATAGCTTTTTGGAGGAGAATTCGGCTGGTAATAATGACGCCTTTTTCAAGAAAATCGATGAAAAACGGACGAAAATTTACGTGTTCTAAAGATTTCTAGAGCAGGATATCTAGCTCCTATGTCGCCCGTTTCAAAATAATTTTTAAAAGTCGGATGAAAATGTGGATGTTTTGAGGATTTAGGGGGCAGAATTCAGCTTGTTATATTTTTCATAATCATGGGCGAATAGTCCATGATTATGAAGATTTTAAACCTTTCAGGTACAGAGATCAGCTCATTATAACATAACATATTCCTTTCCAAGAAAATTTTTGAAAATCTGAAGCGAATTTGGCTCTTTCGGTGCTGTCTGAAGCAGAATTCAGCTAGTTATAATTTCAGGATATCATGCTACGTTTTTCATTATCGTGATTTCAGCACATGATGCAGAAGTTCATGTGAGCGCTGTTTGGTTCCCTGACGATATCGTTTCTGCCGAGATAAAAATTTTACTTAACGCATAATATTTCTGTTCGTGTTGGTATTGTTGATATCTCAATAATGTCATGGTCAGGATTAGTTGAAGCTAAGGCTTCCATTACAACTCGAAGTTAGTAGAGCTATACAAAAGATATTGCCAGATACTAGTACTCTTCTAATATCGATAAATTGAAAACCATCAGATAAAACAATTTTTAAAATTGAGTTCAAGCTCTGAAGTAAAAATAGTCTTTTTTTCTTTTAAATTAATTTTATTTTTTTCTTTCTCACACTTTCATAATAATCCTTTTGATCTTTTGGGAAAGGGAGGCAAGACCCTTTGCATATGCCCATGCCCATTTAATGAAACCAGGAAACGTTCCCCCGCCTGTTCTTTGCTCTGGTAAGTAACCTGTGATTTTGGAAAGTTCTTTCACAAGCATACGTTTATATCGATCGAAAGGAACGATATTATCTCATAGCCACTGATAGCATGTATGAACGTGATATGCTTTAAAGAAGTTCGGTAGTAGAGAAATATTTTATGAATATAAAGTGTAAAACATTTTGTTGACTTTAATTTGGTAGAGAACGGTCTTGTAATAAAACAAGTTTCCGAGATATCGATTGAAAACAAAATATCTTTCTGAAAAGCTCAGATTCAAGTTCAGAGACCCGAAAAACTAGGATGTACCAAACTTTTCGTCTATAACAAACCTTTAACATTGTCTGTCCTTGTTTGTCAGTATAAAATTTAAGTTTTAGTGTAATTTTTTTCTTCTTCAAACAACCGCCCCTCTTTCCCTGGAAAACCCAAAAAGGGCACTTTTCGCCCCTCTCCCCCAAGAATCTTTACGACGCAGCTTGCGTCTTAATCTCTCCCTCCCCTCTGTGGGTACACCTGATAAAGCCATTAAATCACCATGATCCGGTCTTAAAATGTAACGTAGTTACAGAACAAAGCGTTCATAATAAATAAATTTTATATGTTATAAATTTCTACTATAAAAGATTCATATTTGTTGTACTTTAGTAGATATGAGAAAAATAAGTTTATTAAATGAGCGTTATAATGAATCGTAACAAAAGTAGATACGAAAGTGGTTTAGAAAAAAAAAAGTTGACTAATTCCTGCTACTTATTTCTTATCTGTTGGAGGGGAGGAGGAGAATGAGGAGGGAATGTAGTTTATAACTTCATAACTTCATTTATTAGGTTGTTTTGTATTTTAAGAGAATAATAACCTTAAAAAATACGGGCTATTACTATCTTTATTTTTAAATGTAGTCATCCTTTATTTCGAGGGTTCCCCCCTTTCTCCTAACGAATGAATTGTTTTCGGTGAAATTATGAGATTATTTAGTGGTCAGTTCATAAAAATCAAGTCCGTATAGATTTTTTAAATAATATTCTTGACCAGCGTTTTTATCCATCGGCTATACATGGAGGTGATGTGGTCACAATCCAGGTTCACCTGTACGATTTCCTCACTGAGCTACGCCACTCCTACTTGTGCAACGACAACTCAAGTAATTATTTATTTATTTATTTATATTTTCATGAGTCTTATCTAACTTCATTACCTAAACCCTCAGCTCAAATCATTTCTTATAGTCGGATTCATCTTTTAAAACCCTAATTAACATGCTATTGTTGATATTTCAAAAAATATCGAAAGTATACTTTTATTTCTATGTTTTCAAGTTTTGCCGGGCGCAAAGCATTGTTTTATTCTTATGAGCATTAAATAAGTATGATTGGAGTTTTATTCCATTTTCACTTAATATGAACTTTATTTACTGCCAATTTCCCTAAAAGATAATCAATAAATTAAAAAAGTCGACTGTAACAAGAACCATTTACTATTTAAAAAATCATTGATAAATAAAGGTTTCCTAATATAATTTGATTCATATAAATTTAATAAAACCTTTCATGTTGTTCTATAGAATAAAAAAAAATATTTATAAGATTAATTTATTACTTATAATCAAACGCGTAGCTTTGATCGATGTTACGGTTCTATTATTTATAAATTATATCGACGTCCTTTTTTTTTATAAGCTAGAAGCCTTTACAATATATTTTATTTAATTATAATAAGACTTACCACCTTAATAAATCTAGATTGTACAAAATAAAGAATACAATTTTAAAAAAATAGTATGTAATTTGGATTTACATACGTGTAAATCGTCAGACATTTATCGCTCTGGGCCACTTTTCTCCGAACAGAGCTTATGTTTTGTCGGTTCCTACCAATATTCTTTAATTTATTATCATTTTTTATTAATTTTTAATGAAACTTTTTTTTTAAGAACTTAAATAAATAAAAGTTAAACTTTTATAATAAACCTAGGGTTTAATCACATAAAAGTTCATTGGAATTTAATTGTAAACACTTCCCTAGAAGTGTTTCCTTAAGTGTGTTCATAGAAGTGTGTCCTTAAAAGAGTTCCTTAGAAACTGTTAAAATGGAACGTTTTAAAAACGTTCTATAAGAGTTTCAAGTCTTGGTTAATACAATATAATTTACCTACAGCTTCATCCTGCAATCGGAGGTATTGTTATCGCTTCAGAAGGCAGTTATAGAGCCCTCGGTTTACATATCGACCAGCTCTCAAAGACGATCAGTAGGATTCCTTGGCCCATTATTTGCTGTTACGAATGGAAAGTCCCTATTGTCTTAGACACAGGTAACTATTTCGGAATATGTATAGTATGGAATATGGGTGATTCTCAGAAAAAAAGTTAAAATTCGTGTCTCTCGTACATTACATTCAGGTGAAGAGTTTCAAGTATTTTATTTTTTATTCATTATGTTCATTTCGCTTTCCAGCTCAATGACAAAAACAAAAACGATGAGTTTTCACTAAATCATCATTTTTTTTGTTGAATCAATCAACTCAATTCTCATTACCATTACCAGGTGTTCCTGAGAAGTTTTCGTTTTAATTGAACTCACAATTAAATGTAATTACTCCATTATTTCCCGAAAATGAGTAATATATACGGTTCAAAACTGAAGTCTTTTGAGTTTTATTTTAAGTTTGTTGATTCTACTATTGATTTTTCTCCATGCACGGAAGTATAATTTTTCGCGGAAGTTTCTTCATAAGTGGAAGTCCTGGAATGAAGATCTCGCCATTGCACAATGGTCCACCTTTCACGTTAGCTACAGCAGGCACATAAAATTGACGTATTTTAGTTGGATATTTTTATTCTTATCATTACTAATTCTTATTGTGTCTCCTAAAATATTTCCTTGAAGTTTTTTTAATTAATTTCTCGCTCTCTCTATAAAAATTCCAACAGATCAACATTTTTGTTTTTATATAGCTCTATTAATTTTACTTTGACAGCCTCTCAAAATTAAAATTATCTTTGATAAGTCTTCATTATTTTCAAGGCCTAAACAATAATTTTTATAATAATCATTTATTTTTCAAGAAAAATGCACCCTTCATTGCAACTCCTTAAATCTTCTCACTACTGCCGCTTCTGATCTAATCATTACTGATTTTATCAAAGATACAATAAATTGAAATTACATCTCCTATCGTATGTTATTTGAGATCCTTAATTTTGTTAATTTGTTGAATAATCACTTCCAAAAAATTCAAATTTCAACCAAGTTAGCAAGATGCAGGATTTTTCAGGAATTGGAATAATTCTTCACTACAGGATTGGAAAGTATATTCTTCATTACGGCCCACAAATCTAATTACCACCTCACAAACAAAAAATGCATCATCATTATCACCTATTCAAAAAATTAGGAATTTTGAATTCCTGGCCTAAAATTGGGAGTTCAGCTCAAAACTGTCCTAAAAGTCATTGATAGTATCTCTAGATCACTCATTTTGTCCGGTTTTTCTGGAAGAGTTCACTGACTTACTTTTTTTGGAGGCCTGTTTTTGAGATTTTTCTAAGAATCATCCATATCTTCATTTTCTATTTCTGTTATTTGTTTTTCTGTTTTGTTTTTTTATAGGAATTGAAAATTTTATTCTTATTTTTTTTTCTAATTTTATCTAGGAAGTTATCAAGAGGCTTTTCATAAAATCATTGTTGAATATTATTTTCATTTAAACTATTTTATTCAATAAATCAAATTTTTGACAATTTCTACGTTTTGGAACAATATCCCCATCCTCAGGCATTATATTATCTAAAATCACATCAACAACATAATAAAATCAAAAATTTTACAATATTACATATTTATTTACATAATCCGTTAAAATCTTAATTTACCTTTAAATTGCTATGTTTCTGGCAAACTGCTTTTATAAGGCAGGTGGGGGTTCCAGAAACCACATTTACTCAATTTAATGATCTAATTTAATCTCTATTTACACCGGTTCCAGAAGAGAGCCGATCAATCAAACTATATTTTAACATGAAAGGCTAGAGACCGCAGACCCCCCCTGCTATGGTCACTAACTTGGGATATTATAAATACCATTGGATAACCTTTCCAAGGGTGTCGTGTTCATCATTTCACTTTATTAACTAGATGATGGCATGTAGGGTAAATAGAATGGTAGATTTTGTTACAGATCTTTCTTTATTTATGTTACGTTTTTAATTAAACTATTGGTTTATTAATTTCTAATCTAATTTACTATCATTGTAAAAATCTACTGACTGTAACATATGTATTTGAGAATACTGAGAGAACTCTTGCTTATTTAAAATATTATTCAGATGCCACATAATATTATACATTGATGTACACAATGAATCAAATTACTAGCACTTATCTATAGTTAGAAGTTGCCCGGGCTCGATGGTCTAGGCTTCTCTTTTTGGCTCGAACTTCGTCTCTCGATGGACTGCTCCACTGCTCCCTCTGCGAACCTCCGTCTTCTGGCTTCTCTCAAGAACTACACTACTCTACATTTTCCCTAGAACTCTCTCTTATTTCTCATTTTCCCGTCTCTTATACCGTTTTCCCCTTCTCCTTCTTGAAAAGATCAATTTTTCACCACTCTCCTTTTGGGACATCTTATTGGCTGTCGCTGTAAGAATATTTTCAAAGGACTTGTAACCTTGGGCGGCAGATTTTATTACACTATGTCGACCTGGCCTATCTCTAGGTTTATGGTGCTCTTACTTTCGCTTATCTTAAGCGGCCTATTGGCGGTCTTGAACTGCACCTCTCAGGTATAACGCACGACCTTGTGAAGATTCCTTTGTCCGAAAAAGAAACTGGTTAATGTTAATATTACTGAATCGGGTGGCATCTCTTTACTTTATTCCTTATTTAATTACTATTATGAATATTAATTATTTCCTTCAATCCCAGTATTCTCAATACATAACAAAATATTCTCTATAACATAAAAATTGTTATAAATAAATCCATTTTTTACATTTTGTCTTATTGCTTATTAAAATGTTTTAAATTAACATATTCGTCCAATTAGCTGAGTCCAAACTGAACTGTTCCAGAAAATCTCTTAAAAATTAACCTTTGAAGCTGTTTTTCATATTGTTATGAATCAGTTTACCTCCCACACTTTTATTCTTATGTAAATTTTTTAAAAACATATTTTTATGAACCATTTTCTATTGTATTCTTTCTATTGATTTTGTTGAAATTTATTGAAATTTTTACTTATTAAATGATCATTTGTTTAGTTCGATTATTTTATATTCAATTTATTAATTATCTGTGCATTTAAAGGTTTTATCAATTTTTTATGAAATTTAAATGTTTTGTATCCGTTTTAAAATTAACCGTTTGCTTTATATTTTATGATATTTAAATAGATTCAAGTATTCTTCTGTTTTTAGTATACTTTTCTGTAAAATTTTTGGATTTTCTAAGTTGAATTTTTGGTTTAATGCGATGCTGTGTTGGGCAAGAGCTATTTTATTGTGTTTTTAATATTTTTACAACCTCCCAAATGTTGTTTCATTATTGTTTTTAATATTTTGAATGTTTCCCTTTGTTTAATGGAATTATTAAAGTTGCTTAAATGGAAATAATATTCAACAATGTTTTTTAATAAAATGTTATATTTATACGAATAAGATATCTTCACCATTTTGAATCGATAATTACAGACAAGAATATACCGTAAAAGACTCACAAAACCTTCAAATTTTCCCATAAATAGTATTATGACTCATAACAGACCTTGGTACCTACCTAACAAAACTCTACAAACTGTCTTAAACCTTCCAACAGTCGACTTGGTCATTCCCCATACCTAGCATGTCGTCATTTCTACTTCTATATGATAAGACAATAGAATATTAATTAAACTATTGGTTTATTAATTTCTTCTAATTTACTGATTGTCAACAAACTCTTAGCAGGTATGAATTAATATTTGGAAAAAATAATAAATAAGCGGACAGAGGCTGTCTTACACAAATGTACTGTGTTCAAAGGCGCAGAATTACTAAGAGTGCTTAATTTTTAGTATATAAAAATGCATGTTACTGTTGACATAAATTGATAGTATGATCAACTCAAACAGAAAACATTTCTCGCTTCCGCCTTAAGTCCATATCCAAAAATATTTTATTACAATCTCTAATGGTACATTTCCTCTTTAAAATTATATCCATTTTTGCTTCCTTGTATTTATAGAAGCGAAACTATGAGCGCTAAAAATTACACCAAAAGCGTCTGAAAACTTTTCTGTTCTAATACTCCAGATGGAGGAGAGTAATTC
Source organism: Rhaphigaster nebulosa (assembly GCA_948150685.1). Classification (NCBI taxonomy): domain Eukaryota; kingdom Metazoa; phylum Arthropoda; class Insecta; order Hemiptera; family Pentatomidae; genus Rhaphigaster; species Rhaphigaster nebulosa. The sequence goes on from OX411310.1 coordinate 90,145,166, forward strand.
TACGTTAAAAAATAAATAGGCAACAAAGTAGTCTAAGCCTAATTTTTAAAGTAAAACAAAAGATAATTATAAAAATCATTTTTAATATTTCGATAAATTATGTTTTCCGCAGAAGTGAGAAATCTAATACTCCAAAAATGGGTCAAAAAGCAAAGATTTATTATAAAGGTGCTGTCGCTTGCCAGCGAGGGTAACCTTATCTCGTGGAAAGGCAAACCTACAATTGGTATACCAGATTACATAACAACGCATGACTACTATGACAAGGAATATGCAGAGGCAGTGCTCGGCCATCCTGCTTAGTTTTTTTTTGGAGGGAGTTTGCCACAAATAAAAATCTATCATCAGTCCATTTTTCTGTGGCATACATTAAATAGTAATTATCATTAAAAATGAAGTCGTTTAAAATTAAACCTAGTTTAAGTTTCCAATTTCCCATAATTCATTGTTATTATTCATATTTGGTCGAAGGACATACAACATTTTTTAAAAATTATAATTATTTTTCTAATTTTGTTGGAAGTTGAAGCACTCATCAAAATACAAGAGGCAGGATAGTTCTGATTTTTTTAGGTGTTTTTTGGGTTTGTATGGACACTAAAAATCCTCAGCACACTACTACCTCTTTTATAGTAGCAGAATAATGTGCTAAAAACTGAGCCCTTATTGATACATATAATAGTTCAAAACATTCCTAAACATTTTGTTCCGAAAAACAAAAAAGCACCATTTTGTTACTCTATTTTGGCATATATCTATCTCCTTTTTTTTCTTTTTTTTTTTTCTAAGCCCCGTATGATGTGATGTGGGGTTGATGTTCAGGGATATGATTTGGGATAAATGGGATTCAGGTACTGCATCGGATGCATTTTAAGAGGCGGATGAGGATAGCAGACATTTTGGATAATATGGAAATTAGGAATCACTATCTAGTGACGGGGTTCACTAGTTCTTTTGAATCAGCCAAGTCAGTTAATTTTTCTCAGTCTAATCTGTTCATAGCTTTGAACATGTTTTTGTCAGCGCTGTGGCCGTCCAGTTGGTGTTGATGTCTGGAATAGCGGATTTTTAAAGTATTTGAGACTGTCAAAGAATGTGATATGCCTCCGTGAGATTAAGCCGGTCACCGTCAGGATTAAGAGTGTGGTATGTAGTAAGTCTGTTTTTGCTCTCTGTATTTAACTATGTCTAACTATACGCCTTAGCTCTCCATTCTGAAACTGTTAGAGCCTCTTTGCTGTTGTGGGCAATATATTTGTTAGCATCGGCCCTCCATGAAGGAAGGCCGGTCTTATAGCGCCTTTATAGATCATTAATTTAAGGCGAGGTGACCATTTGAGTCTATAAGACTTGGTACTGGCCGACCTGATTTTCTTATAGAAGTGACGAGATAGTGTCTGGTGTCTGTCGACGGTGACATCCAGGTATACTATACTGCTTGCTGGCCTGTTCTCACAACCTGCTACCTTATAAACCTTAGGCAGAGGGCGCTTATTCGTTTGAAAAGAGAAAATAACAGAGTCTTCGTGGGATTTACTGTGATATTTAGTCTTTCCAGCTTCGTGGTTATTTGTAGATGATAAATGGCAAATTTCCTGGTTTTCGGTTCGTTCGATATGGAGTATGTCTGATACGGTCTATTTTTTAATCTAAGAATTTCGGTTACGGCCATATGAACTTCCATTGACGACGAAAAAATACGGATTCCGTATCAATGCACTTCAAAGTCCTGAAAGCCATTAGCTTGCAAATCTTCCACCGCCTTCACGGTGCTAGTCGCCCCGCTGACGAGTTTCGGGGGAGGTTTTTTATGCATATTTCTGGCATTACCATCACTAGCACCTGTACCGGAACTCTCACTTAGAATAGAATATGAATTTGCTATAGTTACAACATAGTGACATAGTTGATTCACTGCTCGACACGTCTTCTTAGCACTGACCCATTCAACATCGTCCTTCCTTCCGGGTCTTCGCCGTTTTTTACATTTTCAAAAAAGAACTCTGTTCAGCTCCACGGTGTGGGCCTCCATTTTCACAAGAGTTTGCGTCCAGGAGACTCCTCTTGAAAGCCAGTCTACTCCGGTGGAATGGCGGACTCCTCACTGCTGTGGTTCATCGGATGGTGGTGAAGAAGCCGCTCAAAAATCTTGCTTATGTGCGACGGGAGACTGTTCGGCCGATAGTGCTTCGGTAGGTTTCCCGTCTTCTCCGGCTTGAGTAGCGGCACTACGATCGCCAATGGTTTCCAGACATTAGGAAAGTACGAGATCCGAATGCAAGAGTTAAAGATATTTAGAAGGAAGGCTTTACCCCTTCTAGGGAGCTTCTTCAACAACACATACAGGATATCACCCTTTCCCGACGCCTTGTTTCTCTTAGTGCCAACTAGTACCGACTCAAGCTGGCCAAAGGTGGAAAAAAATGGGCTTCTCATTAGGGCACGTCAGTGGTCTTCCTGGAAGTCTCGGAGCATCTGCCAGTCGAGCTTCTTCTCTCGCCACTTAGTTCTTCACCAGGAATTCAGCCTGTTCCCCAGGTATCAGCAGGTCACCTCCTGATGTCAGATGCACAGTCCTCCTCTTATTTACGTGATTGCTGACGAGTTTCCAGAATTGGGATGGTCGTCATGAGTCTCCGTATCTGTTCATACCAGAGTGAGATCTTCCAGTCACGCATGGGAATGGCTATCTGCCGGGTCATCGCATTGATGGTCGGTTTCAGACTGTAGTAGTGCGTGCGCTGATTCCTCAGATTGTTCCTCTGACCAATCAGAGCGAGGATGTGCCGTGGTAGCAGTTCCTGATCGAGTTGGGCTGCGGGCTGTACCTCGTATATGAAAATTATTCTATTTAATAGAAAGGAAATGGTACGGGTGGCGGTCAAGAATAAAACAAAATAGTTGCATCTATTTATTTAATGCCGATGTTTCGAACCACATTGTAGGTCTTCATCAGTGCTCTACAGCAAACGAAGGAAAGGATTGATAATAATAAAGCATGCAAAGTATATCTACCACACGGTCAACTATAATTAAATATTCTATTTAATGTTCATGGACTATTGAACGAACAATATGTATAAATTGTTGCTTGTTGTGTACTTTGAAACGGACTATTAGACGTTTGGAACACTTCTTAAAGTATAAAAAAAGTTCAACGAAGATATACTTTAAAAACGTGTGAAAAGGTAAACTTTAAAAAAGGTACAAGTACAATAGTTCAGGCTTTTTTTTTTTGGTGATGAAGTCAGTAAGGCGTGGTAATTGATTAACTTTGGGGTGGTGTTCTCTGAAACTTAAGTGTTTATCTGAAGATTGGACTGTCTGATGTGCCAACGAGTTATTTTCAATATTTATCCAAATTAAGTATAATGCAAGATGTATAGCAATATTTTTGGTGGACAGGTAGTTTCCCACAGCGTAAAACTGATACGGTTGCACTGGCAAAACTAATTTTCCATCTTTTAAACCTTTTATATCAAATATGTACGTCTTGGAGAACGAAGGCAGGACCTGAGGAATCCTTCTGTATCTAAATAAATAAATAATAAAAAGATAAATTTCTATAGAGATATTACACATTAGTCTCCATGCCTTTCTAACTCTTATCATTGGGCCTACATTTTTACTTAATATGTTCCTCTTTTGAAAGCAGAGTGAAAGTAAATTTTTCTTTACATCGATTTAATTGTAGCATTCACTCTCAATGAAAATAACATTGAAATTTCAAAAGGGCATTAATAAACATCAGAAGTTTTTCGCCTTAAAAATAAACAACAAACACGTTATAATTTCATTTTCGAGGCTCTTTTTGCAGCAAAATGTGATTGATTTCTTTTGAGTTTAAGGAGTCAGCTCGTTTGTGTTCTATGGAGATTGTAATCAGATTTGTCGAATAATCGTACTTTTTTTATAAAGGGGATGAAATTAGAAAGAGGAAAAAAATCAGGTTCCTGTATAAAAAATTAATATTTTTTAATGCGAGAAACTTGAACCTGATGTCGGTTATGCAAAAAGTAATAACTTATAACTATTATAACTATTAGTTGCTAAATATGGCTGACCTTGCTATCAGTGTGTACGCACCTTAACAATTGCCATTGTCTTGTTTCTTCCATTTCAAATGGTGAGACAAAGTAGAGTAATAAATGTTTTTATTACATTGTATCGCTTTTTTATTACACTTATTTTATATCTATTTAGATTCATAACAAGAAATTTAGATGTATTTATATCTACAAAGAGAGCTTTGCTGTAGAGCGTAATAAAAGAGTTTATTAAAATTGAGCAGTTAAAAATATAAAAATAATTACAAAAAAAAAAAATTCACTCGAAATTTGTCGCCCCCTCAATTCTGCACCTTGCCCTAGATCCGGCCCTGATCGGAGCAAACTGGAGGGATTCAGTTCAATGAGCTACTACTAATTTTTTCCTTGGATATTTCACTCCATAACGGGAATCAGATCATTAAAAGACATGTTTCAGGGTAAGGCCCAGGCCCCCAGACCAATTGAGGGAATACAATGCGGGAAGAAGACTTCCCGATCGAACTAGGTTTGACTATTTAGTTTGTTAGTTAGTTTGATTAGGACCGTAAAAAGTTCCTACTTGTGATGGCTTCGTCTTTAAAATGAAACGAACGCAATAATTATGGAGATAATATCATAGAGAGTTTATTTAAAGCAGGGTCTAAGCTGGGGGCATGAGAGATCTATTACTATATAACAAACGACTTCTCTGTTAATGCTCCAGGTCGGGCGGAAGAATCAGTCAGAGCTAAGGAATAAAGACAGTGAGATTTCTTTGTTGCAGGTTGTAGAAGATTGGCCACGTTGAAGAAGCTCTAATAAATTAATAATTTAAGCCTCAGTGTTAAAGTAGTGTAACTAAGTAAATATTATGTTTGTTAATAAGTAAGGAAAATTGTTGTACTTGGTTCGAACTGATTATAATTTTTTTTTCTCGGAAAAAATCTGAAAGCCTCAGACGCCTTTCTATAGTTATCCCAAAGCAGTGACGGTTATTCCATTTGTGCTCATGAGTACGTGATTCCCCTAGTTTTATAACAAAAGTGCAATTATTTTATAGTACTAATAACAAATAGAAAATATTTATTTAAGAATGAGTAATAATCAATAGAAACGCCTTCATTCTGACAGGCGCAATCAACACAGCTTGAATAGTACTTGCTCTAGATTAGGCTGAGAGGCGGGATTTCGCGGTGGAGAGGGTACGGTTCGCAATGTGTGCACATAAAATCTGTAACCAACCAGCTTGGTTCTCGGGTGTAAGGATGTTTTACAACAGCTAACTTTGCGTAGAAAAATTAATTTCATTTCCAATTTATGTATTATTTATTTTCACTGTATCAATAAACTTGTTAAAAAAAAAGAAATTATTCTTTATTTCACAAAATGGAAAAATGAAAAATGACGCTGTATACAGTTAGACCTTTTAACGCCTTCTAGTTGTTTGGAAAATGACTACTTTACAATAAAGCACCTTAAACGGAGCAGTAAAATCGCAAAACTTCTCCTCTCTACTTGTAACAGGTATTTTATGTCGTACTTTTGAGTAGATTACTATGGAAATAGTATAAACCTACACAAGATTCTGGTACGCCCAGTGCTCACCTATGGGCCAGAAGCATGGGTCTGAAAATAAGTTCGAGGAAAATAAGATTCCTAGTATTTGAAAGTGCTGAGGAGAATCTTTGGAGCTATTAGATAGGAAGGTGTCTGGTGGAAAAGGAAAAAAAAAAACGGGAACTAAACGACCTGTATAAAAATGTTGACAGATTTACCAAGCTGGAAAGAGTTCGTTGGGCTTGTTCCAGATTGCTGCAGTTCCAGAATAAAATTATTTTCTGGGCGGTAACCAATACTATCTATCGGAATAAATCACCAAACTTGCATGAATTAGTAGACTTATCTACTGTTGAGGAATTCTTGAAAGGAGGTGCAATCAAGTTCAGAGGAAGTACTTTATCAAAGTCTCTTTTCAATACTTTAGCGTTTCCACCAATCCCTCAGCGTTGGCAGGATACGGTGGTTAATTTGAATAAGATGCTATTTAGCTATAAGAAATAACCAGTATAATGACGAGCCCTAACTTCAGAATATCCACTCATCCGTAATTAGCGTAATGAAAATCTTTTTTTCAGCAAATCGTTAAAAGGTGTAGCATACGGTACAGAAAATGTAAGAGATCAAGAAATCTGTTCCTAAGCAAGAAAACTAATAGGGGATTTGAAAAACAAAAAAAAAGTCTCATTTAGTTATTGTCTCATCTTTGTATCTCTCGGATGGGAAGAAGGTAGTGTGAAATCTTAGTATTAATCAACAGATAAGTCTATGCATATGTCTACTTGCTACACTATAACATACAACGATTACAAGATATGTTTGATATCCTAGGTAAGGAACCATCTTGGATATTCAGATGTACCTCTCCGTTCCATCCCGCCACAATAAGGAAGAGTCTTGGTGTGGCCAGGACCGTTAGCTTGCCCGGGATTCTTTGAATCTTAAGTAGCCAATGTCGGCGTTCTTTGGTAATAGCTTCTGGCTGATTGCCACTCTTGACTAAAAATAAGGTTTGGTAGACACAGTTCTTGTTAATAGCCGATATCCAAGTGTTAGCTCCATCAGCAGAAGCGTGCCAGTTAAATAGGGGACGGATTGTCTAGTTCTTTCAAACTGGTTCAAACGAAGTTCCCATAATTACTTAAATTAACTTTATAAAATATCGTGTTTGACCGAAAGTTATTTCAGGAACTAGTATGGCAAAAAATCGTATTCACTTTTCAAATATGAACAGATCAAAATGAACAATTAATTAATTTCGTCGCATCATTTAGAAGGTCATGATTTATTGTTTATTATAGCCAATACGATTACCGTTATTGCCATGTATGCACCTCTTCAGTCATGGTGGGGGTTGTCTTCAATAGTTATCAATTCCCACATAAGATCTTTAAAAACAAAAATACTTCGGTTTTCATAACGTTAATCATAGTAGCTAGCATAAGATCTTCGTCAGGTTGAGAGAGACAAGCTATTTTCCTTTAAAGCTATAAATTTTGCTTATTGATGTAGAGGAATTATCACTTGTAAGGGTTCCCACTTTTTCCTTCCCGAGGCTTTTGGAAGCCAAGTAGGCTCGGCAAGGTCGCAATTCATTCGTCTTACGTAAGAGCCGACCAATAATCAGATTGACTAAATAATGTTCACTCACCTCGATATGTAATGCGATGCTTTTTTGAATTCGCATAACTTTATTTTTGCGTAGAATTGAGCGAGGTTGAATTTTAAAAAATAACACAAAAAAGGAATTATCGGAACAAACAAAAACTACATTTCTATTTAACAAAAACAGAAAAATATAAGATGTTATTTTAAATATTTATATCTATTATTAAGGTTAATTATTTTTGGTGCAAAATGAGATTGTAAAATTGAATGTATATTTAACAAATAAAGTACAATGTTAATTGTCGGTATTGTAAGTTTGAATATATGATATTAATTTAAAATTAGAAGAAACACAAAAATCGTAACTTTTCATTTTTTAATAATAATAATTAATATTATTTCATAATATTTACCCTTGCGGCAAATATCAAACGAAATTTTATTTTTCGGTAAAGCAAAGAAATGTTTTTTTTCCTTTTCTTTAATTGTTTTGACCTTAATTCAGTCAATAAAATGAGTTAATGTCATGATATGATGATATTTATTTAGAAATATATCACCTAAATACTGTTGTTGACTTTTATTGAGTGGAGGGAAGGGGTGCCAAAATTAAGCTTAGCTCCATAATTAGCTTCCCTGGCAGTAAACAGTTCCGATCCTGACAATCACATTCATACTGGAAATGCGCAAAGGGAATGCGGGACATCTGTTGCGTTAACCTTTTGAATTCAAAGCAAGCACAGTCATATACGCACTGAAACAATCAGTGATATGAAGTTGTCTAGGAAAAAATCATAGATAACTTTATCATGTAAAAAAGATTGCATGTAATAATTGTTACAGTTTTTAGGAGTACGTTTGATCCTATTATCCGGGACAAGTGTTTCAAGGGTGGGACAAAGATTTCCCAAACAGAATATTTTCTCTTTGTAGCCCTATAACTTTTTTGCTATCAACTTTAGAGCTTAATTTAGAGGTTAGAGCTTAATAAGAATAATTGATATATCTCTAAGGGGGGGCTACCAGAACTCCTAACAAAAGTTATGGTAGCTCTCCTCCCCGAGGAGTTCTATCTATAATCCTTAACGCATTTTTGCCTACAAAGCTGAACAAAAAAGTTTTGGCGTCTCGAATTTTCAAAATATTTTTTTGCAACTTTGTAATCCTATAACTTGTTTGCTATCAACTTTAGAGCTAAAATTAATTAAGATAATTTTTAGGACTCTTAAGGGGACTACCAGAGTTCTCAAGAAAGCAACCTTTTACCCTGAAAAAAATTATTTATTTTAGACGGAATATTTTCTGTCGAAATGTTTGGCTAAATTGTTGTCAGTTACTGGCTTTTTTTTTAGAGCTCTGTTGCCTCCCCTAAGTGTTCTGAAAATTATTCATATTAACTTAAGCCCTAAAGTTGATAGCAAAAATGATATAGGGCTACAAAGTTGCAAAAAAGTATTATGAAAATTCGAGACGCCAGAACCTTTTTTATTCCGCTTCTTAGGCACAAATGTGGTGAGGAAGAAAACAACCTGTTACCTTGAATAATTTTAACACTTCTAGACGGAACATTTTCAATCAAAATTTTTGGCAAACGTTATTGTTGGTAACCGACTGTTCGCGGGAAACTGTTGATGCCCCGTATCTTTACTCCTTATTTTTTGTGGTTTAAAAAAGAGAACTATTTCTAAAAATTATAGAGATGTGTGTAACTCTTAAGGGAGCTATCAGAACTCTAACTTCGTAGAGTTGACGTCTGGTCAGGTTAGGCATAAGTCAATACTTGAAATTGTTGGGAAATCATATTTAAAGTCTTCGGCTCGCTTCATAATCAGTTGACTTCCGCATGATGGTATAGAAGAATAAATCTAATTAGGGATTGATAAATTATTTGCCACTTCTATACGTTGTGTTTTTATAACTGAAGATGAATGTATAACATTCGAAACTAGTTTTCAATAAAACAAATTTATAGAAGTGGCAAATAATTTATCAATCCCTATTTAAAGTCATTGTTCTATATTATAATATGATTTCCGAGCAATTTCAAATTTTCAGTTGTGCACTTTTCCTACGACGGTCGCAATTTATTGATCAGTTACTTTTGTTCCTCATCTAAAGATTTTTTTTATTAATAATCATTGACATTAACTACGTATAAGATTTGTTTGGAATGAAGAGGGAATGATTTACACTATAAAATCTTCAGCAATAAATCCAGAGTAGGTAGGTAAAGTTGAACATTCCTTTAAAAAAAAAATTCTTTATTTGAAGTGAACAAAGGATCAACTGTATAGGAACTGCATGAGAGTTCTTGTTCAGCCTTGAGATTTTTTTTTCATATTAAAAATGTTTAGAGATTTAATATAGACAGCACTCCCCGATCTAGAACATCGATTATTAAATCAATGTGCTCAAATAAAAGTAAAATCTCGCCTCAAAGCAGTTCATTAGAATACAATACTGCGAATGCATACATCATAAACACGAGGTACGCGTCAGACATGCGCCCACACTCTTTGATCTATTGGCTTACGCGGAATCAACACAAAGGAGTCTTCAACAGCACGTCGAGCGTGTATTTGTTTATTTCTTTTGACTTATACAATGATAGCTATTTTGTTTGTTCTTAGAAATTCATTCAAGTACTTTAAGCAAAGATATAGTTGGAATGCCATTTTTAAACATTCTTAAGCTGAAGAACATTCTGAAGAACCAGGTTCGTCACGTGCACTTGGCACTGAGTGAAAAACTAGCGGATCGTCGCTAAAACACAGTACAAACATTCATTGGACGAGGAGGGAGAGCGAAATCTGAAATTTCTTAACAATTTTTTATCAGATTACCCAACAATAATTTTCTTTTCTATTCAAACGCAACATTGCGTCGATCAAATACCAATTTATGAACTTAAAAGGTATCGGTTTTAAATTCTATGAAATCTTTGGGTAAAAGGTTTTACTGCAATTTTTCTAAAGATTTTCTACAGTTCTCAAATTTCCATACTTTTTAGGTTTTCAAATTATTGGTGCAATACACTCCAGTCCATTTATGATATCCATTTATATATTAATATATATCCATTTATTAATTAATAAATTAAACAAGCAAGGTACTGTTAAGGATAATAAAGACTGTGTATTTAAAATACTCTTCCGTGCAATAATCTCCATTTTTTCTTAAATGCCGCATAATGTGTTCTCTCACTTGCCTTAGCAACTGATGATTTTTTTTCTCTGCAACTGTTAGGTATGAACCAGAACCATCTCGGTAGAATCATGAATTTGCGGCTTGACTGAATAAGAATATTAAAAAAAAAATAATTAAACCAATGATGAATTCTAAAATAACTATAATTTAAAGTATAAAAAATTGTTTAAAATATTACATGCCATTTAATTGTTCTATTCTTTTTTTTCATTTAATGCACACTCCGGTTATATTTTTAATTTATGCCATTGAAGAATTAAAACTGCCAGGAGTTAAGGATTTCCTTACAGAGAAATGATAATTGTTTTCAATTTAGAGATATTGTAACAAATTCCTCCATCGTTTCCAGCAGAATCTGAGCGAAGAAGCAAAAGTGATTTGTAAATTAAATTTTAATTATAGTCAGTGTTGGATCGTAGGTAAAATTATTGGGGTGCTGAGCCAGAAAATGTTAGCCTTTGTTTTAAAATTGTGTAAAAGGAAACAAAAATGTACAAGAAGGAAATTTATTCAGAAACTGCTTACTACAACATAAATTGTTACAGTTGGAACTTGATCAGCTTATTTAAAAATAAAATCCATCCTTCTTTTATATTTCCCCGAATAGATAAATAATTTTTTCCTTGGTCTCTGGATGATAACTGAGGAAATTTTTCTCCGTTGTATGCGCTGCAAGTCGTAGTGTTTCTAGTTATAACTAGGTATGTCTAGACGAAACATACGTCATCGATTCGACTAAGATTTAGCAATACACGTAAAAAATGTGTTCGTCATTTCAACTATATCTAGTTAGTAACAATGCATATGGAGGAAGGTTTAGTAATCCAAGTTGATTAATATTAATAATTTATTTTTCACACTCATTAATTACAAATTATATTCATGTTTTAATTCGAATTTGAGGCTATGTCTTACTATGTTTTTGTAAATTACTAATTTGATTTACGTTCAATTCATAATTTATATTATTTTATTGATCTGCAGCAATTCTTGTTATACCGTTTTTTACCAGCATGCCCAGATTTATACTTTACTTCTTAAAATAAATTTTAATTCTTGAAATTTAAATACCTTGCATTTAAATTGCCTTTTTATCGTAGCGTTATATATAATTTATTTTTCAGCGCTGAAAATAATAATAAAAAAAATCGGTAATAATAACAAAGCGAAATAGAATTTTTGTAAGCCTACTAGCATTTATATACAATTGTTCTCAGTTTTTGTATATATTTGTATTACGAAATCGGTATATTTTTATACGACTATAGCGAAGCCAAAATGAGGGTAATGTAGGGTAATGGTAATGAGCTTGACCGTTAGTACGAGTAGGAGTGTACCGATTTTTTGAGCGAACGGCTGAACCGATGTTCAAGTTTAATGGCTCAAATTATTCGTTGTGGTACCGTGAATGTTTTGAAATATTTTGAGCTCAAAATACTATAGAAATTTTGTATCCGACGTCCAATCTGTCCGTTCGAGGGTATCTAACGATTTTTTGAGCGATTAACTATAAGTTATGAGAACAGAACAGAAATAATGACGATGATATAATGTACCTGCAATAAAAAGAAAATTTTCAGGCAGATAAATTATCAAAAGAGAGTATAATGGGGTATGAAAAAAAAAAAAATTGTTTATCCGTTAAACTAAGTTTTTTCTTGTACGCAGTAAAGGAAGTATTGTAATCGCGAAAATTTTCAGTTTTCAGATTTCAACGGAAATATCCATTTTAGCCATCCCTAAACTCATTTTGACTAATTTCGTCGTGACGTATGTACGTTCGTTCGTCCCTATCTCGAATAACACAAAAACAGTTAGCCGTAGAATGTTGAAATTTTGTATTTAGGAGTTTTGTAACATCTAATTGTGCGCCTCCTTTTTTGGTCACTACATGATAACCGGCAGTGGTACTTCACTTGAAGGTCATAATAGATTTTCAGAAATAATTTTATTAAAATTCAATGCAAAACTTTTCAAATTTGATATATAAGATAAAGATAGTATTATAAATAACATATTAGATTTTGGTTAAAATTGGTACTTTACTTGAAGGTCATACATAATAAACTATCATGAAAAATTTTATGAAAATATAATGCAAAACATCTCAAATTCGGTATACAAGACATTTATTTCGATATAAATAATATACTATATTTAGGTTAAAATTGACTTGCCTCAATCTGTTTTTATTCTACTTCCTGCCTTCTCAGAAGGGAGGAATAGTTATCATGCTACAAATCACAAATCTGGATTTTCATGGATTTGTCATGGACGTTTCAAAATCCGTACTAACCGTTTTTAACATTTTTATAATATTGCCTGTGTGTGTTTGAATGGATGTGTGGATGTCATATACACTTTAGCTCAAATACTAATCAACCAAATGGCGTGAAGTTTCGTATTTAAGTTTCTTTCCTTTCTGGGAATAGCTGATTAGATTTTTTTAATAATTTTTCAATAGGAAAAGGTTCTTTATTTGTAGCTCCACACAGATTTTAGTAAAAAAAAAGATGTTTAAATGTAATCGTATTCTTTTCAAATTCAGTATTGGTAACTTCAAAAAGTAAAGTTTAATTTTACTTTTCATCCAAATTGGTTTTATTATTTATTAGGTTTTCATTTAATTATATCATCTGATTTCAAAATATATTTTGCAATAGCAGGTCTTCCGGCCGTTGTGTGCTGAGCTTGAAGAGTAGAAGTATAGGTAGATTTTTAGAAAGTGTAGAAACAATAAAAAAAAAAAAAATTTGCATTTGATAAAAGGAGTCGCTGAAACTGGATTCCGATCAGGAATAAAATAAAATTAAGATAGTGTTTTGAATTTCTGAATGTCATGGCTTTCTTCAATTCGAAAACCGATTTCGATCTTGGCAGATTTCCAGTGGTCGAACGTCAGTAAACAGAAAGTCATTTCTGTCATACATTAAGCATGAATAAACCAAATCATTCGCGAATTGTTTTGAATAGCAGTTTCTAAATGAGCACTTTCGGCTTTTAAACGTGTATTCATTAATGTTTTGCTGTATTTTTTATTTATTTATTTATTGAACATAACATAATAAGCTGCCACACTCTAGGGCAATGAGTATTAGGGCTGAAATACCCATTCACATTGTATGTACAACTATGTACACAATAAAATAAATATAAAGAAAAGTAAATTGATAAAATAAAGGACACTGGAGATAAATAAATATACACTGTTAACAAAAGAAGAAAGAATAAAATAAAATTAATAAAAATTCTAGATTACATTCATACATATGTACATATTTACATTCTGCCCTGGGAACTCCCAGCCATGCCTTGCCCTCCACCTGTAGATGGCAAGGCAAGACTCAGAGATCCGAGTGCTTCTCTCTGAGTCGCATAACTGGATTAAATTGCTGTATTAGGGAAAGTTATTGTAACGCTTTGAGGGATGAGTTTTCTATGCATACCATGTAAAAAACTATATGACTGTTGAACAATTTGGAAAATTCGGCACCACCACGACAAATCTCAAAAGCACTTATATTCTCTAAATTTTTAATTTGATTTACCATGATGACGTCAGTATTCCAGAGATCCGTGTATAGTGCAGTACCTACTGTGATATTGATACTGAGCCAACTTATCAAGAAGATAAGAAAAGCCTTAAACCAATAACTAAGACTTAAGTATTGATTTATTGGTAGGCCTAGACAAAAAATTAAAAAAATACAATTAGTCACGAAAGCCAATTTGGACACGCTTCACAAAAATATTGTGGTAAGACTCAAATGAAAAAATTACAAATATTTCAATCCAAATTTTTTCGAAACTAACAGACTGTACCTCAGCAACATTAAACGAACTTGCGTGGACACATTACCTAAGAATCCGCTCAAAATTATTATGACACAATAACATATTCATACTAGACATGGAGACAACCGACTTACCTGGCGATACACCGAAAAGGCTAAAATGAAGCTGGATGAGAGAACTATACTGAGAGCAAATGTTAATTGTTAAGGCTAGGGGTTGATTTCGCTGGCTTTTGTTCTCTTTTGTGCTTCTAAAATCCTTTATTTTATTTTGTTGATTTTACAACATCTTATATCGAATTATAATGCGGCTGAGAATAATCTGAATAAGATTTTTATAAATCGTTGTTATTCTATATCCATCTTAAGCTTTGTATATTAAGGAACTGGTATGCAAGCCAACTATCCGTAATGCTCTGCGTGTTTGCCTAGCATGGACTGTAAGCTAGGAGTGCAGTTAGATCACATTTGTCTGCTCATCTGATATTTAATTTTTGGACTGTTTTATATATATCTTCGCAGTCATTATTTTACTTGGAACCAATTTAAGAAGACCTACCAAGATGAATCTATATTGAAATTCAGTATCCCATCGTAAAAATGTTTAGCGGATGACCTTAATCAGCGACTAAATCAGACATATGAGTGTTTAGATCATAAAGTTACAATTTCTAGACTTTTTGCTACCTTTGTCTTTATATATCTATATCAGCAGATCCCTCATCCAACCCCCCTTTGCCGAGTGATACCTGGAATTTAGGTTGATACCACATCATGTACCTATTGATCATTGCGCCCAAGAATTTTTTCGTGAAAACGTCTACGAACGAACGTGAGCCATGCCTATATATAACGTTTGTTTGAAACGATAAGAAGGGAGTCTGTTATTAAACTTAAAAATTTACATTGTTTGAATAATTAAATCTTCTTTTAAATTGCACACACCAAATTTTTTTGTTTTAAAATGGTGTTAGCGAGTCTTGTTTAGGGTCCGCCAATACTTCAGTTTAATCGGCGCAAGTAAGTTATTGTCCATCAATTGGTCATATGTGCACATTAAATACAGAAAGAAGCTAGAAATGAGGCTTGAGGGACTCCTGTCAAAAATATCTGTGATGTGTGATTTTTCGGAGTCTCGTCGAAAAAAAGGAATAGCAGTTGGAAACGGAAAATTGCATGATGCAGAATTTTTTTTCGAGAAGGGAGATTTCAATTTTTGTTAGGGACAGGGATTTAATGAGAAGGCACTTAATCATTAAGTGTCTATAATCACCAAACAGGGCGTAAGTGTTAAGGATAAGAATGAGAATTGGATTTTTTTCCCTCTTGGATCATACGAGGTTTTCGGCAGCAGTAGGGTATAACCTAGGGGTATACCAATAAATGTACTCTTTATTTATTTTTTACATATAATTTGGATCCTGTTTAATTATGAAAACAAGTAAAGGTGTTCTGTGGTGCAGCCCCATTCCTTTTATTCCCAGTTATTCCTGGTACTACACCCGAAATTATGATTATTGGATCAAAACTTTTATGAAAATCTCATCTTTTTCAAAAATTTCGAGGAGGGAAGGATATACCACCCTGAGCTCTCTAGTATCGTGTATGATTTGGAAGTAAGTATATGAAAGTAGTGGTTTCAATTTGAAAAATAGCTCCCGTTGTGACACGCTGTCAGAAGTCATGGAGACATTCGAAAACGCCTCTGAAATGCAGTGATTCAATTCTAGTATTGTGTATATATAGGCTGTGACTATGTATAACTGTTATGTTGTTGAGTAATATCAAATTGTTGGAATAGTATTGTGTTTAATTTAGTCAGTAAGTTTATAATATAGACGAATACTAATTTTATCAAACTTTTGTACGGAGTGGTTTAATAGGAAAGTTTGACTTTGCCTTAGTCTAGTTTATTGATTGTATAAATAATGGAATGATTCCACCATACAGGAATTTCCTTGTCCAGAGGATGATTTTGTAAAGGGAAGTAAGAAAAGCTAACGACTTTTTTAAAATAGATTTTGAAACATATCGGTTGTAATAAGGTCATAACCTTATTTTTTGTTTTGTTTATTATTATGATCTGTCGTTGTACTTCAGT
This sequence comes from Rhaphigaster nebulosa, assembly GCA_948150685.1. Classification (NCBI taxonomy): domain Eukaryota; kingdom Metazoa; phylum Arthropoda; class Insecta; order Hemiptera; family Pentatomidae; genus Rhaphigaster; species Rhaphigaster nebulosa. The sequence continues at coordinate 90,161,461 of OX411310.1, forward strand.
AGGAGTAAGTGGTTTGGGAGGAAGTGACAGCGGTAGGTGGGAATCAAAATTCGCATGTACGTATTTTTAGTGCAGTGGGCCAGTTAAGTTTTCTTGCGATTCAATTACAGTCTGGAAATTATTGCCGAAAATTTATGACTTTTCTCTATCCATGTCGGCTCAAAAACCATAATTTATTCTCAGTGAGACTGAAGATTAATGAACATTCTTCAAGAAGTTGATTAATTTATTTCGTTCTACTTTTAAAATCCGTAAAATTATTTATTTGCTTCTATTGAAGAATAGTGGCTGGACTGAAAAGCTTCCATGTTTGTCCGTATCTACCATTTCATTATCTACTAATGTCGCTTAGAATCTATGGGTAAATGCAGCATGCAGCATCCAATCCTCAATCTAGTTAGGATAACTTCTTCCTTTCTGCTTTTTCTAACGGTGGTTTTCCAAGGCAGGATTTATTTTTTTCTTTCCTGTAATGTGCAAGGCGAAGATATCCATTTTGTTTGGTACTTGTTCTTTATAGCGTATTTAGAATTTAGCTTCCAAACTTCAGTGTGATGGTGCCTATGTAAGCACAACTTTCTTGCCCACTGACTCATACACTTCCCTAAGGCAGTTATTTATTTTTCGTACTAATGCATTCTTCGATGGCATATCAGCAATTGTTTTCAATGAACTTCGTTGAAATGAATGAATTCGTTGCAAGGAGATTTCCTTTCATCGGCTTTATTAGAAGCTTGGTGTATTGTAAATAGTTCTCCTGTAAATATACCGTCTTACAAAAGTTAGAAAATTATTTTAGTACCTTTGTCTGTGTTGGACGCAGTAAGGAGTTTGTAGTTTAGGTGTTCAGCTTTGAATAGAACGGAAAATGTGTATGACATGATCAAGTAAGCACTACTTAATGTAAGGCTGAGTTCTCCGCTTTCTGCATACGAGCTCTCAACTGGTGAAGATCTGAAAGCCTAGTGCAAAGTCTGATGGCATTATTATGAACGGTGTTTATTAATTTCAGAGTCGATTCAGAATTTCCAAGAGTACCTCTGTGGCCCTAGAGAATGAGTTAGTAAGTCGAAAAATGGTCCTCCTCAGTATGCATTGTGATAATCTCCCAAACCTTCTGCATAGTGTGAAGAATTTGATTACTCACAGCTCAAAATCCTCATGAGTGATAATAGAAGAGAGCTGTAAGTTATCATCTTCTTCACAGTACTCGTACACATTACTCAGGAGGACCATTTTTCGACTTACCAACTTATTCCCTGGAACCATAGAACAATGATGAAATATTTTGGCTTCATCCACTGGTTTAAGGCAATTACACGCATTGATGGTTCATTTTTAATATTAGTCGATCCATACTTCAATGGAGCATAAAACAACCATTTTATTGCTGATTACTTCGCAATGGAAAAACATAACTACCCTTTACGGAACTACGTCTTTCATCAGCAGCAGGGTATTTTCACGCATTATTTAATTCCTGATAAGCTTTCAGTGACGTTTAAGATCATTAATTATAACATTGGAAAAGCTCTTATATGTATCTCCCAACATTTTTAGAGAGATATTTAAAATTTTGAATTTTTTTTTTTAAACTTGTGGAAATTGACATCCCTATTATATTAAAAATTGTCCCTATGATTTTCATTGAATAAGTTTCGAAAAAGAGAAAATAAAACATGTATTAAAACGATTTTAGTGACAAAACTGTATGCATTGTAGAAAAAAAAAATGGTAATATTTTAAAAATATTAATGATACCATATCTCATCATTACGTGTTTTTAAGTTGCATCTAGCTCCGATAAACGGTTTTGAGTTATACCTTTTTCAATATTTAAAAAAAAAATTAAACATTGATCTGTTGATTTCTGTTCCTTTTACTTCTGTTCTAATCATTCGAGTTTTTAGTGTCAACTAAAATATTTGAATTGCGCGAAAGACAATGCAATCGTTGCCCAACGCAAAGATTCTCCAATATGAATTACGCAACCATCTTGCAAATCATACGAATCTCACCTATTAACCTCCATTGACTTGTGACTGATGGATATTACCTACTTAAACTATAGAGAGTACGTAACCTGGATTTTCTATTTGAAACTCGTTTGATCTTCGCTGCCAACCATAGAAAATGAAACTATCTTTTAAATTGAGGACAAAATACCACAATCCCAATGAGTTATACCATTGCATTTTATTATTATTTTATGTCAAAAGCTTATGGGTATTGTTTAATGAGTACTAAACCAAACTAATATCTACGTTAGTCTATATTTCTTAAATAATACTTTAAACATTATATTGGAATCCTCTGTAATGCCAGGAACAACAAAAAGATTTCTACCCTGCAGTTTGAGTTTTTCTTCCGTTGATGGCAATGAAAGAACTTAATATTTTTGTATATAAGACTATTTACTTGAAAAAAACTTTTAAAAAAATGGCCACACTCACGCGCGCATTCGATACCCACTCAATTAGGTGTACTCAATTTCTAGTTTTTAAAACTCTAACGAGTTACACATACACATAAAGATTATTAAAAAACGAAAAAAAGAGGCTCTTTAAAAAAGTAACAAAACGACTTTTTAGGTGCGCTAAAAAAAAATAAAGAATTTTATTAATCTTTAAAGAATAAAATATAATGATAGAAAAAATGTAAGAAAATTTAATCGATATTGTGCCAATAGTTAATAGTAATTGTCGTAAAACTAATTTTGTTTTAGATTTTTTTTTCGTATCTGTAGAAACAGCTTTTTGAGGACTTGTGGTGAAGTAACTATTTCTTAAATTCGGCTTAATCCTTTTGAAAGATAGTTTTAAGGTAAGTGCCCACTTGAGTGATAAGCGTAAGAGGGATCTCCAGAGTAACTCTCG